>JAIXMP010000037.1:0-413035 GCA_025677815.1 Phascolomyces articulosus
TCCAATAATGTTCAAATCAACTTACTCCTTGTACTGATTATTTGATAGATCTGCATCAATTGAAAAACGAGCGATTTTTTGTTCCACATTGGTTAATGTACCTTCACCCTTTGATTTTGTTTTGTGCTTCTTCTCTGGTAAATTATATATGACCAATGGCTCTATAATTGAAAATATATACATTGTTATAATTTCAAAAACGTACAGTGTAAAATCAAAAAATGAAAAAAAAACAAATTGAACTTACTTTTTACCAGTTGGTAGACCTTTTCTCTTTCATATTGATCATTTTCATTTGGCGTTATTTGAAAGGGATTGTTGTTGGTGGATTGTTTTGCTTTATCATCAGTACCCGTTTTAGATCGCTTATAGATATTATCATTTTCTGCACCTTGTCGTGAGCGTTTGGAACGAGCCATTGTGAATATAAAGCGATAGTTACGGATAGGAATGAGAGTTAGAAAAAAATGCAAAATAAGAGTAAAAAAAAATACACTAGTATGCGACTGTATAAATATTCATAAAAACAGGGTTTACATGGTCCCTACGCCTTTTACGTTACACACTGCATAGCTGATTACACAAGCTTCTGTTACTGTTCACACGGAATTCGTTCCGTCATCATAGTGATAAATGTAAAGTAAAAAAAAAATAAGTAATAGATAAAAGAATAAAAAGATATCTCTAAAAAATTGCTTTTATTGAAGATAAATCATCTTACAAATGAAAAATGATGATGTTTCACTAGAGAGTAGCAGTAAAACTACGTTCAAAATATGTTAGATTTTAATATAAAAGCTGTTTCTTGGTACTACACAACAAACTTTAATTTTACTTTGATGGTACCATAAAGTATCGTTGAATTTCCCTCAAGTTTTATTTTTCAAAAGATCTTTCTCCTTTCTTCCAAATTATAATTCTTTATATAATAACCCTTGATTACTTCGACCTATATTGTAAAAGTGAGTCCATCATTAGATAAAATTAAACTATATTCATTTGACAAAAAAAGTTAATCACTAGTGAAATACAATTATAACTATCATTATTATTTACTTCAAAGCATGTCACCTCGAAAGCTTTTAGAATTAGATGAAAAAGTGGATGATAATGAAGTTCAGCGTACCAAAACAGACGAAGTAAAGGAGGTAAAAACAAAGAAGGCTTCGAAGCACAGCAAAAAGCAACGTCAAGGTAGTAAAGATAGCCCATTGAAACCTTTGCTTTAAACCTCTTCTTACTTCTATTATTTACTAAAGGCTCAATAAATATAGCTTCAAATCAAAAGTTGTCAAAACCTTTAGGTGAAGCCGACCTTTTGAAGTCTTCAGGTGTGGATATTTTCCAAAGATCACCCCAGCACAAAGTTATCTACCCGTATAAGAGACAAAAAAAATCAAAGCAACAGGAGCCTACTACTGTTCTTGATAGTTCATCTGAAGATAATTCAAGCAGGTAGTGTGTAGAAAATTTGATAGATATCAGAATCCAACGTTGTAATAATACTAACATAATAAAGGGCACATTTGCAAGAAGAGTATAATAAATTAGCTAATTATAATTTTATATACCTATTATAAAAATAATATCCAAATTATAGTGACGATGATAAAGAAAACGTAGTAGTTACTCCTGTCCGAGAACGTAATATGCAGCGGTAAGAATGGCTTAAATACACCCACTGTTTAGCAAATTTTAACAATTCAAACATATTATATTAACTGTATGTCTACATATTGGTATAATAGAAGAACAATTAATCTTGAGGGTGATCAGCTTAAGCAGTTCAAGAATGCAGCTGAAAGATATGGTTTTCTTGAAAACACCTTCCCAGACAAACAGGAAATATCTGTTATGTCAAGAAAAATTGCGCTCGACATTTTAGGTTTACCAAGCGATACTAGGGTCATTATATCGGAAGACTTGGAGAAAACGGTATATAATAATAGTTTTGTGATTTATTAAGTCTCGGTTACTCCAATACCAAAATAAGCATCTAATACAAACACCATATATCACCATATATAGTTCACTACAAGTATTCGTACAAAACGATCCAACATCTTGAACTATAATCTACCCAAGTTCCTTAAGAAGTATCCATTTGATATGACCTTAATACCAGAGGAATATCAACAGCCAAGACAGTATTTGTATAACTATATTACAGAAACTGGACGGTAATACCATGTTGAACATATTATGTAATAAAACAATCTTAACACATGCTGATGTAATCCAATACGATAATAGATTTACAAGACCAGGGTTAGCAGAAAAAAATGGTCGTCTTCGAAGCACCATTTTTGCTGATTGTATTGCTGAATGCTTCCTTACACGGCATTTTTCTAAGAAAAATTATGACAGAGAACGAACAGAAAAGCTAACCAAGGAAATTGTGGCACTTGCTTATGCTATGGTATGTTTTAAAAATTTATGTTATAAATTTGGAAAAAATGAGCATTATACTAATAGTGGCAACTCAGATTTATTTTATAATGGTAAAGGAGTACACAGAATACATGGAGGAGGACGATAAAGGTGAATGCCATGAAAAAATGAAGAAAATTCAGAACCGCGAATTTAAAAAAGGCTCATACTGGAGTAAAGTGTATGAAAATGCTGCATGGGGCTGCACTTTAAGCGATTCTCAATGGCAAAAGGTTTTGGAGATCCAACAAGCTGCCTTTGATCGCCGTGTCAAAAGCAATTTAAAAGTAGATGCTGTCGAGGAAGAGATGAACCCTGTTGATGACTTCGGTTCTCTAAGTGACGATGATTATTAGTTGTATTTCCCGCTTTCTCTTTTGCTGACAACATACTCAATCAGCCAATCTCTCCCTTACTTCAAAACTTTCATCATATAATTTTTCTCTATAAAATACATAATAAAAATGCAGCATAATAATTTATGTTGAACATTAAAATAAAATGATCCTTGAATTGATAAGGTATATAAGAATTAACTTTTGATAAGAAAAACTGAAATCAACGTTGTATATTATGATAATAAATACATTTTTTTTATTATTTTAATGAGGAATAAACCAGTACAAATGTATTTAAATACTTATTATAGCGTGTAAATACATGTAAAGCTGTAATACGACTGTTAAATGCATTTTAAGGTGGAGTAAACCGTTTGAATGCATTTAAAGGTGAAATAAATCGTTTGAACGCATTTAAAGGCTGTGTGGTGAATTTAAATGCATTTAAATGTCAGGCTCACATTGAAATTGCATTGAAATTTTGGGGTTCACATTTAAATGGATTTAGCGGCATTTAAAAATATTTATTCTCTTAAGTGCATATTTTTGCAAAAGCAAGTTTGGGACAAAAGCAGGTTGTTTCCATTTTTTTCCAGTTCTTTAAAGTCTAATATGACCAATGAAAATGAAAAGTGAAGAAAATTCGTGAAGCTAATTTTCGCCTTTTTCTTTCTTAATTAACAATAGCATTGAAAAGATAAGCTATATAGGATTTGAGACCAAGTAATAAAGAAAGAGTAAAAAAAAATGATAACCATTTATAAAGTGAGTGTTTATCATTTTTTTCAATAAATATTTATCACTGTATTCCCAAAACATATATACAGCATTGAATCCCTAAAACAATTATACAGCATTGAGTTCACAAAACTATTATCTTGTTGTAACTAAAAATAAGGGTTACTACCATTTCCTTTTTTAATTTATATTTGTAACACCTTATCGCTGCTATCATATTTGCATTTTATTATGCTACATATTTATCATCCATCATCTTATTAATTAATCGAACATGTATTCAATTGACAGTTATGAACATGTATCGCATCCTCTATTATTCTACATATACATATTATTATCATTAGTTTTATTATATAATTTATTATTATCACAAGTAGTTAGAAAACATATAAATACCCCTGACCATTAAAATAATAAACAACATCTTTCACGTTACTCTTTATTTTATCACTACTCTTCTGTTATCTCCATTTCTATTGGCTTGGTATTGATCTGCCATAATTATCATGACAATTAGTAGCAAAAGATAAGGTTAATAATGTCTTAAGAAAACAATCTGTATAACGCTCAGAATTTTCAAGGGTATTGAGTACAACAGCCTATTCCTGATGAAGATACTTACATACCTAATGCCACACAAGAAGTACTTACTACAACGGGGAGTAAACAATAATTATAAATTTTAGTAAAATTTGCAAATTAAAAATTATTTATTAATTAATTATAATTTCAAAATTGAATTTTTATTATATATAAAAATATACCACAAAACTATATATATCACTTTTTATATTTTATAAAATATGGTTGAAAATGTGAGCAATAAAGAAAAATTAAAAGATGAATAAATAAATTAGTATTAAATGAATGGGATTTTTTAAATGATAATTGGAAGAATATTAGTTTTACATATAAGCATAGAACTGAGATAAAAAATATTAAAGAAATTAATAGTATAAAAAAAGAAGTATTGGATAAATTAGGTTACATTAGTGTTTTTTTTCTTTTTAACTAAATTATATACACATAAAGAATATCCAGCACCTTATGTTGAAATAGAAAAAGGAATATTTTTGATTTATCATCTTATATCAGGCATTACAAGTAAAAATATTAAAAAAAACATTCCATATGCATCGTTTTATTCATTTTATAAAAATTTTTGGATTGAAAACTATGATAATTTAAATAAATATGTTGACTATTGTCTCTTAAACATGTTCTCTAATATAAAAATAAGAATTCTTTCTACAATGATTAAAAACCCTCAAAATTTCAAGAATATAACATTATTACTAGATGGTCATGATAGCACAATTGAATATGATAAGCTAGATATATCCTCACAAAAATGATGGTCATACAAATTAAAAACTAGTGGGTTACATACATAAATTTTATCAGATATAAACGATATGGTTATAATAGTTTCAAAATCAGAATTATGTGGGGTTAGTTCTGATGGCGGCATGTTTCTAAATATAAAGTTGTATAATAAAATAGATAAGAGAGATGTAATAGCTATTGATGGCGGCTATACATTATTTATAAAACAATTTTCAGAGCTATGTATTAAAAAAAATAAAAGTTTAAATGACAATAATTTTTTTTATCCTATTAGAAAAGAAATTGGACAAGATTTAAATAAACAAGAAAAACATTTTAATGATGTGTTTGGAAGTTTTCATTCTATTATTGAAAATCAGTTTTGTGAGCTACATAATAAATTCAAAAGATTTAGTAACAATAACTCAACAATAAAAACAGATGATTATAAATATGTAAATTTACAATTAAAAATTGCCTTTTTGTTGAAAAATATTAAAAAATTTAGTGAAAATTTTAATATAATTACACAAGAACACCATAAATTATAGATGATAGATAATTTTGAATTCCCTAGTGAACATAAATTCATTGATATAGTTTTAAATAATGAAATAAAGCAAATGGAAAAAATAAAAATTATGACAGAGTTACAACAAAATATTTCTGATATAGACATTAATAGCAGTGACATGATTTTAGATGATAATGATATCAATGAGGATATTCAAAATAATAGTGATATAGATTTTCCAGAATATAACAATGTAAATAAGAAAAAGAGAAAAAAAGGAAAAAGTAAGAGAAAAATAAATATTAATTTGATGCGTGAAGTTGATAAAGATAATAAATTTTATGAAATAGAAGATATTATACAACATAAAATTACTAATGACCATAAATATACATTTTTAGTTAAATGGAAAGGTTATGAAAATAAAGATAATAGTTAGGTAAAAGAAGATGATTTCAATGAAAAAGATATTATTAAAGATTATTTTTGTAAAAAACATATCATTTATTATATATAATAAATACTTTTACTGTTAATATTTTTAGGCAGATGATTTAAGTAAAAATTATAAATCAATTTTTAATCTATACATACTGATTAATCTGTAACAAGACAAGAAGTTTCTTTCGAAGTTCTATAACCAAGACAAGTATAAGAAGTATCAGAACAACAACCAAATAACGACATTGCCACTCTCATCCAAGCGTTAAAACAAGTTCTAACTAAGAAAGACTCCACTCCCATTTTCCATGCCCACATATGTGAACCTGACATATATCATGGTGATAGAAGTTTGGATGCTGCTATTAGTTGGGCTCGATCAGTGGAATGATACCTTACGATGGCTGAACTAGATGGAACGCAATAGGTAGCTTATGCTACCACTCTGCTGCATGACAAAGCAGACATATGGTGGCTTCAACATGAGCTTCTGGGTGATTGCAAGCAATGGTTGGACTTTAAGAAATGGTTACTTGCCAATTTCAATCCTCCTAATCATGCACAATTAGCTCATGATCGTTTGGCCACTCTATTCCAAACAAGTACCATTGCCACTTACATGTCTCAGTTCTAAGCTGCCTGGTCATCAGTACCATCAATGAGAGATGAAGAAGCTTTGGACTATTTCCAACGAGGATTAAACCCAAGCATCCGTTTACAAGTTATAACCTAGTTCCCAATGAATACTGACGAAGCAATGCAGTTAGCATTAGCTGTTGAAGCCACTAAACAATATAGCCAATCCATCTAAATAGAAAATAATCATCCCTTCTTCCAACAACAATTTGCACCCGAGTATCTCTGTTCATCTGGTATCGCGCCAATAGATTTGGATGCTATCTGACCAAGAAGACAAGGTTCAAACTAGCATTCATCAGATCATGGTGGTAACAATTGGCATGGTCCAAATAACTTCTGTGTTGGTAACAACAATGAAAAGGACTGCTACAATTGCAGTGGTTTCAGTCACATCGCACGTTTCTGTCTGTCACCACGACGTTAAGGTCATCAAGGTCAAACCTGATCCAACCAGGGAAAAGGTCAAACGCGTCAGGATTAAAGGGAGTCCCTTCATGTTCATATCCATCCCTTAATACTAATCAAGAAGGAGAACTGATCGATTTATTAGAAGGACAAGATGCTAGTTCCTTGTTGCTAGCCCAAACATTAGAGGCAGATAGTAGTTACTTTGATTCATTATTGTCAATAAAAGAAACTGATTTACCACTGTATTTAATATCGTGTAACAGTCATGATGTAAAAGTATTGATTGATTCTGGCGCTTCAGGTAGCTATATATTGACAAAAGTTGCTATAGGTCTGCCAACTATATTTGTACAAGGTCATGATGTTGAAACTGCTGGTGGTCATCTTTTATCCATCAACAAGCAAGCTACATTGGCACTAGAGGCACAAGGTTATAAACATAAGGCTTCAGCATATGTTCTTGATATAAAGTTTGACCTAATCCTTGGTCGTGATTGGCTCAAAACTGTTCTACCTACACCTGATTGGGAGCTCGATACATGGAAGATCTATAAAAATAATCAAGAATATATTCTTCATCCTTATCACAAGTGCTCTATTCCTAAATTGTCATACCTTCTATCTCATCACCAAGTTCAACAGATCGATCGTAAAAAGAATATAGGTGAAATATTCTTGTGTTATGTGAAACCAGAGGCTGTTGTGTCTAAGGAGTTACCAAACAAGGAAATGGAATCGCTAGTAGCTGAATACAAAGATGTATTCCAAGATCAGTTACTAGGATTGCCTCCAGTATGAGAAGTTGAACATACTATTGAAACTGGTAATGCTAATCCAATCTCTAGACCACCTTTTAAAATGAGCCCTTTGGAGTTAGATGAACTTCGTCGTCAATTAAAGGAGCTTCTTGATTTGGGTCTCATTCATCTAAGTAAATCAGATTGGGGTGCACCAGTTTTATTCATTCAGAAGGCAGATGGCAGTATATGAATGTGTGTGGATTATCATGCTATCAACCGATTGACTAAACGTCAGTCTAATCCACTTCCAAGAATCGATGAATGCCTCGAAAAGTTGTCAGGTGTGTGCTTTTTCAGTTCGATCGATTTACGTAGTGGTTATCATCAAGTCTGTATTACTGAGGAAGATATACCAAAAACTGCTTTCTATACTCGTTATGGATTGTTTAAATTTTTGGTATTACTGTTTGGTCTCACGAATGCACCACCAACTTTCTAACGCCTTATGAATTCAGTTCTGGGGGATCTTTTGGATAAGTCAGCTATGTGCTATCTGGATGACATTTTAATTTTCAGCAAAACCAAAGAAGAGCATGAGCAGCACGTTCGACAAGTACTAGATAAACTACATGAGGTCAAACTTATTGCCAATTTAAAGAAGTGCGACTTATTCAAGACCGAGTTGGAGTATGTTGGGTTTCGGGTTTCTGCTGAGGGTATTTTGCCATCAAAAGCAAAAATTAAAGCTATCTAAGAATGGCCACGACCAACTAATGTTCAAGAGGTTCGTCAATTTGTTGGTCTGGCATCACATTACCATCGTTTTATTCAAGGATTTGCTTCCATTGCTGCACCTTTGACTGAATTGACAAAAGGTACGGGGCGAAGAAAAGACTAATTGTTTGGAGTGATGTATGTGAGAAAGCTTTCTTAGAAATCAAAGACTGCATAACTGCTGCCCCACTTTTGTTGCCACCTAATCCGAATTGCCATACACTATCAAAACAGACGCATCTGATTTTGGTGCTGGTGGTGTTTTATTACACAAGGACCTGATGGTATGATGCATCCTCTTGCCTTTGAATCAAAAAAGTTTTCAGTCACGGAGCTAATTTTCTGTGCAAGAATGTGAGCTTTTGGCCATTTTGCACTGCCTTCATCAATGGAGATGTTTTATTGAAGGGAGAGAGTATATAGTCCTGAGTGACCATCATCCACTCAAATACTTCCGTTCTCAAAAGAAACCGACCCCAAGACTGACCCGTTGGATTGCAGAAATTGAATTGTACGATCCAAACATTCAATACAAGCCTGGTAAGGAAAATCACGTACCGGATTTACTTTCAAGACGGGATGGTCCCGAGTGTGTCACGCATGAACCTTCACTGGAACCCGATTATCTGTATGCTGTCAAAGCAATCCAAGAAACAGATTGGCCCAAATTCTATGCAAAACCAGAACAACATTGGCCTCCCATGTACAAGGATATTCTCAAGAAACATAAGGACAAGTTTGTGGTAGAAAATAATGTTGTTTTCCGTTTTGTAAAAACTGTAAATGATGGAGTTAAAAGAGCTGAATTTGTCCTATTTGCCCGCCGTGCCGATTTGGTTCAAGATTTCCATAAATCATATGGTCATGCTGGTCGCACAACAATCCATCACTTAATGAAGACACGCTACTGGTGGCCCAATATGCTCTCTGATATTCAAGACTGGTTGACTACTTGCCCACAGTGCCAATTGGCGGCCAATGCTGATCGTAAGGTACACCATGCTCCTATGAAACCTCTGAATATACCGTCCGCTTTTGCTCGCTGGCATCTCGATTTTATTGGTGAATTACCCACCACCGTCAATAAAAATCGATGGTTACTTGTTGCTGTTGACTATGCCACCAATTGGACGATCTGTCGTGCTATTTCAGACGCCACTGGTGAAGCTATTGCTGACTTCATCTACACGGAAATTGTTCTCAAATTTGGTGCTCCTGCAGAAATTTTAACGGATCGTGGTGCCAACTTCATGTCCGGTGTATTAAACAGCTATTTGGGTCGCATCAAGGTCAATCATACGCTCACTAGTGCATTCCATCCCCGTACCAATTCTAAAGTGGAACGAACCAATGGTATACTGAAGCAAATGATACGCAAATATTGTAATGGAAGGATCCATCTTTGGGACCAATTTGTTGAACCTTCCGTATTTGCCTGCAATGTTCGAAAGCATCGTACTACTGGGTTTAGTCCTTTTTTCCTCGTTTATGGTCAAGAACCTGTGTTGCCTGGTGATCATCTCCGACCATTCATGGATATTTCGGAATCCACTCAAGAAGATTCACTTGCTGTCTCTAGTCGTGCTCAAGAAGTTCATCGTTTGCGTGAGACGCGAGCGCGGGCTGAACAACGGTTAAAACAAAACGCTCTCAAGGATAAAGCACTCTGGGATGCAGCTTTAAAGCCTCAAAAATTTCTTGTGAACGACCATGTTTTGATGCGACATGAAAACAAATTCAGCCTCGAATTTAACTGGAAAGGCCCCTTCAAAATCATTGCCTCAAGACCAAATCGCGACATCTACCAACTAGAAGACTTACATGGAAAAATATATGATTCTTGGGTTCATACCGATCGTCTCCGTCCTATTAATAATGATTCCGAAATTACTTCTGATCCTTGGTTTGACCCCACCGCCGCTCGCGCTGCTGAACGCCGTTATATGCATGCTTCCAATCGAATTGCTTTGTTGTCCGAGGACGTACAACATTCTGGGGAGAGGATATTGTCGTAACTAAAAATAAGGGTTACTACCATTTCCTTTTTTAATTTATTTTTGTAACACCTTATCGCTGCTATCGTATTTGCATTTTATTATGCCACGTATTTATCATCCATCATCTTATTAATTATTCGAACACGTATTCAATTGACAGTCATGAACACGTATCGCATCCTCCATTATTCCACGTATACATATTATTATCATTAGTTTTATTATATAATTTATTATTATCACAAGTAGTTAGAAAACATATAAATACCCCTGACCATTAAAACAATAAACGACATCTTTCACGTTACTCTTTATTTTATCACTACTCTTCTGTTATCTCCATTTCTATTGGCTTGGTATTGATCCGCCATAATTATCACGACAGACTGAACGCACCCATAGAGGAGGACTGTCAAAGAAAATTATAAATTCACAAAAATAAAACGAGCTAAACTTAATAACAAACAAACGAACCAAATTAAATGAAAATAAAAGCTGTTCTTTATTATGGTGATTTTTGTCATAATCAACCGCCCTATACCATGAATACATGTAAAATATACAGAAATTATGAAAGTTCGAAATACAAGTAAAATCAAAGACAATAATACATCATGTCGTTGTGGAGTGACCGAAGTTACGAGATACACATATACCTTATCCATTTATCACTGTCATTGTTAAACCTGAGAAATAAACCCTGGTTACATATAGCAAACTCTCTTATCATATGTATAAACTCCAAGTAGCTCACATTTTTACAGTGAGAAAGTATTAGCCAAAAAGTGAAAAAGTCCCAAGACTCGATGCTTTTTTCTTCTAAGCCAATGCAGATCTTATCACTTATTTAGTCCATGTACAACATAAACATTCTCATTCTCCTTCTTCTTTGGCTTTTAAAAAGTGATAGACACTTCTCCGTTCTTGTTTTCGTCTTGAAACAGAGGGCTGGTCTCTCAGTTGGACAAACTAATTCTGCATTACCCTTTTTGAAGGATAAAATGACTACTGAATCCGAGAACTTTCGTTTAACGTTTACACAACGATCATTCCACTCCATTCCATCCATGAGAGAAGAACGAAATTCTGCACATGTGATACCAATAATCATATTATTTGTATCAAATAGAAGATGCTCATTTTTGTAACTTTAGCAATTTTTTATTCACACTCTGTTTTTCTTTATCCACCGTTATGCAATTCAAGACAAATCGGCATGTCCAATCACACTACACTTTATTTGTAAAAGGTTGAAAGAAGACTAAAATAAAATGATAGAACATGGCGGATTATTTTTTTATGGCAGTATGGAAAAACTGAGAAAAAAATGAACACTCCAACATATCCTACATACCATCCCATTATAAAAAAATTGATGAAAACGTATATTTTATAACCGTGATAAAGTGTTCTTCTTTTTGAATGTCTACGCCATTAATTATTTCATTAAATTAAAATAGATACGTAAATATCATAGATAGATAAAGAATCATTTTTATAAGTCCATCAACAGCATCATCCAATGGGTTATAAAAGGGTCCACATAAAATGCAAAGGAGAAGAAGGGGTTGATGCTGCATCACTTTATGCAACTAAACTAAAACAAGCCTAGTTTCGGTTACTAAGGTCATTATTCCGTTGCTGTTGTTATCGTAATTACCATAGATTACCATGGGAAAAGCGGTTACTGTTGTTACCATGGTAATTGAAAGATGGGTTATGACGACAATAACGCGTTGTTATGGAATTTGGGAAATTTTCAAACATAAAAAAACAGCCTAATAAAAAAAAAGAAAACAAATAATTTAAGTATAGAGATACCAAAGAAGGTTCACTGTACCTTATTCATGGAACCCTTAGTAACAAATAGAACAAAAAAGAAAGAAATAGGTCATCTTTCTATCCAACACCATGGATCGATAGAACATGTAAGGTCTAGTAGTTCCAAAAAAAGGGTTGAGTCCCAACCTATTGGACCTTACGGTGACATCATCCCACTTCAGCACACAGCTTTTTGATCCACTTTTTTGTCCGTTTTGGGCGTTCTAAGATATAGCCGTATTGCTGGGTAACTCACTTCCTCCAACCAACTCTCTTTTTCCTTTCTATTTTTCCAACTCCAAGCCTCCGAAAAATACAAAAAAAAAAAAGCTTCCGTCACTACTCACTTACTCCACTCCACTTTTGACGATCGTCAAAGTAGGTCATTACTAAAAACTTACGCATATTCATTATATTATAGAACGCTATAATAATTATAATAACGCATACGCCATAACCTTTGTACTTTTTATTCATCCTGAATAGACATACAACATATAATACTATACGAAACACACGTACACATAACGAGAACACGTCTATAAAAAGTCTCCATACGAATTCATTTTTATATCAGTTGAATACCTAAAGATAGTCATCTTTATCCATCCAATATTACATATTAAAGACTTCTTTTTCTTATCGGTATGTTTTGTATAAGTTTCTTTTTATTTTACTTCCTATATCACCATCAAAAAAATACCATGCTTTCCTTTTCTTATGATGTATTATATATATCACGCGTAACACATGGTTATTATACATATCTGTGTATGCTCCGATAATAATGTTACTATTATTATTATTATTATTTCTATGAATATTCTTTTCATCTATCAACAAACATACAAAGTGTGGGTTCCTATTGATATATATATATATATATATATATATTTATAGAGAAACTAAAAAAAAAGAGTGTCACGAATATCAAGTTTACTTTTTTTTCTTTTCTTTTTCTTCTTCTTTCTTTTTGATATATTTATTTATATCTCTTATTATCTTATTATCAAGCTTGATTTGGGTTCCGGATCCAAGATTATGAAACAAAAAGATGGAAGATTTTAGTAGTAGCAGAAGGTCTAGTAGAGGGAGCGAAGAAGGTGGAAGTACAAGTATGGAAGGAAATAGTGGCGATGAATTACCTTTACAAGAGTAGGTGTTTTAGGATCTTTTTTTTTTCTTACAATGGGATTGGGTTGGATTGGATGGGTTTTGTGATAGGGTTTCGTTGGACTGGAATAATACTATTAAAAAATGAAAGTGTGATACGAATGGGAAATCAAGTTATATCTTTTTTGAGTAATATGATCGAGAATATCATTCTAAATTATATATATTCTTAATATCCATATTTGTAGTAATAACCGATCATCGCAATTGCAACCATTTGAATCGGTTATGGATGGACAATCACTTACAGCAATACCAATAACAAAAACACACGCAGCTTTTGTAAGCAAACTATACAAGTAAGTTAATACTGATAATAAAGAAGAAGAAAGGTGGTGTGTAAGTGTTTAATATATAAGATGGGACTTATGAATCGAAGCATGGTAGAAGATCAAGAGATTCAAGATTTAATAACGTGGTCAGAAACTGGAGACGTATTTCGAGTATTTAACCCGACAGCGTTTTCAAAAAATGTTCTCCCACGTTATTTCAAACATAACAATTGGCAAAGCTTTGTCAGACAGTTAAACAGTAAGAAAGTTCTAGTGTTTTTTTATATCAGGTGTATGGGGAAAAGGGAAAAGGAAGGGTAAAGGTAGTTGAATTCATTCCAAATCATTCCATCTGAGAAGATTCTGAATAATAATATAATAAAACTAAACTAACTAAAGAAATCATCTATTTATATGCCACACCCGACTCTATCTATGTACTTGTATGAACCGATAGTGTATGGCTTTAATAAGGTGAATGATATGATTCATTCAAATTTAAGAAATGAAAATCAAATATGGGAATTTCGACACCCGCATTTTCGACGAGGTGAAGTAAGCGATCTTCGAAATATAAAACGGAAAAGTGTTCGTTCCTTGAGAGCAACGGCTCCACTTTCTGTCACAGATAGCGACCTACAGCGATCGGAGATGCTGCATCAGAATTATGCAAATCTCGTGGATCGGGTGACTCGCATGAATGCTGGTTTTGAGACTTTAATGGATGAAGTGGCTGGTCTACGTGATATCGTCATTAAGCAACAAGAAGTAATATATCCTCTCTCTCTTTTTTTATGTTCCATGTTCTATCTGTATTCTATATAGACTTACACGCTTTTTTATCCTTATCACCTATTATCTCTCTCTATTTCTATAGTATATGGAAGGAATCATTCAAGCATTAGATGTCATTTGTTCTGCAATTCCAGGTAAAAACACACACACATACACACACATATATATATCTCTTTGACATAGATAATATATATCCATAGAGGTTTTGATTGGGTCATTAATGATAAAAATGAACTTTATTTCTTTTTCTATAAAAAGGTGGAAGTAAGTTGATTGTAAATGAAAAAAAAAGAGGAAGGGATGGTCAGTCTGTCTGGCTTCTTGTTACCATGTTTTATTAAAAAAAGAAAGGGTACTATCATCATGATCCATCAGGTACAGATGAATTACAAGCACAATTAAAGGCTTTAAGAGAAAGAGCTGCCGCTGTCGTTCATTTAACACAGCAGCAAAACCGACCACGACAACATTCATATCAACAGCATCCTTGGCATCCTCGTGAAGGTCATTCTGGTATTAATACAAGTGCAAGTTTATCCCCTGTTCATTTTGCCACTCAACAACAACAGCCACTCCATTCATCCCATCCACCACCACCGCAACAACAAAAGATGGAAAGATTACCATCTATATCCGTTCATCCATATATAGAAGATACTCCAATGTCCACTCCATCACGACGTACCAGTTTTCATGATACAATCATGCCTGATGTTGAAATACAGAATACAAGTAATAGTAGCAATACCAGTAGTAGCATCCGTCAAACCAATACCGTTTCTAGTTCTAGCAAAAGTGGTAGTACCGATTATTTCCCTGGTAACCGTACACCGCAATATGATGTATATGTTATTAGATTCATGGGTTCTTTATTCTTATATATCATTTTTTTTCATATTTTAGTAGACCGACCATTAATGACAACCACCACTACTATTACCACTACGACAATAAGACCAACACCATTACAATCATCATCCATGATGGGTTTAGGCAAACAATCCCAATTATTAAACCCTTTACCTCCATCTGATGATGAAGATGGCACTATTCTTAATGATGGTAATGTCATGAAATGAAAATTTCCTATTTGACATATTTGAAAAAAATGCCTCGCTTTTTTTTTTTTGCTAATAATACTTGATCTCCTCCTAACACCCTCCTTTCCATTCCATCCATTGGATAGATACCAAATTAAAACGAAAAAATGCTCTATAAAAATGTGATATTTTCCTTAATACATCCAACCTAATCGAGAGAGAGAGAGAGAAAAATCAATTGTGTATGTATGAATGTATGTCTTTTTTGTATGTAACAACATATATAAATGGAGTCCTATTTATATAAGGAGGGTCATTTCCTTTTTTTTTTTACCTGTAAAATAAAACAGAGATAGTCATCTTATATATTGAGATATAAAAAAATAAGAGGGAACGGGTGATGCGGGTATAAAAAAAAGAACGGGTGATCTTCTTGAGTTAACTGTTATTGTATATATATTTATATATCAATGGATGTGAGTTGTGTGCAAAGTGGAATTGATCCATGAGTAAGGAGAGGGTTGTATGTTATATATATGAGTTTTTTAAAACATGTATTTTTTTTTGTGTTATATATGAAGGAATGGGGGGGGGAAGGATTAGGAACAAGAGAGAGTATATATAGATAAATATATGTAATGGTTATTGCCAACTCCATACTTCTTTCAACCATGATGCCAAATCTTGTGAAGGGTCAGCACGTTCCTTTATAAATGGATGTTCAAGCATTGCTTCAGGTCCAGGTCTTTCAAGTGGATCCTTAATCAAACTACAATCAACATATATGTTCATCAATGAGTAGGATATTTCTCTCTCTCGATTAACATGTATAAAAAAAAAGACTTACCATTTTGAAATAAAGTCTCGACATTCAATGGATCGATCTTCACCCAAGTTTGGAAGTGGTTGACTCACGATAAAATCTAACAATTCAAACACGGAAAGATGAGGTTGACCTGGTGGAGGTAATGCTGGATGATTTTGAGCTACTTCTATAATGGTTAATCCAAGAGACCAAATATCGGATTGAACAGAATAAGTGGCTCCTTTAATACGTTCAGGCTATATATAACATAAGGATAGATGAGAAATGAGTATCGCTATCTGTCTGAGACATATTTACAAATGGTAATATTTTTTCAATAAACCTACAGCCATATAATATTGAGTTCCTGTAAACGTTTCAGCCATTGAATTGATTAATTCACCTGACACTCCCAAATCACAAAGTTTAATTTCACCATTTCTTGTCATTAAAATGTTGGAAGGTTTAATGTCTAAAAAAAGGACATGGTTTTGTATGAGTTTCTCTCTATTTCCTTTTTTGATCGCTCCACCACCAAATTAATTCTTTCAAGCGTTATTACCTCTATGAATCACATTTTTCGAATGCAAATAAATAAGACCTTTACAGACCGATTCAGCAAGTCGAGCCAATACCGTTTCACCAATCACACCTTCCATATCGCGTGCGCGTTTATAAATATCTTCAAAACTACCGCCATCACAATTTTCTATGCAAATAGCAATCGTTGTATCACCATCATCCAAAAATGCGCCGTAAAATGAAACGATGTGTGGTGATTCGCACGTTTTGAGAAATGATAATTCTCGTAATATTTGTCGTTGAAGTTGTGGTTCAGCTTCCACTGTAATCGTCTAATCATGATCGTTTTGCAAAAAAAAAAGAAAAAGAAAAAAAAGGTCCAATGTCAATAAACTTATGTGGTTTATATTATACATATCCAATAATGGTTCATCCTACCCCCCTCCCCTTCCTATATAAATCAAAAAACATAAGAGTAAAAAGATAGCCTCTACTTCTTTCTTACCTTCTTAGCCATGATTAAACCTGACGGTTTATAGCGCACTTTCCATACAACACCTGCAGCCCCTTCTCCGAGCTTTTGGATGTTTTCAAAATCCTCGGGCTTTAATTCGTCCGGGATATCATGTGGAGGATGGTTATTAGGCACCAACATGTTTTGTGAACGGTTTTGACTCACAATACGAGCTAAATCTTCTCGCCAATTACTATTACTATCAGTGGATGTCGATGGTTTTAATAAAGGACCTCCACTCAAACCTCCTACTGCAGCAGCGGCTAAACTTCCTTCATCGTCTAAACTACACGGTGTGGTAGGTCTAGAATCGAGATTAAGTCGTAATCCAGAATGATTTCGTAATTTTCCAATTTGTGCCATGGCTATTTTTTTGAGTGTTTGTTTTTGCTATAGTTGCTTTTTATAAAAAGATATAAAAAAAAAGTTTGGTATACAAATGTCAATAAAGAAATATGATTATTTTTTCCTTTTTATAAACAAAAAAGTGGATAGAAAGAAAAGGAAAAGGGAGGAAGAAAAAAAAGGGTCGAAAAAAAAAACTGCAAAAGCGAAAGTCTTTCTGAAATAAAATAAACGTGAACAGGATAGACGGTCCAAAAGTTCTTTGTGCAACCACATTCACCACATCATAGCGAACCTCTATCACCATAGCAAACATACACATTGCACATAGATATATAAACAGCGCTTGCTGAGCGCCTGAGTTTCCACTTTGAGTTTAAGTGTTCTGTGATTCTGTTTGCTTCCATATTATAAAATACAGCATCAATCATGTTGTCATATTATTATTTATTACTAGAGTTTCAGTACAAGGAAGCTAAACTCATTCATTTGGTTAAAACAGCACTTCAAGGAAGCAATGGGGTGGAAAATGATATCATAACCATTGATTTATTTCAAAGCGTTTCATTCTTACGTAAACTGTGGTAAATGAAAATAAAGAAACAAGATCGAGTGTTACTCCTACGGTTTCTGGGAAAACTTGCTAGGATTAGATGCTACTATATCTTGAAGACCGTAATGGTCGTTTTTTATATTCTATATACTTTATAAACGTTCAGTATTCAGTAATCGTTGTTGGTATCCACCAGTACCGTATCACTTCCTATGTTTTATCCAGTAGTGGAAACAAAATTTCGGAATTCATTCCGGGTCAACGGGTCAACTGTTACATATTGGTTAATGGTAAGAGTTCATCAATATTCAAAATCGGTTGGTTTCTATAAATATACATCTGAAAAAGATAATATGTAAACTTTTTATTAATGAAATATTACTTGTGCACGGACATTCACAGTATGTTTCAATCCTCCAACTACGCGAATGTTGTTGATTGTAATAGTAGTGGTAGTCACTACTATTGACTATAATCAACTAAAGGTCTTACTGACACATTTATTTCCAAATTTCGAGATCTTGTTTTATTAGGGTAAAACACCGAGAAGCAACCCGGGTTTTTGTTTTGATAATGCTCTACTACTTCTGAAAATGACCATTTTTTTAGGACTTGATTGATGGAAACAGTTCATAGAACTAGGGATAGTGGCAGGATTATTAAGTGCTGTAAAACCACAAAAGTAAAATAATAAATTGACACCTCATGTTTACCAAATTGGGTTGCTCAGAAATGCGCTTAGTTTAATCAGGGGTGCCACTGTTACTTTATGACTTTCATCATCCGATCCAGCATTTTACGCCATCATCCACCGTTTCTATGGCAACCACCCATTCCTAATAGAACCAAAGAGCCTAAACGGATAATGACGATGCGGTGTGGAATCACCAGACCTTCCTTTGGGTGCGTGTGCTTCTTTACATCCTCCTAATTCCAAAAAAAGTGACATTTATCTCAATAAAAGATATTTGGTGTTTTTTTTTTTATAAAGTTGTCATTGTTGCCATCATATCCACCCATAATCTTCACCACAAATAAGTCATGATTAAAAAGAGACACTTTACATGTCATGTACGCAGCAAAAAAAAAAAAAAAACCATCAACCTCGGAAAAGCGGTTTGTTTCCATAACCTGCATAGTATTCCACTTTGGATTTCAAATACCGCCCGGAATCACGGTGCGGCGTGTGTATGCGAGTGAGTGTGGAGCGGGTGCTTTAGTGGAATCCTGGTGCTATCAAAGGAACGGCCTTTTCCCTCAGTACTGAAAGATGGTACGTATACCAAAATTGGGGTCAAAGACAAGATGGATGAATCAGAAGCGTCAGATAGAATGGATGAATCCACTCGATCGATGGATGAATGAATGAATGAAAGGATCCATCCATCTTGGATTCCTTTGGAAATATATATTTAAGATGGACAACTCCATTCGAATGGAACGCAACCTCCCATTTTTTATATACTAATTTAATTTTTATTTTATTTCATACTTTATATTTTTACGACGCATTGACACATTGAATCGACGCATTGAACCGAATATATATAATCAAAAAAATACGAATACGATTCTTTTTATTTGAACGATATCATTAGTCCAAGGGTACCACCTCGTTCGGTAAACGCCAGACGAAGACGCACACTTTGTGTCGTCGCTGCGGCAATCGCGCTTTCCACAAGCAAAAGAAGACTTGCGCTAGCTGTGGCTATCCCTCTGCCAAGATCCGCAAGTGTAAGTTTATATATTCTATCATTATTGTTTTTGTCGACATGGTGAAAAATGGAAATGATTCAATTCATTAAATGTCTCTAATGGATGAATTTGAAATAATGATAGACAACTGGTCCGAAAAGGCTAAGCGTAGAAAGACCACTGGTACTGGCCGCATGAGCCACTTGAAGCTCGTCCACCGTCGTTTCCTTAACGGTTTCCGCGAGGGTAAGCTTTCCATGAATGAATTCACGATAGTTTAAAATAGAATTATTACCCATCATTGTAAGCATAAGATATTAATTCAGTATTAAAAAATAAATAATAATTAGGTACTCAAGCTGTCAAGCAAAAGAAGGCTGAAGCTTCCGCTTAAATATATTATAAAAACAACTTTCGCGTTGGGGATCTACCTCTGGTTTTTCTTTGTATTTCATAAAAAAAAGTTATATGATTAAAAATATAATATCGTGTGAAATGATGGTCGTTTTTCAGGCGCGAAAAAATCAAAAAGAGGATATATTATTTGTTTATGAAAAAAATTGGATGATGACCCTTCATCTTATATTTGATGGATTGTTGGGATTTTTATTTGTGAATATATAAAAGGACAAAAAGTGCATTGATTCGTGTTAATGTACTTTTTATGTGATACGATGCGATGGAGAAAAGGGAAAAAAAGAGGATGTAAAAAATGCAGGCGTTTATACTATACATATTTTGAACATGAAGTTCCTGATAATCCAGATGAAGAGCATGTACATGAAATAGAATTTTAAATATATTTTTAGAGGCAGTTGTTTAGAGCCATATTTTAAATATTTCACGAACTAATTAATCATCTCTATCGTTATTATGGCACATATTTTAGTGGAAGAAAGTTGGACATTCAAAATAGTTGCAATTGGTAATTGTAAAAGGTTTTAGTACATTGCCTGGTACATTCATTTCATACAATTCTTTGGGAAAAAATAGATTTGCGTAGATGGTATAATGATGGTCAAATGAAAAAAGGGTTGTTTTTATGCATCACATTTAATACAAAAGATGCATCCCTGTATTTATAGTCAATAAAAATTACATTTCGCAAATGTACAACGATTCATAAATTTTGAATGTTGTGAAGCAATATAGAGTTTAATGACAAACAATAACCTGTACGAACGTAACAAGCGTAGTGACTACTTCAACGTCCAGAGTGCAGAACTCCAATATCTGTGGTGCATAAGAAACGGATCGGAATGGGGTGAAAATCAATCCAGAAGAAGTGCTGGAAAAAAAAGAGTCCATTTTATTTTCTCACGTGCATACGACTCATCCCACTTATCAATTATGTAGCTCGTTTCCCTTTCCCCACTCATAAAAAAAAATCTTAAAGTTGTTAAAAAAAAAAAGGCAGACTTGTCAATTTTATCTTTTTTCTTCTTTTTTTATTACTTCCTCTCCCACACCTCTATTTACCTATTCTAAGCATATATATACAACAAATATGAGTGAAAACAAGACCGAAGAAAGACTTCGGTTACTTATGGAAGAATACCATAAAGCAGGTGCTTCCAATGTACCTAATGTTCCCCTTAGTTTTGATGATCCAGAACATGAACATCGCAATTTGACGCAAGTATTATTTTTTTTCATCATTCCTTTTCTTTGTTATACATAACACTTTTTTTAAAAAAAAAAGTACGCCACTATCCCATCGAACCCCCCTAACGCCTCTTTTGCTTTCGTTATTTCGATATACAGTGAAAAAGAACCTAGACGTATGAGAGAAGATCCTGTTGCTTTTATGCTGAATATTGGATTGCATTATCAAGGCACAGTAAGAAATTATTTTTGATCTATTGGGATAATTGTCAAAAAAGTAGGGAAAAAACTCAGGCACCCAAATTATCTAGGGATGGCGAGGTTATCAACATTATATTGGTAACAAGATTTTTTACCCCGGATTTTCTGATCGTATGAAATCACTCGTTTTGAGTAGTCAAAAAGGCAAGAATCTATCTACCTGCCCATCTCTATGATACATTTGTACAACCCCCCAAGACAATCTAATAACTGGTATGAATGGGTTATTTTAGTGGAACAAGTCATTGGTGAATTAGCGGATCGTCAAGCTCAAGAATTAATAGCTGTTCAAAAAAAGAAAAATATGAGTGAAGAAGAACGTGCTAAACGTATCGCAAAACAAAGAAAACGATTACAAAAAGAATTAGAAGTCGTTGCTAAAGGCATTACTGAAAAATGTGTTTCTACCATGGATGATATTCGTGCAGTAAGGTAAAAATTATATCCTGGAGTTCGTTATTCCATAAAGATCATGATCATGATGACAAAAAGAGTAATTTGACAAGAAAGGTTACTCAATACCCATCTCCTCTTTTGACATATACGCAAAATATAGATTTTTTGCCTTTTCTTTGAATAATATTTTAGTAAGACTGTATCATCAAGGTATTCATATTAAGGAAAGCCAATGGGTGGAGGTAAATAATAATAATAATTATTAATATTAAACAAGAAACCGGTCAATTGTTATCATATAATACTCATCTATGCATTAAAAATATCTTAGTTGAAGCGCGTGGCATTAATGGCTCAACAAAAAAAACAATCATTGATTTTGGTACCATCTCACAAATCACATATTGACTATCTCGTTGTGTCGTACATCTTTTTCAGACTTGGTAAAAAAGCACAGGCCTTTATTTATATATTTTTTGTTGCTCCGATTCCTATTGATAATACATATTCACCCATTGCTTCCATATCCATCACTTATAGGTCTTCAAATTCCTCATATCGTTGCAGGTGAAAACTTGGATTTACCTGTCGTGGGTAGATTATTGAAATCATGTGGTGCCTTTTTCATTAAAAGAGAATGGGGTGGGAATCCATTGTATAAAACAGTCATGGAGGAATATATTACCACGTTATTGTCGGAAGGAAGTAAGTTTTTTATTGCTTGATGATTAGTCATGATCACTTATGTTTATTCTTTCCCCATCTCTTTTTTTTTATTGTTTTATTATTATTGATATCTAATTATTCTATTATTATAGTGAATTTCGAATGCTTTGTTGAAGGAACACGTTCTCGGTTAGGTAAATATATTTGTGTTCTAAAAATAGTGTAACCATCTTTCATGACTGACATTAGATACCATCATCTATCAACATTATTAGGTAAATTGCTTACTCCCAAACTTGGTATTATCAAGATTATTTTAGATGCTATTGTTGATAACCGATTTGAGGATTGTCATCTTGTTCCTATGTCATTGGGCTATGATAAGATCATTGAAACATCCTCGTAAGCATATTATTTTCTTTTTGTTGAATATTGGGATGTTTGTATTGATGGTCGATTTTTTTAAATGTTTATTTTAGCTATGCAAATGAATTGCTCGGTAATCCAAAGGAAAAAGAAAGTTTATGGTAAGATAACAATGGTGAACCCTGGATATATTTCTGTGCATAGTAGCTCATTGTAAGGAATAAATAATAATAGGGGACTTATCACCAATACGCGTGTATTGCAGCTCAAGTGGGGTCGTGTTGATGGTATGTACTATGTCAATAAACAACTAGGATGGCCTTTTTCTTCATCAATGATACTTATTTTATTATAGTGCGGCTTGGAAAACCTTTCTCATTGAGAAACTGGTTGGATGAACAAATCAAGTTGAGAGGGTATGTATTTGGATATGAGGCAAGAATCAAGCACATTTATAAAAAAAGGAGAATTTGCGTGATTCACCAATGACATTCTATCATTGTGTAGACCTATGGATTTGACACAAATGTCTCAAAAATCGATTCTTTTGAAATCTTTGGGCTACCGGTAAAGTATACGCTCTATCTTTTTTTATCATATATATTAAAAATGAGAATTATCTTGATATTAACATGAAATATTATTGTTGTTTCTTTATAGCGTTCTTTCTGACATTGTAAGTAAAAAAGTGGAAGAAATCGAAAGCATGGTTTAATGTGACATTATTTTTTGAAAAACAAATTAATGTATTCCTAATGGATGGGGGGTTTTTTTTATGATGATAATAGAATTCAGTAGCTGTTGTGATGCCCTCTGCCTTGTTGGGCACTGTCCTTTTAACCCTTCGTGGTCGTGGTGTAGGTCGAAGTGAATTGATTCGTCGTGTTGATTGGTTGATTAAAGTGATCAATGCAAAGGGCGGTCAAGTGGCTGAATTCCATGGCATGTCCACTGGCGTTGTAGTTGACAGGTAATTCTTAAATGGACGATCAGGTTTTTCTTGTCATTGATAAGGAGAGAAATAGAAAAAAATGATCGATTTACTCATAAATCATGGGTAACTTATTATTATAGAACGGTTCAAATTCATAAAGATTTGATTGGTGAACAAAAAGTCAAGGATTTGCTTGAACCTACATTCTATGGTATCAATCCATTTGAACTTTCTTATTATCGCAATCAAGTCATTCATATGTTTGTTGAAGAAGGTGAGAGTTTTTCATTTTCTATTTGAATTGTATGATCGTACTCACCCATTTTTACTAATACTTTCAAAACACTATTCGTAATATATGTATATAGCCATTGTTTGTGTTGCTCTTTACACTGTTGTGAAATTGGGTGGTAGTAAAGTGGATCAACGTATGCGATATACAGATCTATTGGATGAAATCTCATTTCTTTCCAGTCTCCTCAAATTGGACATGATATACAAACCAGGAGGTGTTGAGAATAATATGCGAAGAACTGTTCGTTGGTTAGCCGATAATCATGTTATTGAAGTCAGTGAGGATGGTTGGGTTGGATTATCGGATGCTGAAAGAGAATGTGGTCGCGAAAATTATGGTAAGTTCGGTTTTTTTCCCTGTTTCCGTGGAGAAAAAAGAACTCCTTTTCTTAGTTTTCTTTGGCATTTGGGCGCTTTATTACCCACACAGTACTTACTCTTTCCTTCCTTTTTGTTTTTTTAACCACGATATACTCAATCATGGATTGGGAATGATATATATAAATCACTATTAGATTTCTTATGTTTCTTGATTTGGCCATTTGTTGAATCCTACTGGTTAGCCGCCGTCAGTTTATTCTCTTTGGTCGCATCCCGTCGTGCCTATAGCCCTACCAATCGATCATCAAGTGCAGAAATGAAACTTTTTGCCAATCGAGCACAAGCCTTGGGTAAAACATTGTACTACCAAGGCGATCTTGTAAGTTGTTTTTTTTGTGTATTTAGAATGAAAGGAGGGATGAATGGGCGGGAGAGCGAAAACAAAAAAAAAAGAGGGAGGTTATCATCATGTGATGATGAGCATAAACAAGCATGTTATGGTAAGACAAATAGAATGCCTAAATCTGATCATTTTATTCCAGAGTTATTTGGAAGCCGTCAATAAGGAGACTTTAAATACAGCTTTTACAAGATATCAAGAACAAGGTATCATGGTGCTTCATCGCCATGCAACTCCTAAACCATGGTCAGAAATTGCTTTGACCGATGATTTTGTACCTCAACGAGAAGATGGTATTCTTGTTCCCAAGGGACCTCTTTGGGATTTGGTGGAACATATTGGTCGGTTCAGAATGGAAGGCAAAAATAGAAGAGATAGTGCTACAGGTATTTTTTTTATTGCTAAGTTTATAGTATTTATAGCCTTTTACTAACATAATTGACGTATGATAATATAGTGAGTACGCGTGTGCTTCGATTAGCTGAGATCCTTGCTGAAGAAAATGCTGTGCCAAGTGCTAATCAAAAGACACTTTTGAAAAAACTTTCTCAAGAGAATAAGCAACAAGCACCTACTACCTCCTCCTCAAAATTATAGAAAGAAAAAAAGCAACAGCCAATATATATATATATATATGCATCATTCATCATCGTCATGTATTCCTTAAAAAAAAGCAAAACACAACAACGAAAAGAATCATCATTCTTGATTTCTTGATCTTATTAACCCTTAAATAATTATTATTATATTGCTATTACTTATTGATGTGGTTTTTTTTTATTATATATTAAATAAACAACTCCATGTTTTTCTTGTCCCTTCAAAAATTTTGAATTCTTTCTTCTTTTTTCAGTTTCTTTTTTTTTTTTTTGAAAAAACATACAATGAAATGTATATCAAGTATATATATTTATTGTTTTCATGATGATTCATTATCTATTTTATTGTTCATTCAGTTGTTTCTAAACTAGAGATAGTGGCATCTATTGAGATATATACAATTTTGCTCTAGAACTACTATTTATCCTTGTATAGGTGGTTACGACAATGAGTTTATAAATAGGTATTAAGACGGAACTAGTGGTGAAATGCGCCGCTTTTACCTAATTTTTATTTTTTTTTATACATAAACAAAAACCTTGCTTGTTTGAAGGTCATAAGATGGTCATCCTGTTGATATATTATGTATCATTATTTCGCTCTTCTCATTTAAATTGAAATAACAACTCCCTTTCCTTCATATCCTCTTCTCTCCTCTCGTTAGTAATAGGTGCTTTTTTTAATCATGCTGGCAATAAACAATATATCGTCAAGTAACGTGATGGAGAAAAGTCAGTGATAATCTATATATATATTCTGTGTGGATCTCCTCGTCCTCCTTCGATCTCCAGTAATTCTAATACATCAAACCTAATAGATAGCGTTTTGAAAGGGATATTAAACTGCTGACCTTGTTGTTGACGATAGTGCTGTTAATTTTGGAAGAGAATGAGAAAAAGTAGATATATTATAATAACTCGAAGGAGGAGGCTGATAGAAGGGAAAAAACTATATTATCTATATGCATGTTCATCATCGTTTATTATTTGATGTAAGGACTCCTTACTAATATATAAGAAAAACTGGAGGACTTTTGATGGAAAATGTATTCTTCTTCATTAATAGAAAAAAGAAGTTGTATACAGCAATATTAAAAAAAACATTTAACAACAAAAGGTAGTCATTTTTTTAGCCCATCCACTACACCCACTCCTTCCTCTTCTCCCCCCTCCCTTCGTTCCTTTCCAGTACGTATATTTAGGATGTTGTGAAACTTTAGAATTGGCGTTTTATTTTGAAATGTTTAGTATTATCCATCATCCTCCGCCTCTACTAGATCAAAAAATATGATCGGTTGAGTCGTTCCTTTAGAATGCATGTCAGTTCCCAGTTCGCATTATTGTTGTGAATGATATTTTCTAACGAAATGCATTCAGACGATGACTGTTGTTGCTGTTGCTGTTACTGTTTCCGAACATGAACCACATCAATGGGTTGAACCATTTTTGGGGAGAACGTTTGTGGGAGAAGAATAAAAAAAAAAGTAGGGCTGATCCCAATGTTGACTAGAACAACGAAATCTGATTCGTTGGAATATTGAGCAGCCTTGCATACTACCTATATCAAAAAATATTATGAACTTTATTTTACTAGGTCGACTGACTAGAGTGCTACGCATTCCATGTACATCATCATGTTTAAACTCTTTTTTTGAAAAAAAAATGTTGAAAGAATGACTGACAGATTTTTTTTTACATGAGTATAAGCAAGGAGGAGTAGAAGGAGTGCGTAAGTGTAAAGAAGATCTATTGTATTATCAATGACAATGGAATTATTATCTTTCTATCTATCTATTTATAATGAATCAATGACTGGATTATTGCTCTCCATTCTGTTTTGTCCAATAGTCGCGTCAAAAGTAATTATAGAAAAAACTTCTTTTTTTGAGAGAAAAAGTGGACAGTAGGTTGAATAAGTAGTAATGAGGTATTGCATGTAAATAAATTATATTTTTAAAAATAAATTTCAATCTATAAAAAAACGTGAAGATGATGTTGTCGTATGTAGTAAAATTGAGTGGTGGATCCTTCTATGATACAATATATACATACTATAGACTCCATTCGTCGCATCTCTAGTCCTTAGTTCATAAGCAGTATTCTATTTCTTCCTCCTTAAACACATCTCTTTTTCTTTTCTTTTTTTTTTTTTTACCTTTTTTTCCATTTCCTTTCCCTTCCTTTTTATTCATTTTTTATTCTTTCATTTTAATATTCAACCACTAATTATTCTTATTTAATCATGATGCAAAGCGACATGAACACTAATGATAATAATAGCATGGTGGTCCCATTGTTCTTGGTCATGCAGCAAGAAGATGAGGATTTTCCAGTCGAAGATCTATTGTTTCAATACTTGCGACCTGACCTTGTGCCTCCCCCTACAAATGTGCCCGAACATGAATATGATACAACAGCCTTGGTTCAATCACCTGTCTCTCTTCATGATCCGATCACACCAATAGGTACACCTACGAGTCCAATTCATTATTTTTCTCAATTACAACTTATGGAACAACCGGAACAACAACAATATGATATTTTTTCACCTATCAAAGATGAAATCACACCTACTACTACTTCCATAACAACAACAACAACAACAACAACAACGGAATCACTACCACTACTACAAGAAGAAGAACTTTCTCATGATCGTATTCAATTACAAATCACTAGTTTTTCTGATCTTCAAACAGCACTCAGAGATATTGGTCAAGATTCTACATCAGGTCATAATGCATCTTTTTCATCCAGCCCTATGATTGCACAACAACACTATCAATTTGATCAACAACATCGTCGTCGTCATTCATATTTCACAGCACCCCAAGCCACCATCACTCAAGGGATGGAAACACATTCATCGCTGTCGATAAGAAATGAAGAACAGCAACAAGAAACAATTACGACAGAAGAAGATTTGATCCATTTAACCAGTGCTGATTTCCATGTCCCAAACTCCATTCGACTTAATGTGCAAAGTTCTCAAATGTTGGATAGTTTAATGGAACAAGCCATAACACATTGGTGTTGCATTGGTTTCAAAGTCGCCCCCATCAGTCTTGACTTGATTCGGAATTGGCATCAAGCACCCCCCGCTATTGTATACTGTGTTGCCTCTATAAGTCTAGTGACCTTTATGGATCATCATGCAAGTCAATCGTATATCAAAGAAGCTGCCATTGCCTTTTATGAACAAGCCCGTCACAAGATGGATGATGTCTTTGTGGAAGACATGCAGCCCATGGTGATTCAGGCGTATTTTTGTCTCAGTTATACATCGAATTTGTTACGCTTGTATGAACAGCAACGAACATGGGGTGGATTAGCCTCGATTGCATTACAGCAACATGCCAAAGAAATTGCCGCCGGTCGGCCTGTCGATCGATTGACTATGATGTGTTGGTTACGTTGGTATTATGTCGATGCATGGATGTGTTTAACATTGAATCGTGAATGTTTATTAGCCGATAATATTCCATTGCATTTAGCTTCACTCGCTCAACAAGATAGTGAAGAAGAAGAAATGTCACATGCTCAACAACAAGTATTTTATGGATTATATCAATTTGCTGCCTTAACACAATACATGCGTATGTATATTCGTGCCATTCGTTCCGGTGCCATCTTTAAAAGTGGTATCACCTCGTGCCCTTCGGCTTTTTATCGCAACATTACAGAACAATTGAAACAATGGTATGCACAACAGCGTCAAGACCAACAAACGGAGATTCATTTTCATCTTTGTTATCATGCCACGCGATTGGTGATTCTTTTTCAATTTTTACATCCTACAGAATGTCCTCCACATGATATTTTGATTGATTGTTTGGAAACAAATTTGGCTCTGTTGCAAGCGTTGCAATATCTGAAAGAAGTGGGATGTGATCAAAGTACGTACCACCACATGTTTTTTGCTATCCATAATACGGCCAAACGTATATTTATGTATAATCGTATCGACGACATTCAGTCACAGCAACAACAACTGCAATTGCAACACCATTTGAATCGATTTGCTGAAGAACAATTACGTATAAATTTGAAGTTGTTGCGTGGAACACAAGCATATATCAACGATGTGTTTAAAGTACGATTGTATGCCGAGAAAATTGAACAACAGTTTCGTGATCTTCGAATAACTGTGGGAGAAGATGAAAATACAGCATCCCCATTATCGAGTAGTGGTGACGTATATCATAACCTTACCTTTAATAATGACTCTTCACCAATTCAGCATCATCATCATCATCATCATCGCCATGGATCATCTATCACCACTGCTACCGCATTCTCTTCATCGTTTTTCTCATCTTCACCAAATCATCCTCATCATCACACTAACAACAGCCAAATATCATCATCATCCAGCAACAACGACACATCCTCGCCATCTTCACCGTCAAGAACCTCCTTTCATCCAAATAACAACAATGACAATGGAGCACATCGTATTTTTGTATTTCGACAAAAACCAATAAAAACACCTAATCCTTCTCGCATGCGTAAAAAAGCTTCTTCTTCTTCATCATCATCTTATGACAAGATCAAAAAGGAGAATTTGAAAAGACAATTTTCTGTCACTACAACTACTAAGGTTTCTTGTTCCTCAACAACAAAGAAAAAATCAACCACCACTCCTTCTTCCACCACTACGATTTTTCAACAACAACAATGCCATTGATTGATTTTTCTTATTATTTAATTATTACTATTATTGAATTTTATATATGCCTTTTTTTATCCATTTTTTAATTTTTCTTCCCCCTGTTCATAGTTTTTATATATGTTATATAAGAGCAAGCATTTTTATTTTCCTTTCATTTTAGTGGTTTAACAATTTTGTCTTAACGTCTTTTTTTAATATAAACCAAATCAATCAATCATGTTAAATTTTAATAATAATAATTATATAAAAATGCTTGACATGTGTTTCGAATATTGTATACTATTACACAGAAACACTGTTGTTGACATGTAATACTATTGATGGACTACTATGTGCTACTAGAAGTAGAACTTTATTATTATCCTGTTTTGAGTGTATCTTTCTCTTTATTATTTTATAAAATCTAGTCACTATGTATTACAGTGGTGATATGTACAGGATTTTTACTAATGTTTGGCGCTCCCCCATTTTCAATTTGGCATACGTTGCTTTTTCATTTAGCGTTGCCAGTTTTTTCATGTTGGCAGGTTTTATAATATAAAATATACAAAATTTGCTGCCAACATGAAAAATCATATATGCCAAGTGAAAAAATTAGCAACGCCAAATGAAAAAGCAGCGTATGCCAAATTGAATATGGGGGAGCGCCAAACATTAGTAAAAATCCTGTATATTATATACCGCTCAAAAAACCGAACCTTTCCTATAAAAAAAATAGGCAACTACTATAGTACCTGATCGTATCAAAGTCCGTTATTAACTGCTGTGTAATTTACAAAGTTCTTTTAATAAATTTGTCAACAAGAGGTTACTCAGGAAAAAAAGAATGTGGCTGTTGTAGTTGTATTATATATGGATACGGTGTCGACTGTATGTGCACAAAGGTTCTTTATGAGGTAACATATAATAGAGCCACCATGAAAGCAGTTAGTCAGTCATTACTATTATCCTCCATTCGTTTATATATTACCAAGATGAATAAGATATCTATACTGTTAGCGATAATTCAACCTAGTATATATGATAACACAAAAAAATCTATGGAAGATGAAGAACAAAATATATTAAAAAAAATATTTAATAAAAAAAGACAATAAAGTCGACTCCATTTGGAAAGGTTTCTTCAGTATAACCAGCCACTGACCCTTAAATAAAACTTGACAACAAATGATGATTACACAAAAGTTTAAAAAAGAAACACCTACAGATTTTCATGAGATCAGGGTACGCGAACGCGCATATACACAATAGCTAGTTTTCTTGATGATAACATGAATAGAAAATGTATAATTATTAGTATATCTTTTTTTTTGAGCGGGTGATGAAAAGAAATCCCGCATTTTGTAATTTTTGTAATAATGTACTATTAGTAGTTACAGTAAAAATTAATAAAACAGAAGTTGGGCTTAACGGAAAATGTTCATTTGCATGATTTGTTTTTACTTTTTTGGGTGGATCTGCGCTACCTAAAAAGTGGCTGGGGAAAAAGGTAATATAATAATAGTAAAGTAAGAAATAACTTGTGTGTGCGTGTACATATTTATTATTGAGGTCATATATATATATAGAAGAAGATGAAACGTATGATTTATATATATGAGTTATAGTTACATTATTAATATTATACTAATTATAATTGGAATCATTGTAATACTTCTACTTCCTTATTATCCCAATGCGTCGACGATCCCTTTTTGCCTTCTAGTTCTAACTACATAGTTTGAGTGTCGTTTACACAAGAACACTATTAAGTATATCGTTCATACGTCTTTTACACTATGGTGTTGGAATGAGAAGATATTATATAAAAGAATTCTTTTTATAGATACAATTACTTAAAAGCATGGTACTTGTTGTGTGAGAAGAAATAATTTCCTCCACATGTGAAATTTCGTTTGCTGGCCATATTCTAATAATTGTTAAATATATCATAAAACCTTAATTTTTTTTTTGTTTGATACAGCCTTTTTATAAATCTTTTCTTACTTTTCTTTATAAAAAGATCCTCACTCTGGTATGATATGCAAATCCAGATCTGAAACATAAAGTACTATAGAACTGTTGGTTTATATATATCTGGTAAAAACGGATAAAGTGTGCCCTACCCTGTATATAATAGAGATCACAAAAAACATTACTAGTAAAACCCGTAAGTAGATCCATCCATCCTTTCCAACAAGTCAGTCATAGGATCTTTTACACAATTTGATGATCTAATAAGTAGTTTATGTAAAAAAAAGTTCTCGATCCAGGTCCCTTTTTCTCAAAGCATAAAAAAACGAAACAGAAAAAAAAAATAACTGTTTTGGAATAAACAAGTACTGTCAAATCACGTTAAAGTGTTGTGTGTAGCATGTAAAATCTAATAGACTATTGTGTGACACACAGCCTGGAACACTGTTGTTATAGTTCATTTATTTTTATTGATTAATATTTTTTTTATAATAACGCATCTATAAAATATATAAATCACCATAAGAGTAGGCCATCGTCGTTGTATAGATGATGATGATGTTTAGAAGAAAGCTTATTATTTTGAAATGTTTATAACTATATATATTTTAAGAAAAACTATAAATTTATTAATAAATATTTGTTATTAATTGAATTAAAAAAGGAGGGTTCTTCTCTACTACTGCTTTTTATAAATGTATATATGATTTACATACATCCTCTCCTTTTCTGTTCCTATAGAAACGAATATCATTATTGCAACGCAAGTTACCATAGCAACGAATATGAAATGGTTGCCATAACAACAAAGCAATAAGTAACCATGGAAACGTAAATAAATATGATAAATAAGAAATAAACTAAACCAAAAATAGAAAGTGCAATCAGTTCAAATTGAAGCTCAAAAGAAGTTTGTGTTACCTCAATTAATGGTTGCACATCATTTTTCAGTTTAAATCAAATAAATAATAATATTTTTCTTCCCTATTTGCCATTTTTATTCTAATCCCTTTTATTTTTATTACACTTCTTCTTTTTCTTCTTATTCACCTCTTTTTCTCTTTTACCCTTTTGCCCGGTCCTTTCCTTTTTATATATTAATTTATTATTTTGTAAATCGAAATAGCGTACTGTAAACGAGCTGGTATCTCTTTTCAGTAGTAGCTTTTAACACCCCCACACTTTCCCTTTGGAACAACAACAACAAAAAAGCATCCTAATATACATATATATATATATATAACGAATAACAACAACAACAAATCAGATTACATATATATAAAAAATGTATCGAACTCCACCACCAATACATAACGATCAATACCAAATGCAAGAAACTCGGTATTCACCTCGTCAAGAGCGTGGGTCACCTTTTTCTGATCCATATCCAGTCGATAATCAACCTTTGCTTCGAAATCCTCAAGGTGGAGGAGGTGGTTCTCCATTTATGGGTCATCCTTCACCTCAACCTGGATATGCTTTTCAACAAGGTCCACCTGGATCACCCAATCCACATTACGGTGAAGCACCTCGTCGTGTCCCACGAAGATACAAGACAAGTAAGCCAACTATATATATATATATATTCTCTATGGATGATAGTAAAAGAAAAAAGGAGGAATTTATATGGAGACAAAATAAACATAATTTATGGATGATGATGATTTGAATACTTTCCCTAACGTATCCCTTCCAAAAATAACTTTTATTGAATAATAAGCTCGAAAGGTCAAGTTGACTCGAGGTAATCTTGTTCTGGATTGTCCTGTTCCTACTCGTTACCTTCAAGCTGTGCCTATCAAGGAAGGCAAAGAATTTACCCATATGCGTTATACCGCTGCAACCTGTGATCCCAAGGACTTTGCTTCTTCTAACTATACTTTACGTCAACAACTTTTGGAACGTCAAACTGAATTATTTATTGTTTTGACCATGTATAATGTAAGTGATTCATATAAACTAGGAGGACATGATGGGAAGGAAAAAGATGAACATATTCTTGTTATTAACAACTTTTTTTGGGGGGATGGATCATTTTTGATTTGGATATGATGATTTATGAATAATTTAGGAAGATGAGGTTCTTTTTGCTCGTACGATGCATGGTGTCATGAAGAATATTGCTCATTTGTGTGGACGTGATAGATCCAAGACGTGGGGTCATCAGGGTTGGGTATGTTATATATTTCATCGATATGTACATTGATGGATTGACAAAAAAGGATCAAGAACATATGGAATAACCTATTTATATATAAATATATAGAAAAAAGTCACTGTTTGTATTGTTTCTGATGGTCGTCAAAAGATCAATCAACGTACCTTATCCTTGTTAGCCACCCTTGGTGTTTATCAAGATGGTGTTGCCAAAAACATGGTTGGTGACAAGGAAGTGACGGCTCACATTTACGAGGTACATAAACTTGAATTTTATATTCATACACGAGAAAGAAAAAGCTATGTCGCTAACACATGAATATTATAGTACACAACCCAACTTTCCGTTGATCCAGAAATGAAATTCAAAGGTGCCGAAAAAGGCATGACACCTTGTCAATTACTTTTCTGTTTAAAAGAAAAGAACGCCAAAAAGATCAATTCTCATCGTTGGTTTTTGCAAGCTTTTGGTCCATTAGTTCAACCCAATGTTGTGGTCTTGATCGACGTGGGTACACGTCCAGGTGGTACCTCCATTTATCATTTATGGAAAGCTTTTGATATCAATTCCAATATTGCAGGTGCTTGTGGTGAAATTCGTGCCTTGACAGGTACTGCTGGTGTGGCCTTGTTGAACCCTTTGGTGGCTGCACAAAACTTTGAATATAAAATGTCCAATATTTTGGATAAACCGCTTGAATCCGTGTTTGGTTATATTTCTGTCTTACCAGGTGCCTTTTCTGCCTATCGATACACTGCCCTTCAAAATGATGTCAATGGTCATGGTCCACTTGAAAAATACTTTTTAGGTGAAACCATGCACGGTAGTGATGCTGATATTTTTACTGCTAATATGTATCTTGCCGAAGATCGTATTCTTTGTTACGAGGTAAATGTTTTTTTATTGATCTATCCATATTTTCTTATTAAATGCTAAAAGGTACCTTTTTTTAATTTTATAGCTGGTGGCCAAGAAGAATGCTCACTACGTCCTTCATTACGTCAACAGCAGTTATGGTGAAACCGATGTGCCTGATAGTGTTGCCGAATTGATTTCTCAACGTCGTCGTTGGCTTAATGGTAATTTTTCATTCTTACTATTGAAAAAAAAAGACGGAAAAGAGAGTGAATAATAACAATTTATCTTTTTGACCATTATTACTTTTTAGGTTCCTTTTTTGCTGGTGTTTATGCTTTATGGCATTGGCGTAAAGTCTGGTCTTCCGACCACTCCATCTTCCGAAAACTCTTTTTCTTGGTTGAAAATTTGTATAGCACTTATAACATGTTCTTTGCTTGGTTTGCCATTGTAAGTGACCTATCCACCTATATTTGATTATTAGTATTTTGTATAATAACACTGTTTTATTAGGGCAACTTTTACTTGACTTTCTACATTCTTACCAAAGCCCTTGGTGCTGACTCCCTCGATCCAAAACCATTCTCTGGGGACATTGCCAACTATCTACATATCGGTCTAAATTACGCATATTGTTTACTGATGATTGTTCAGTTCATTATTGCCTTGGGTAATCGTCCTCAAGGTTCCAAGTTTTTGTATACTGCCAGTATGGTTTTCTTTGCCTTATTGATGGGATACATGCTCTTTGTCACTGTTTGGATTACTGTTGTTGGTATTACTGCTGTGGTCGAGGATACAGATGCATCCTTTACAGCCATGATGGGTCAAAGCTTATTCCGAAACATTGTGGTGTCTGTGTGCGCAACTTATGTCATGTATTTTGTTGCTTCCTTCTTGTTCTTGGATCCTTGGCACATGTTTACCAGTTTCCTTCAATACATTTTCTTAAGTCCTTCCTACATCAATATTCTCAACGTTTATGCTTTCTGTAACATTCACGATGTCTCTTGGGGTACCAAGGGAGATAACAAAATCAATACCGATTTGGGTGTGGTCAAATCTAAAAAGGATGAATCTGGTGATCATACAGCAGAAATTGAAATGGCTACAGAACAAAAGGATTTGAATGAAGCTTACGAGTCCCATTGTATCGAATTGCAGCGTAAACCTGAAGTCAAGGCAGAACATCGTGACGCTCAAACCAAACAAGAAGATTATTACAAGGCTTTCCGTACCAACTTAGTCTTGTTTTGGATCATTTCGAATCTTTTGCTGATCATTGCTATTACCAGTGTATCAGCATTCTCTTGGATGGGTGATTTTGAAACAAGAAGTACAATTTATCTTGGTTTCATTTTATGGTCTGTTGCTGGTCTTTCAGTCATTCGTTTTTGTGGTGCTACTTTGTACTTGATCCTCAGAATCTTCACTGGTTAATTCCATTTCCCTTTCTCTTTTCTTTTTTTATCTTCTTTATATACATATTACAATAACAACAACAACAACAACAACAACAACAACACTCCATACACATTTTTATATATTTTACTATTTACCTTTCTCTCTCTTTCTCCTTGTCTTAAATTGTCCTTACTATCTCTTTCCATGTGAATGACTATTATTTATATATATATATATATTAACAACCGTTTATTATTAGTAAAAAAAATTAGTTCTGTTGTAAAACTGGTTTATTATTTCGATATACATATATAGCTATTCATCCATTTTATATTTTAAAAGAGAATGTTGGTTTTATACAGAGAGGAGCGGTGTAGGGCTGGATATAATCTTACTACATATAAGTGTTTGTATTTGAAAACCACAATCAATAAGCTCAATCTAATTTTGACAACAATGGTTATTGTAATGTGCAATAATACAACATGGTATTGTAGATTTATAATAGGCCTTTTATAAATGGAAAAGTTTCAATCGTGCTTCATAACGGCAACTATCTTTGTATCTTGCGCCACTTCAGTCAACTGCTCGTCTTGTCATCCTCTTGTTAGAAAAATATTTATTTTCTGTAAACTGTCGTTCCTGTCGTTTAATATAGTTTCAATCCAAACATTTTTATACATAGTGTTATAAAGTCGATTCTTTTTTCACCATGACTTTGAATCGAATAAGATAGATCTCATCCATTATTTTAATTAATAGTGTTAAACTTTTTTCCTGAGCCTAAAGTATTTTGAACGATCCATTCAATAAATGTTGTACACCGATAATAACATGCGACTATTGTGTTACTAGAGCAAATGATGAATCAACGTTAAAAATACTTCAACTTTTTAACTTGTTTGATGCTTGCCTATATTTTCCAGTCTTGAATTGAGCCAAATATATCAAGAAGGAAACCAAAAGGCTCATCATGCCATTAATATTGTTTATCGTAAATGAAATCATTTCTATTTAAAGTAAAATCATTTCAGTGGAAGTATATTACTTCTAATAAATGTGTTTTATTCTATTTATATACATGCAGTATGTTATTCTTTATGAATAAAAAAGATCATTTGATATATGTATCAATATCTCTTTAAGCAAGATATTATTATTACTATTATGAATTAAAAAAAAGAGAGAGAGAAAGAGAGAGACGGGTTGCATATATCTATTATTTTATCTATTTATATCGAAATCATCCTTTTATCCCAAATTACGTCCAAAGTTTTGATTCCACTTTAGTAATTCATTAATATCTTTTGCCCAATCTGTTCCATCGCTCACACGAGTAACACATGGAATTGGATACTTTGACATTCGCACCTACACCATATTATCCAAAAAAAAAGACGATTAGTTCAATTTATAGATTTCTATTGCGCTTCTTCACCTATTCGTATTCTTCTATTGATCATCATTACCTGTAGAAATTCCCCTTTATCCAGTAAAAAGATTTCCTGTCCATCCATAGATACTTCGATTTGACTTCGACTAGCATCCCCAATCTAATTCAAAATTTAGGTAAATATATATATATATATATATATGTACCATTGAATCACCAAATATGATATCTATGGTTCATTATACCTGTAATCGAATATTGGCACTTGGTGGTAGTAATACTGTTCGAAATGATAATGATCTTGGACAGATAGGTGTCATGACTAGACTTTGTACACTTGGATGAACTATGGGGCCACCTGCTGATAATGAATAAGCCGTTGAACCAGTAGGTGTGGAAACAATCAATCTAACACAGAACAATCCATTTCACATCAATTATATCCTTTCTTTCAGTATTAAATTTTCTTGATATAAAATCCGAATTTACCCATCAGCCTATATATGCAAACATGTAAAAATTAGTTGACATTTTCCATTTTACTCTATCTGAACTCCCCCTTTCTTTATTATTTCTTAGCTTACCACACATTCTGTAAGATATTCGCCATCGACAAAACATCGAATGGCCGTTAAATGAGGATATCGACCACGGTGTAATGATACTTCATTCATCACCTGTCGATCACCTTTATATAGATGTACATTTTTTTATTTAGACGCCAAATTAAATGAGATTTTTGTTTGTAAAGAGGAGATAAATATTGGAAATAAATATCATCATCAAACTCTTACCTACTTCCTTTCCATCCACTGTGATCCGTCTTCCATCAGGTTGATGAAGTGAACAAAATAATCGCATACGTAACATCAGTGATACTTTTCCAGCTGTCATGTCAGTTAATACATGTTGAAAATGTTTAAATTCTACCAGGATATAAAAAAGTATATTAGTTACATGGATAAAAAAAATGATCATTTGTAATTTTTTCTAATATTCTCTCACTCTCACACACACACACACCTACAGTAACTTACGAAATGCCATCAAAAAACCCAAGGTGCCAAGCGAAAAACATACGACAGGTGGTACTGCTTTTGGGAAAAGTGATGACAAGTGCAACATTGTACCATCTCCTCCCAAGGTGATAGCAAAATCAACTGTACGGGTATACTCATGTTTTTGATCTTTTTTATTATTATTGTTATGTAAAAAAAATAAATTAATATGGTTGTATCTACTAGAGAATAAAGCATCTACTTTTCAAATAATAAATATTTGTTACCTCGTGGTATAACATGAACAAAAGGTAATTTACCCTGACAATGTTCAGCAACACTGGGTTCGACAATCAGGTTTAATTCAGGATGTTCTTTATGTAACCAGCTATAGAATCATGATTAGATCACATCGATCGGATTAAAAACCATCATTATGATAACAGTTTTCCTTACTTGGCTACTTGGATAAGCGCATTTTCTGTCTTGATATCATTTAACTTTTTAATCAACAATACATTCCGAGGTCGTTCCGTCCAGTCGAGTGTAAATTTACCCCTGGAAAATAAAAATAATAATAATATAGGAATCATGCCAACCAAGGTTTTTTTTTAATATATAAGGATAAAGCAATTGGTATGTATTACCCTAATACTCTGCTTATCTCTTTACATACCCATACGTACTACCAGGTGCCTGTAGAATATTCGATGTTTCTCGTGTCTTGATCATGTCAAACATGTTTTGCATATCCATGGGACTACCACCTGTACTGTCTACCAACGAGTTTTTTTTTGTTGTTGCCAAAAGTTAATGATCTCATCAATTTATGCTTTTCAATCAATACCAAAGAAACAAGTTGTATAAATTATATACCAAGAGCCCATTGTTCACGAGTCAACTTTAAATGGACCTTGTCTGGTAGATCAGTAGTGCGTCGTAATGTACTATAAGATCGTGAAGTCCATGTCCGAACAGATCGTAAAATTATGCGACTTGACATTGTCTTTATTTTATTGTTATTTATGGAGTTTCGGGTGAGGAAAAAAAAATAAGAAATGGAAAAAAAAATAGATCCGCTCTATGTATAGATAAATTTTTCATGTTCCATGCCGCAAAAACCTTTCTATCAAATCATCACTAAAACCCAATCAGGTCACCAGTCCCTACCATTATGTTTCCTGGGAAACCATATTTAAAAAGAGAACGGTTCATGTAACATATATATACTTGAATTGTTTTTTATTCACGATGAGCTCGTTTACGTTCTCGCTCATCCCATTGACTACTACTACTAGTGGAAGATCGCTTTTGTTGTTGTTCCAATCGACTTTTGACCTTGGCAACATTAGCTAAAGCAGCTGCCATGGCAGCCGATTGTTCTTTCGAAGCGGCTGGTGACGGAGGTGGTTGTGAAGATGCTATCGATGGTGGTTGCGGTTTGGGTGATGCTTTTTGTTGTGATTGAACAAATGAAATATTGGATCTATTTTGTTGCGCTTGTGCTTTTTCTTCTGCATGTTTTCGTTGTTGTTCCAAAATACCATCAATGTAAGCTTCTTTGGGGAATCCATGAGGATCAAATGCTTCTTTTTCAAAGTTACTTCCTGTTTCATCCAAATCAATAAATTCTACCAATTTGGCATAAATTCTTGGGTTTCGAAATGCTTTGTTGCGTTGTAAATGATCATTGAGTCGATGACCAGAGGATCGTAAGGACAGAAAATGAACGACTTTTTCCTAAAATAAAAATAATAATTTGAAGGGAGATGTAAGGCTCTATTTCTCTGTGTCTCCAAAGGAAATCCATACTCATGCCACAATGATTAGTTTACCAGTCGATCAGAATCACAAGGTGTATCAGGTTCTGCGGGAATACCCCAGTTATCGATACCTTCAATAGGTTTGGGTGTAAGTAAGGCTTTTCGTTTCCGTGCTTTGTCGGTTGCATTTAAATGTTGTCTTACTACGGCAGGAGGTTCTTCTATTCGAGGTACATCTTTATTAGGCTCTATAAAAAAAAAGTTGGATTATATTTTTTTAATAAACTTGGTATTCATGAGGAATAAAAGATAGAGACGTTTCATTTTACCTTGGATGGATGGTTTTGGTTCTTGTTGCTGATCGAAAAAATTAAAAAAAAAATCTGTCCATCAATAATGATTTCCATGGATGCTTTAGTCATGATTGATTTTCTCATTTACCTGCTTTGTGGGTGATGGCTCTGGTTTCTTCTTTGTGATGGTTTGTGGTTGTAGTGGTCGTGTTTCTAACAAGATTTCATTAAGTTAAAATCGATCGCACTTTTTTTTTTAACAATGATTAAAAATAGATGCATAAAAATAGAATTCAAACCTTTTACAATGGATTCTTTATTTATTTCTTTTTGAGGGGGTGTTTGTGTTTGTGATTTCTCTTCTCCAAGTTCATTATCTTCATCGTCATCAGAATAATTGGCAAGACCTGCAAGCGCGTTCATTTTCACCTTTTTTTTTTGGTATTTCAATATTTCTACAAAGAATCTGGTTGCATCAGATAGATCATTTGCAATTTGCAATCACAAGCAACTCCGAATTCCTTTTTTGCGCCTGTTGACCGGTCAAATTTGGTTTTCTCCTCCCATCACATTGAAAGGACTTATTTGAACTAAGCTCGTTACAAGATAATAATAGTATATTTATAATTCAAAATAGACACGATGGTATATTCATCTCATGCATCCATGTAATTTAACATCTAAACAAACGAACAAAATCTATTCATTATTAAAAAGAGTAACCTAAATATATCCCGGGCCAATACCTATAATAATATAATGGGATCCATGATCAAAACAACTTGTTGATGATGTACTAATAATAGCTTGAAAAGTAAATACAAATAATAACTTTAAGCAATTGATTTATACATAATAATGGAGAGAGGGGGGGCAGTGCACATTTTATACTTTTTTACTATCATGTTTCGGGATGAGATTCGGCTTAGTGCGAAGAGTATCACAAGCTGCATGAAAAACAAGTCATCCCAATAACCGAATCAAAGGTATATAAAAGAGAGACGATGACTTACTCTATTTTTATATAATTGGACCTGTGAAAAGTGTGAAATTTATCTCTTTTTCTTCTTCTTTTTATTCTTTCGCACTTTTTGTCTTTTTTTTTTGGGATATATAAATACTAGAATAAAGTTAGTTAGAAAGATTAAAAAAATAACATTTTGTCAATAGTCATTCACCAATACTAGTAGTTTAATATCATAAAAAAACTACTTGTAATAATCCTATTTTTCACCCTGCATTATTATTATTATTATTATTATCAATAAGCTGGTACATTTATAAACATAGTCAGCATGCCAACAATAGTGAATTTTTTATCTTTTATTACGACTCGCCGTGGTCGTTCCTCCTCCCTTTCCTCTACTTCTTCTCTTTCTTCTTCTCCTGAGCAACAACCTCTTCTTCATCATCGTTATCGTCGTCGTATACAACAGCAACAACAACAAGAACAAAAAAGAAATCAAAACGTTTCACTTCCTATCTTTGATATGACGGTTTGGACAATTGCTGCTGCTCTTTTATCATGTCTTGGAGGGTTTCTTTTTGGTAAGATATAGAGGGCATTTACATATTGATGATTCCTTAATACGTACTCCCTATGTTATACACAAATATATTCAACAACGTGATAACACAATGGAAAAAATATGATAGGATTTGATTTGGGTGTTGTTGGAGGTCTTTTCATTGCACCTTCTTTTCAAACACATTTCGGGATTGATCCAAATGACAAGATACGCGAAGCAGATATCAATGGAAATATTGTGGCAGTTTTACAAATTGGATGCTTGGTCGGAAGTTTGGCCGCCACCACAACAGCAGGTTAGGATATATATATATATATATATTTAGGGAGAGATTAGAAACACATGTATATATCATGGGTCTATAACAATCAATTCAATCAATAGATAAATTGGGACGAAAATGGAGCATCACTATTGCTGCCGCTATATTTACATTAGGTGGTATTTTACAAATTATTGGTGATGGATTATCAATGCTTTATGCTGGTCGACTTATTGCTGGTTTTGGTAAATTTATTTTAGTTAAATAGAAAAATAGCAACGATGAATGTTGATACTCACATAAAAAAAAACAAACACTTGAATTTTTTATAATGGAATTCAGGCGTTGGAGCAATGAGCATGCTCGTTCCCGTAAGTATGCTTAGTAGCTATTTTTTTTTAACAAAACTGCATAAATTTCCATTTATATGATGTTTAACGAAAATATAATGATCATCCCTTTATGCAGGTGTACGTTGCTGAAATTGCGCATCAAAATCAACGGGGCGTTCTTGGGGGATTATGGCAATTTTTTATTGCGGCAGGTCTTGCCATGTCTTATTGGACCAATTATGCCGTACAAAGCCATGTGAATCACACAGACAATGCTTTATGGCGTATCCCATTGATTGTTCAATTGGTACCGGGTGTTATCATGCTGATAGGCATGCCCTTTTTATTTGAAACCCCGAGATGTCTTTGTGCACAAGAAAAGGTGGATCGAGCGCGTGTGGTAGTTAGTCGTATTCGTGGATTGGATGTCAATGATCCTAAAGTAGAAAAGGAAATTCAACAGATTCAAAGTGGGATTCTGTTATTGCAAGAATCATTGACGAATGCTGCTTCTAGAAGAGGAGGTGGAAAACTGGCTGGATGGCGTTTGGTGTTTTCAAAACAAAATCGTAGACGATTATTGATTGGTAGTGCTTTGCAAATGTTCCAACAATTGACTGGCACCAATATTATCAATTATTTTTCACCTCAGATTTACCGATCTATTGGATTATCATCCAATACCGCTGAATTATTGGCAACGGGTGTCTATGGTCTTGTGAAAATGTCTGTCACGTTGATTGGATTTTCATGTCTTGTAGACCGCTATGGTAGACGGAAATTGCTTATTGGTGGTGGTGTTGCTCAAAGTCTTAGTTTAATATCAGTCGCTATTTGTGCAGGTGTACGACCTCCATCGACCATGACGGATGGACCCATTCATCCTGCATCGTACGCCGTAAGTAGTCATACCACTTTATATATATTTCTTTCTGCAAATAATTTTAATTGTTTATTTGTTTGTTCGTTAGCTCATTTGAAAATACTCTCCTCCAATTTTTTTTTTTACATATTCATAGGCTATTGCATTTTTATATAGTAAGTGTTTGTCATTTTTTTTATTGGTTATTGAACAATTGATGGGGTTGATGTATTGACTATACAATTTAATTTCAGTCTTTGCTGTATTCTTCTCCATGTCATGGGGACCTATTCCTTGGCTTTATTGCTCCGAAATTTATCCAATGTGGTATGTCTATAAAATTTTGTCAGGTTCCTTCTAATTCTACCCTTTTACAAGATATATTCTAAAGTAGACTGATTAAAATAACTAAACTCTTTTTTTTTCTAATTCATATATAATAGGATGCGAGCCAAAAGTACAGCCGTTACAACGGCTATTAATTGGATATTGAATGCTGCCGTGGGCAAATTTAGTCCTCTTCTTCTTGGTACATATAGTATTTATAAAAGAAAAAAATTATTTTTCCTTACATCTATCACATGCAGTTTGATTAACAATAAGGTTATCATATATAGTCAGTAGTACCTGGGGTACCTTTGTTTTCTATGGTTTATGGAACGTTGTCATGGCAGTATTTTGTTTAATATTTGTACCCGAAACTAAGGTAACATCAATAATAATCTTTAATGCTATCATGATTATCATCTGTGTGATTAACGTGGATATAAAAAAATGCGTAGGGTAAAACATTAGAAGAAATGGACATGTTGTTCTCCTACAATCGAAGTGTCATCAATGATGGAGAAGAATCAGTCATATCAGAAGAACAACTACAACCTCAAGAGGAGAGAATCGTAAAATCATCCCAGAGCAAGAATTAAAGCAAACTTTCCTGATGATCTTTATATTATATATTATACAGAAATAGCTTTTTTTCTTATATCATCATAGCTTTGCTTTTGTCAAGCAGTTCTTGTTTGTCAGTCAATTATATCCTCTTTATTCCATTTTCTTTCACTTTTTTATTATTTATTTTTTATTTTCAAATACATGCTCTGTTGTAATATATTAATATCTGTTATATGAAAACATAAAACCAGTTTATTGTTTTCTGATCTATTATGTTGTACACAATGTTGGGCTTTTATATAATCAACAATGGGTGACAAATGTTATGCAATTGTAGAGTCATGTAATAATACAATCTAATGCATAAAAGTATGACCTTATAGAGCACGCAGGAGAAGATCTTAACAGAAACGTCTTTGTTTATATATAATTTTTAAAACCGTGTCCTGTCTGTTTATACCATCTTTTACCAGATATATAGTTTGGGTTATACTAGTTTCCTCTTTCAACAGTATTATATAATATATTGAGGAATAGAAAAAAAAAGTTAATAAGGAATAAACATGATCTTTTTACTAACCATTAATTGTTGTATTTTGTTTGCAGGTAACAAGTACTACTTAGTTTATCATTGACATACATATACTTTTCTAATGTTTTAGCAGAGGTATACATGATCAGATCTCGTCCACTGCTTTGGTATATAAGGGAAAATATTTACCTTTACGTATTCCTAATGATAAACAAGCAAAGAGTAAAAATGGCACTATCGCTCTTCTCAAGTGATCTCCCTTGACTACAGAGTATTCCGTTATACCCCAATAGGATTAGCTATTGTTACGTGGGCTTAGCAGATAACTATTTTTAAGGACTTAATTCTTGTTCAGATCCATGGACCTTCTCTTCTTATAAAAATTATAGCCTGTGGTACTACTTTTTCATAATCGCTGTCAAACAATTTTTCATATATAACACAATAAATATATATAGAAAAATATGCAAATAAAAGGTAATTATGACATACCATTTTTTACGGCCCTCCTATTTATTTCCTCTGTTAAACGTTCTCTCTAAAAAAAAAAAAAGGAAAATGTACATAACATACTATCGAAACCAAAGAATATTAGATGTCATGGATACCACGCAATATCAACTCAATGCTACAACTAGAGCATTTCGACCCACCTATCTTATACGTGTTTCAGGCTGGAAATAAATCCAAGGCAAAGAAGCAAAAGAGGGTTAATGTGCTCTATCCTATTGTTGGGCATAATCTTGAGGAGTTGTACAAAACGAAGGTGGTGAATATGACTGCATCGACAATGGTAAACATTGTATCGTGGAAGGATACAATATGCACAAGAAAAAAAAAAGATGACGAGTATATATCCAAGTTTACGCCATCCACCGAGACTACGGCCACAATCAAACATGTGACCTATGAAGGATTTCTCCAACAACAAGCAAAGATTTCCAAATCGAGTACTTGTGGTACGATAAAATTTGCATCGATCAATCTAATAATGAAGTTAAATTACGAGAAATCAAACAGATGCATCAGATTTACGGAAACGCTTGCTATACCGTGGCGTTTGTACCTGAAGTCCATGTTCACAATCCAAATGCTTCCAATCATCAATTCCGTATATAAAAGTACACAACCCAATGTAGAAGCTTTAGGCGACATATACTTTAAATCACTTTGGTGAGAACGTAGTTGGACATTGGAAGAAACCATGATTCCCAAACGCATATTGATCGTAGGGACGGGACCAACACCAACCTATGGCAACACAGTTTTCATGAATCCGAGATACCTACCACCTGCGATAATTTTTCTGTTTGGATGCTTGGTTTTGCTAGTCAACAAGAAGGAGGATGAAGTGTGAATCAAGCATTGAGTGAAGCTCATTTCAGGACAAGTTCAAAAGAACATGACAAGATTTTTCCTTGGCCAATATTTTTCATGATATGTTTAAAAATAAGGAAATCAATTATAAAATCGACATCAAATCCACCTATCATCATTTTTATCATACCATTCTCACTAATGACTTATCGATCCTTTGTTTTGCATCGAATCTCGAAGCGAATGGTTCAGAGTCCTAAGTAAATACAATACATAACCACCACCACTTTCCTGGACTGGCGTTTTTGGATATCATATCGTTCAACGCGTTAGTTATACATTAAGTACGTTGCTCCAATCACCTCACTCCATTTGCAACGACATGTTGCTTCACATTCCAACCGGATATTGCAAGACATTATCTATAGTACCGTACGATTATGGATGTTTCTTACCGTTATCTGGCACTAAGCAAGAATGGGATAAACAGATTACCATGTTAAAAAGAGGAGGCAAGCGGTAGGTTCTGTGGTAATGGTCGAAGAAGGACCACATTGATGGATTGGGCAATTAAAACGCTCAAAATATCGGGTCGTTATGCAACTCATTATCACCAGTCACAGAATGGGTCTGTCATGCAAACGAGATCATTATCGGTGACTGAAGATTGTCAAGAATGTATTATTCTACCTGTTTTGCTCAAATCTCACTTTTTACGTACTCAGCGTGTGGAAGCAACAGAATCATTGGCGCGTTCTGATGGGTATACACCATTTTTATTTCATTCCGGTTTTCAAGAAATGTATGGATGGCACTTCCGCTAGTGAAGAGCGATTTAAAGCAATCGGAATTTAGTTAATTGGTGGTCCATGTTATGGGGATATCAACTCAGATGATCCAAATGGAATTTTAAACACACTATTTGGAGAAGACGCTGTCCATAATGAAGTAAAGGAATTTATCATTCAATAGAGATGTTACCATGTTCATTATTTATATTTATTTGTATTTTTTTAAAAAAAAGAAGCGTACCACACTTCATAATCTACCTTATAAAAAAATAGTCAAGTACAAAAGATATTCTATATATATTTTATTGTGAAAGATATATAAGTTCGACGTCTTAAATATATGTCCGCGTTTCTCTGCAATGCTATCATGATATTGTAGAATAAAAGTATACATAGTATTACAAATAATAGTAGTAATATAATAAACGTCAAATATGTTTTACGAAGAAATGCATAAAGAGTAACGAGGAAGAAACGATACTTACACGAATGTTTAGTCTCAGAAAAAGATCACCAAAAAGTTGTTGTAATCATTTTATTTGTAATAACATGTTAATTTCATATACAAGACAAGCTTCCTTTCCTTGATGATTGTACTTGACTGTACCTGAAAATATTGAGTAATTTGTATTGCATGTTATGGGAGCCTGATCCTGAACAACAGATGATCCTTTATCTACAATGTAGTTTGCAAATCTGTGATAAATCTATCCAGGAATTTATGTAGGCCAGGACATCTGATGAAAGACAGGAAGGTATTGCTGCTTCTTTAGAAGCATCCATATACTGATAGAAATGAGGAACAGTATATCTAATTCTATTGTATGACCTATGGAGGCTGCCAGGCATAATGAATGAAATAAAAGGAAACCAAAAATTCTGCTTAAATATAAGCTATTTCTTCGTTATTGTCTGTAGTCATTGGAAATAAGAGGAGGTCGGATAATACTTAATCATAAAGTATATACATCAAGGTTGGTATGAATAGTAAATTGACAGAGTAATCGAAGTATGAAAAAATATAAACGATGCACCATTTTATATAACCAATATATGAGTAGCTTTGGGCGTTCAAAACAACTGCAAAAAGAAATAATAAGAGAATATATAAAATCGATCATCCCACCAAACCAAACAGAACTGATGATGATTTGATGTTTGTTTCACCGAACTATAAATGGTTTTAATACTCCACATCAAACCTGCCATTTCTCTCCTCCCTTCCTTTACAAAAGGTATGATGTATACTATCTGTATATACCTATTATTATTAGCCTATTATCCATTATATATCACTTCAACCCTTATTCCATTTACAATCGTTAGCCATGCCCATGACTCTTTTCGATCAAAAAATAATATAGATAAACGCACATGCCTACGTTTTCGTGAAAATGACGTTTTGTTGGAAATGTGCCCAGCTTTTCAACAAAGCGATTTGGATTCTTTTCAGGCACTTTTTCCCGATGTTTCCATTCTCTCTGGTCTGGGTCATGATGCTGATTTTAACTTGTTATATCCTCCTATACCATCACTGCTGGACAGTTCCAAACAACAACAGCAAAAAATCGATAGCACTCATTTACCTCATAGAGCAGCCGAAGTAGCTACTTTGGAACACCAACACCAGCAACAACGGGAAGATAATGTACCGTCTTCCTCCTCTTTTTCGTCGCAAGTCATAAATCAGCCACGTGGTGACGCCTCATCCACTCACGCCACGACAGTTCATGGAAAAGATAACCAATGTACCATTACAAGTGATACACAGTCTTCCTCCTCCTCTTCAACGTTCTCTACTTCATCCACCGTTCAACATCAACAGGAACAACATCAACGTACGGGTACAAATGGTGATAGTGGAAGTGGATTGCTTTTATCTTTTGAAGAATTAAGAGAGCGCGTATTACAAAAGGAAAAGAATGATCGATGGTCATCATCGTCGAATAATAACAAAAAGAGACCTGGAGGGGGCAATTTGGGACATATGATTGATAGTGTGGATGGTGGGTTTGCGGACGATTTTGGTGCAATGTTTGAAGTTGGTCAAGGCCCCCCTGCTGCCAATGTGTATGATGAAGATGAATATATTGAACCAAGCCGTGGTAGTCCAGCTGCTTCAGCTACAGCAAACATACCTAATCAACAGCAACACCAACAAAAATCAAAATCATCCAAAATCAACAATGTCCCTATCAAATCACTAAAAGAACGTTTCAACTATGCATCGATTGATTGTGCAGCCACTGTTCGAGCAGCTAATAAGGAGGCCAAAGGAGCGCAATCGATTTTATATGAATCCAAAGATCAATATTTACTCAACAAATGTTCAGCTAATAAATACGTCATTATTAATCTTTGTGAACCTGTATTGATCGATACCATAGTCATGGCCAACTTTGAATTTTTTTCAAGTACGTTTAGTGAATTCCGTGTATATGTTGCTGACAGATATCCAACGAACGATTGGAAATTGTTGGGCCAATGGCAGGCTCGTAACACAAGGGACTTACAGGTAAAGAGAAAGAGAGAGAAAAGGGCAATTCCTGCTTTTCCCGTCATTCATTAAACTCAAAAAAAAAGAAAAACTTTATAACTCATGCCTTGGTTCTTGTTCTTTTTATAGGTTTTTAAAGTTAAAAATCGGTTTGGTTGGTTTGAGAATATCAAGATTGAATTTTTGAGCCATTATGGTCATGAATATTATTGTCCGTTGAGTTTGGTTCGTGTCCATGGCATGACAATGATGGAATATTTCTTTCTTGTGGAAGGTCAAGATGATGGAGATGATTATGAATTGGAGGACGAATTCTTATGGCCAAGTGAAGTGCGAGATGAGATTATCCATCCAAATATCGACTCCATGAATGACACAAGGCCTATTATACCAGAACAAGAAGATCACAGTGAAAACCATGACCCACCTGCCATTTTCCCGGTCAATGATGAGGAGGACGAGAAGAAGGAAGATCATTCGGAGCAAGATGTGGAATCCGAACATCAACAACAGCAACAGATGGATGGCCATATCAGTAAAGAAGATGTTCAACCTATTGAATCGTTTTCGACATCAGTAAGCGCAGCTTATGACGATTTGGTAAAGAGTGAAGGATCTACTGCGGGTTTAACTGAAGATTTAGTTTCGACAGAAAGTGGACCAGAACCTACCCATAATTATAATGACGCAATATCATCGCCATCCGCTTCAGATATTGATTCATCAGCTAGTACAACTTATACACCATCCATATTACCTACTGAACTTGATGCTATTCAAGACAATCGTGATGTAGATACAATACCTGGCTCTTCCTTATCCACATCAATTCAAATCCAAGAAAGTATGGTACCTAATGTTCCAATAACAGTGACAACGAACAGTGACAGTAACACAGAGTTTGCAGAAGAGGATATTGCATCGAATAAGGAGCCATCAACAACAGGGGTGGAAGAACAGCAATCTACTTTACCAACAGCATCTTATGTAGATACACATGAAAATGATTTGAGTAGCGTTGGTGCTTCTACAAGCACAGTTACTAGTAGTAGTAGTAATAGTGGTTCTACCGTAGCAGCAAATGCTGGATCATTACCAAATACTGCATCATCCATTGGTGACTCTGCACCAACAACAAATCGAATACTTCCCAAACCAAGTAATGCTCATAAAGATAACAGCTATACTCAAGAATCCATTTACAAAACGATCATGAAACGTCTTAATGCACTTGAATTAAATGTCACCTTGTCACAACGCTATCTTGATGAACAAAACAAGATGCTCAATGATGTGTTCATAAATATGGAAAAACGCCATCAAGATCAAATTATTTTACTTTTGGGTCGATTGAATGATACAGCATCCACGCGAATTGATGGCATGGTAAGTGGATCCACAATTATATCTTGTAAAACAAGAGGTGAAACAACGGCCGTTAAAATCGTTTTCCTAATTTGGATAATATTACTTGGTATAGAAACGACGCTATGAGCAAGCATATGATGAATTACAACAGCTGACCGAAAATAACATGAAAGAAATGACAATTAAAATGGCATTGATGGCTGATCAGGTAATTTAAAAAAAGGATAATTAAAAAAAACATACATCCATGAACACCATTTGCTTAACAATATATATATATATATATATAGATTGCTTTTGAAAGACGGGTTTCCATGGCTCAATTGGTGATTGTCGTGATGCTATTTGTATTTGTCGCTCTTTCTCGAGGTACATTAAGTATCTTGTCACCCATTATGGAAGCACAAGCTCAAGAACGGAAACGACGGGAATCTGCTGATGCTCAAGCCCTATTAGAAGTAGCTCCCTTACCCATCAACAAAACACTTTCTCCACCTGTACTTTCGGTTACTCCCGAATCTATACCTAGTTCACCGCGTCACGATGAACATGAGATAAGACCACGTGGAAATAGTTTATTCCGTGAAAGTATTCCACGTCCAAGACGTCGTTGGAGTGACAATGGTGGAAATAACTTGCCTCTGGATATTGAACCTACGTTTATGACCAATGATCCTTCGTTAAGGTTCGTACGTAGAAGAAATTCATCTGGTGACGCAGCGTTAGTACCAACATTATAATACCAATTTTTAGAGAGAAGGGAGGAAGAAAGTATAACCCCATTTTTTACTACCATTATTACTACTACCATTATTATTATACTTATAATTATTATTACTATTATAACATCCAGAAAAAAGTATAATTTTCTTCTTTATAATTAATTCATTAATATAAAACGTACGTTTTGCATTCTTGACCGTGGTTATAAATAAGGCTAGAGTTGGGCATACTGCTCCTTTACTTCTTTGGATTTATTGATGTCTTTGATAATATATTTTTTCTTACGAACAAGAAAATGGATCCCATCCTTTATATTAATAGGATGTAAATGCATCGTAGTGAAAATAACAATGAATGCTGTATTTGATCCTTGTGATGTTTTTGGCGTTGCACTATCAAAATAAAAATATTGTTTTTAAAATTTCTAAGAAATTATATTTTTTAAATAGCTCAACACATTATTAGTGTAGTATTGTAAAAAAAATATTGAACAAAGCTTCTTCTTTATTATCAATTAATAAACATTTCAGTATGATTGAATATGCCATTGTTGCATAATTAAGGCAAAACGGATTTAACTATAATTTAGAAAACATCAGTGTATATACATATTTGTTTATATATTCATGCGTATCGAACTTGACGATTTCATGAAACAAATTGCGGCGCGGGATCATTTTTCTTTAATGGGAATATAACTTGTCAGAATACGAATGTAAATATAAATATCTGGTACCAATACAATTGAATACTATCATGTTTTAACCTGTTATGTAACTTGATGCTCCTCGTTGTGTAAATTAAACTGATAATTGACTTCAATAACGATGAACAAGTAATTTTTTTCTGATCACCCTTGTCATTTAATTGAATACATCATTTTTAGGTATCAATATTATTTTTATTGGAGTGGAATATTATATAATACTGTTTGTTCGGGGGAAATGGTGGTTATCAAAGAACCATTATTCGAGGGGAAACGACCAGGATCACTGAAAGTCCGTACATGTAGATTCGTATGTTAGAAATAATAAAAGTATTCATGTTATGTTATAAAGAATCACAAATGCTTAAAAAGTACATAATGAAGAAGTGCACATCAGAGCTACACAAAAAATATCCCATCACATACTCTTTTAAAATCGTTATATTAAAGAAGCACTCCCTTTTATTATTCAAACATGCCTAACTTGTTCAGTACAGCTATTAATACTGGTATTGCCTTTTTTTTTGCTTTTTTCGTGAACCGTGTTTCTCCCGGGTCACTTGGTATTTCTTATAATTTGTTTATTTCTATAATCAAACCCATTTTGTGTATTGTCCTTGATAATTCAAATATTGTTTTTTACGGGGCTCCATTTTTACGTAGTATCCTTCTCTAATAATAAGTGTGATAGTTACATAGTAGGCAGAAGAAAAGAATATTGTCAAATTTCAATTTGTCTTGTCTCTTTTATATCCATAATGTTTTTTTCTTTTAATCACAAAGTATTAGATAATATAACTAATTAATGTTTTTGTTGGTTCAAGAAGTGACTTTATTCACCTTCGCTTTTTGTCTTTTATAATGCATTATATAATATTGTAGACATTCTATCTTTGTCAATGTTGTGACAAAAGATGACTGATGAATGAGCAACAGTCGTCTCCTACATCAACCAAAGTGTATTTTATCTCTACACAACTCTATCAAGAACAAGATGACCTTTACACAAAATTATGCATTTATTTACCAGCTTGTCCTGTTTTACTAGCTGTGTCGCCAGATCTTCCCTCATAATGACTCCAATGAATTACCAGAAAACCTATTACTGTTTTTCTTGTTTTCAGGAGAAAGTAGTCTCTACTCGTTCGATTGAAAACCACACCCCAAACCTTGTAATCATTTTACTGTTCGCTACAGGCATTTGATGATGAGTAGTAGTTGCTTGATAATATCATTAGCACTTATACCAGCTACCCCCATGCTGATGACTTTCTGATATCAACTATTATTTGACCAATTACCTTCCATGCAAGGTTAGATTCTTTGGACTTTTGGATATTGAAGGAAGATATATAAAAGTCTGCTAATAGTTGAAGTCACCTTTTCCCCCACGTTGTCAAGTTAGGTCTACGACCTGTGGGGGATAAATCCATGTTTTAACTTTCTATTGTTGGCATGGTGAACAAAAAGCTTGACATTCTCCTCTCACTTTCCATTTGCCTTTTTATTTATTTATTATTGCTATCTTATTTCTCTCCTACTTTTTTTTTCGACATATTGACCATTTGACTTTTGAAACACAATCGACATTGCCACAGGTGAATTGAGAACAATGGTATATAATGCATTTGGGTATGGTAGTCCATATTAAGTATCATTCTTACTTTCATAAAACTTTATAAAACAGACGATACCTACAGATAACTCCATTTCTATCTCTTCTACAAGTTATTCAATGGCTGATCATCTTTTATTTTCAATCAGCTAAATAAAATAAAAGTTCTGTACACAAAATATATTACACTAAGTGTATTATATATATAAACTCATGTTGCGATAATACAATAATCAGTGATATTTGTTGGATCACCGATTCCCCCTCCCCTTTACTGAACTTTATCTTTATATCATATATTATTCAGCATTACAAGAGACAAACGCTTTTCACAAATTGTGATTCTCATAAAAAAATGATTTTGCGACAAACAGATGAAGTATCTAGGTGCCTATAAGCTCCCTGTTTAAGCATATAAATTCGCACTATATATTTTTATCATCCATCATTTGCGCTAAATTCTTTGATCCAAAATCTATTATATATCAGAAAGTGTTTTCCTCATAATCAGTCATGGATTTAATTTGCGTTGCCAGTGGAATTAACAGAAGCAATGAAGATATTCTTGTTGGCACTGATAGTCGCATCATACACTTGACCATCGCTATCACCCATAGAACCATATTTTAATCATAACACAACACGATATTAAAATGACACCAAAGATGTTACACCCTTCATCCGGTGTTGTTATGCCCATAGTAATGTAGTATGCACACTTTTTTCTTTTCGACAAATACTATAACTTTTTATATTTGGGTAGGAAAAAGGAGTCACACAGTCACTGTAGTTTATATAATTTTCTACAACTTGTATAAGTGGTGGATAGATCGTAGTAGTAATAATACTCGATATGGATGAATGGGGAAGTTAGGATAAAAGATGGGAGTGTTTACTTACTAGCGGGGGATATATAAATATATTACTTTTGTGTATTTCCATTATGCATACCAATCCAAGAACAATAATACAAAGCTTGCCATTAACAAAAAAAACAAAGTAAAATGCCGCGTACCACGATTCCTTTCGCGTGTTTGGATCAATTGTACGTTGCCTTGTTCCACCCGTTCCGTTGAAGCAATCGCATCTGCATAAAGACGATCCGTTTGAGCCGTTTGTGCAGCCAAATGACTAGTCAATTCATTCTGCAACGTAGATATCTCCAATAATGCCTTTTCTGCATTACGCACTTGGTTCAATGTGTTATTCAACTCTTCAATCATAACAGAGTTTTCCTTTTCCAACATTTGCATTTGTTCCTGAGATAATTCATCCACTTGGAAAGCCTGTGAATCATCCTCGTCCTCCTCTTGGCCATAATCCTCAAATTTGTAGACAGGATCCGCTGCCTTGGAAGTGGTGGAGGATGCCTTGTAAAGCTGATTTTCACTTTTTTCCAATTCTCTGGTTAATCGAATTTCTTGTTGATTTTTTTGTAATTCTGAAACTTGGGCCAGCCGTTTATTCAGTAACCATGTCATACTACTTCGATGCAAAGTTAATGTATCTTGTGCCGTCATGGAAGAAGGGGATATTAATGATTGAAAAAATTGTGATAAACTGTGTTGTTGTTTTTCTTGTTGTTGTTGACGCAATTGTTCGGCTTGTTCTAATTCCTTGATACGATCCATACATCGTCGAATAATGACTTTGGCTTGGAAATCAATTTCGTCCCGTTCTTTATCATTTAATGATTGAATATGGGATGGGAATAATGAAAATAAGGAGCCTTCTTTTTGTTTTTGTTTCTGTGATGGTGATGATAAAGATGACTTTGATTGTAATGAAGTACGACGATGAGGATCGGAATTAAGATAAGGTCGTCTAATGGTCAATAAGAAACGTTTTAAACTAGTGACGTGTTCATAAATACGATAGGCTTCTTTGGTATAAACATCATAGGTTATTTTTTTCTTTTTGATATCTGGACTGCTTGGCTTCTTGGTATTAAGCTTAGGCACAGCGTTTTCATGAACAAGAGCGCGGAACTGTGTTGTGTGGTCAGGCATGAATGTTCCAAATAAGAAAAATAGGTTTGAATCATCAAATAAAAAAATGGTGTTGGGTTCCTTGTTCCACTAATACGCATAACATCAAACTCAGAGGCTTTTCACCTCCGCGGACTTAATTTGGTCGCGTGACATAAATAGTATCCAATAGGAAAACGACATTTTGCAGGAAAACTTTGTTTTTTTTTTTTACTTTTAAAAGAATAGCTTTTTCGAGCTGTCAATTTACATTTCCATTCGATGGGAACCAAAAAAAAAAAACAAATGAGTCACCCACTTTTTGTTTTAAAGAGAAACTTATAATCTTATGGTCATTTCATCACCTTGTTGTAATATCAATTCTTAACAACACTTATAAAAAACTATGTATTCATCATCATGTGACATGATGATGATGGCACTGCGTTTTTCTCATCAAACTTCCGTTTTAAACAACACTTGCGGCAACCACGTTGTTTATGTATAATTTGATTTGTCATCTTATGGATCTACATTCTTCTTATATAATCTTGCTGATGCATTTATGACCTTGTTGGCTTTTCATCTATATAATATATCTGATCTAATGTGTCTTTTATATAAACCATTTAATTTTTCATTCATGTGGTCATGATGCATAAAAAGGGTGTTCCTACAGGACCAATGATAATAAACATTTTAATGGATGCATAACTTTTTGTTTTAGATGACGACATTGATAAAAAATGCTTTTAGCATGAATTTTTTATTAAAAGTCATGTGGTGTTTTTGATATTGATGGTCAAGGTTCAAGATCATGTCTGGATTACACAAAAACCTTAAGTGTTACTTAGTAATATAGTGTTAACTTAGTAATCAAAGCTTTTTAGATAGTGGCGTGCTGCGGTATAACCCCATTTATTATATACACACGCCACTTCATGAACCTATCCAGTCAGAAGTCAACAAGTTGTATATACAAAGCGCACAGACCAGGAATAGATATAAAACATTATTATATAATTCTTGGCATTACGTACTATTTATTCAATTTTTATATGCAGTTCTCCATTTTTCCGAAGCTTCTTTTTTCGGTTTTAAATCCCAAAAGAATAAGTATCGACTAGTAGCTTCTAGGCATTACAGGTCATATTATATCTGTAGAAAATAGAACGATCGACGGTTTAAAATATAAATTAAAAGACTATTTCCTAGTAACGGGATTTGGTCAATCTAAAACCATCCTATATTTTTTTTTAAAAAAAATGTTCCAGGCCATTTTGAACTGACAGCGGATATGTTATATATATAGTACTCTTTATAGAGAGAGTCTGTGCTGTATTTCTAAAAGCTGTCAACAAGTCTGTTTAATATATGTGTGCGATGGGGCCGGTACTGACCCAGGAACTGAAAGTGAGACAGATCTCCTCTCCGAACGAAAAAAAAATAAAATAAGTCCTTTTTCTTTTTTTATATTCATTATAGTACCGGAACTAATAATGAAATATAACTCATTAATCTAATGATGAAGAATATAGCATATTGTAGTAATAGTAAAATGGGACAAAAGAAGTATATGAAACAACGTGGACGATATTAATTGCTGCGGATGGTAATATTTGACAAGGATTATTAGTAAATTAAAGTCATTATTAATCGTTACTAAAACAATCACCATAAAAAGAACATCAAGAATTTTTTTTTGTTTTGAAAAAGCTCAGCTGTGTTTTTTTTTTTTTTTTTCTGTCCCAAAAAAAGGTTGCATACACACCAACATTTTTTGGCGGACTTTTTTTTTTATATAAATAAGGTTTTCTTTTTGGGTTGAAAAAAAAATATTTTTTTTTCTTTAACTCTTTTTTTCATTAAACCCACTTTTTATTTTATATATGCCACTCTTCAATTTTCGTAAAAAGAAAACCAATACAAAGAAATCATCCTCATCACCATCATCACGTCTTGGTCTTCGAAAGACAAAGTCGATGGGCAATATTGCCGATGAAAATCAAATTTCTAGACAAACTACATCAACCACTGCACCTGTAACAAAAGAACTGCAACTTCCTGCAACTACGACAACACTTTTGACAGTAGAACCACAACAAAAAGATGTTACTACTAAATTAGGTGGCAGTACCTCCAGTAGTAGTGGTGAAGAAGAAGATTATACAACCGGAACAAGTAGTGAAGATGATGATGACAATGAAACCTCCTCCTCATTATCAGAAGACAATGATGAAAGTTCAAGTGATTCAGAGACCGATAGTGTTTCAAGTTTACCAACGACTTCATCTATCCATAAACATGATACCCAAGCATCTTCATCAAAACAAGAGAAACCCTCTCTTCATATGACAGTCCCACGTGTCCAACTTAAAAGTAGTTCGACTCCCTCGACTCCTAGAGAAACAGAAAGGAGCAATTATTTTTCATCTGGAGATTTAGAATTATTATTATCCATGGAGACGCAAGCAAGAATTGATGCTCAAGAAAAAGCAGCCGCGGAAGCTGCTGCTGCCCCTCCACCGCCAAGAAAGACAGCATTACGATTTGAATTACCTGTCACACCTTCCAGATCGAGATCCCCCAATCCCGCTTATTCGGCTTATTCACGACCGCGTCAACGATGGTCTCTTCCTGATGAAAAATGGCTTGACCAAGATGACAAGAAGAAAAAGAAGAGTAAAAAAGCATCCGGTTCTTCGTCAAGTAAAAAACGATCTAAGTCTTGGAAGAATCGAATTATGGGTTCAGATGATGATGAAGGAAAAAATAAGAGTGATGATGAACAAGAGGAACAGGAACGCGTATTAAAAGTAGGGGATAAAGTCTATCTACTTCATCGACCTCTTCCTATCTTTGGTCATGTTCGTTATATGGGTCCAGTCAATTTTGAATCCGGTGATAATTGGGTTGGTGTTGAATTAGAAAGTCGAGGTATGATATTATTATTTAGTTATTATGAAGGGGATAAGGACGATGAAGGGAGAGAGAGTGTGTGAGATAAGGTATAAATTTGGTATTATTAAAGAAGTAAAAAGACTAATAAGTATATTCTCGTACGATTTATATAGTGGGTAAAAATGATGGGTCAGTCAATGGACATCGTTATTTCCAAACAGATCCTCATCGGGGCATTTTTGTACGAAAAATTGAACTTGGATTTGCGTAACACACAAAACACTTTAATTCACCTGTGATTTTCTTGGATTTGATACCCAAAGCAACACACACACATTTTTGACACATTTAACATAAACAATTTACCCACCCCATTTTTTTTGCATATTTTGTATAACTCTCTTCATTTTTTGCTTCTGTTGTATTACTATTATTATATATTATTATCTTCTTAATTATTGACTATTCTTATTTATTCTTATTCTTATCAATTGCATCTTTTTATATAGTACATTTTCTTTCATACTGCTTCATATAAAAAACATCCATTCATTTTATATAAATATATAAAAAAAACTCCATTTTGTGTTTTCTTTATTATTACTCTTTCATCGTTTTTATTGGATTCAAGTTTTTTTTTAAATGTTTCTTTGGAGGAGGAGAGGGTGGGTGCTAGGAGAGAGATAAAAAAGGAAAGGGGACAGAGTTTTCAATTTTTTTTTTTATATAAAAAAAAAAGAGGTATAAGCATTAGGCTTTTTTTTTCCGAGTATTTGGTTTTTAATCAATGCGAGATTGTTGTATGTAAAATGTCGTTGTTGTGAATGATATTTTTTTTTGTGAAGGTAGGTTTGTGGTGATAATAATAAGTGTCGTCCATGATTACAAAGTGAAGAGAAGGAGAAGGAGAGGAAGGAGTGTGCTGCCCTTGTATTATAATAGTAATAATAATAGCCAAGGGACATAAAAAAAAGTCAATTAAAATTCCATTTGACTTGCTTGACCTGCTTGTCTTTTCGCATATTCCATTTCCACTAACTTTTGCAAATTGACAGCAAATGTATGTTTTGCATCCTCTTCAATGTTTAATCGGTGATGCACTACAAAGTCTTCCACCAATTTAATGTAATTAATGTTGACTTCGTTAGGTACAGTTAATGTTGCATAAAGACCAGGCATGAAAGAAATGTTGATGGCTAAAATATTGGCCGAATCATGATGGGGTTGTGTAGGTGGTGTAATGGGTTTGGATTGTTTCGCTTCATTGGAAGCATAAATCGAATCGGCTGAAGAACTCGTTGCCATGGGTGTTGCATATTTGGATGCAGAGGCACCAGAGGCCCATTTGGATGCACCTGAACTCGTATCGGCTGTTGTAGCATAACGTGATGCGGATGATCCTTGTTGTGGTTGTGAAGCATAACGCGATGTAGATGATCCACTGTTATCAGGTTGTTGTCCCCATTGTGATTGTTGTTGTTGTGGTTGTTGACTCCACTGTTGCTGTTGTTGTGGTTGCTGCTGTTGACCCCACTGTTGTTGTTGTGATTGTTGTGATTGTTGTGGTTGTGGTGCATAACGAGAAGAAAAAGCACCTCCAGCAGGTGCATATTTAGAAGCAGACGCACCTGTATCGTAATTCGTAGGAGGTCCACCAGCCGCTGCAGGTTGTTCCCAGAAAGGTTTGTCTGCTAATTGTTGACCACCCCACGCGTTATTCGTTGGCGGTTCACGACTATATCGACTCGGTGCTGATAATGGAGAAGGTCTAGAAGAAGGAGGAGCACTTCCTCGACCACGTCCTCGACTACCACGTGAAGAAGGTGGAGGAGTAGGTGTAGCTGATTTACTTTTCTTTTTCTTTTTCTTTTTACCACTACTAGGCATCGGTCCTCCCTTTTTTAGTCGATGATTCAAAATATGTTCTTCATCCACAGGTCTATAGTTACCACCTTTTCTGTGCAAGTTACCAGACCCAAGACCACCCGGTCCCACTTTAAAGTTGGGGTCAATAAGAGCTGCCCAACCTTCCGCAGACACATTGTATTCTGTGGTGCCGTCTTTGGTAGTCGTTTGATTTCCCCAACTCGTCATGGCCAAAGGCATATCATCGTCGGATTCATCGTCAGTATATTCATCACTGAAATCATCATCCATGCTTGCATAAGAAGGTGATTGGGATGGTGGTGGTGCTTGTTGTTGATTGCCGACATTACCCCAAGACGAACCAAGAGCAGCACCTGGCTGTTTAAACATATTTTGTTGGCTCATGGTATTAATAGAATTGACACACTCGCTTATATATATATGTACTTCTAATCGTACGTGTAAGTGTGTGGGTGCGTGTGCGAAGAGAGTAGGATGATTGATACAATAAGAAAAAAAAAGAAAGGAGTGACTACTTTTTTTCTTATGAAAGAAGCACAAATGAGTTAAGTGAGGGTGACAGAAAAATATAATGCAGGTGTGGACCTGAAAATAATAACAATGAAATTGACAAGCAGTATTTTAATTTGATCTATACTTTGCTTCATATTACTATTACTATTACCATGTATATATATATATGTATATACATCTATATGTAGTTTATAATAAATGGTTTAATAATAACGATATGCGTGGTTCAGCATGGATTGTTTGAATAAATATAACCCAACATCATCTTTGTTTCTATATGATTCTTCTTGTGATATGCTTAAAACGGTAGCACAAATCAAGTTGTTTACAAGAATACGATTTCTGCCCAAGTGTATTTGCAATATACAATAATTATGCGTCTTTCTCAAGAGTATATAGTTATTCATTTACAACCAGTGTATGATGCTAATAAAATTAAGGCAAATCAGCCCTACCTTGGATTTCATTTATCCCTTAACTATGAAAAAAAAATAGAAGGTTCTTATTATATCAAATGTTCGTCTTTATTGAAAAATTTATAGTGAATCTTAATGCAATCTATATTACTGCTACTATTATAGTTTACTTATATCCTTGGATCAACTACAGTTGAATATATACATCCATAAAAAGAAAAAAAAATTCTTTCATCCAATGGAAATATGCCAGAGGCACAGACGCACACAATTTTCACCCCAAGCAAATGAAATCTCAGAGATTTGACCTTCATCTTTATCCGTGAACATGAAACGTGGGTTTAAACCCTTTTCACGTAATCGAATAAAAAACGATGTTATTAGGTCGCAACGAGCTGCCTCCTGCTCTTCAGTAAGAAAAGTTATTGTTGGTGGATTAGCTGATGTGGTTGGTGGAGGAGTCATTGATGATTCCGGGTCGTTAATAGCGGTCGTGGTAGTAGTGTCGGTAGTAGTTGTTTGGTTATTGTTATTACTGTTATTGTTATTGTTATTACTGTTATTGTTATTGTTATTACTGTTATTGTTATTGTTATTACTATTGTTATTGTTATTGTTATTACTATTGTTATTGTTATTACTATTGTTATTGTTGCTGTTATTTGAATTCATTTTCAATAAGAAATAAGCAATTGGAAATCCAATTCCATTTACTTGGGCGACGATACCAAAGAGCTCATGCCCAGTACGACTTATTTTGTATGTAGAATCAACATGATGTTCTTCAACGTCTGCCAACCCACAAATTACATCAAACAAAGACATTGTAAAGCCCAAAGCTGAATAATGCTGACGAACACGTTCATATATCTGTTTTATTTATTTATTTTTACTCTTAACTAACTGATGTATCTATTTCTAGACCTTACTACATATATTGAAATCAACTTACCTTGTCTACGCCATGTGGAAGTGCTCATTCAATAAGCAATCTTGCAGACTCGTATTGGTTATTAGCAAGCCTATACTGGGTCTCGAAAGATCGGTTCCACCAGTAGTAAACTTGAGGTTGGGTGAGTCTACCAAGTGTATTAGGAAATCGATCCAGTATATCCAAATACAAAGCATGAGCATCCATCGTAATACAGTTTTGTAGGATATGGGTACGGATTTCTTCGTTGACTTGATACATAGTGGAGACTGGAAGGGCAGGATGTCCAGTCGAATGTTCAACGTTGATGTGTGCATATCGATTTCGTTTATCAACCATGCCCTGTATATGACCACCACAAAGATAGGTCTCCATCCGTGAATCAAGTCTTCTACGGTCAACATTGAGAACTTGTCGCTGAACATCGTAATCCTGAGAGCACCGACAACAAAAAGAGCGAGCAAATTTAAGAGCTGGACTAGGAGTAACCTCCTGATAGTAATGATAGCCATCACGTCCTTCAATCCGTGTACGAATACGTGTCAAAATTGTTTCTTCGTCCAATTCTAGCAATTCATAATCGAGATGAATATACACATCGAGTGTGTATTCTATAAATGCCCGTTCACCGTGGGCTGTGTTAATATTCTCGTCATCATCGTAACGAGACGGAGCCAACAATAGAGCTTCCTCGAATGAAATCAACCATTCCTCAGGAACTGGTTTATCAACATCGCTCTCACGATTTCGACAAATGACGCAAGTTCTGTATTCACGTGTGTTACCTGCAAACATCTCAATTGCACGGTGACATTTGCATTTTTTGCATAATCTGGTATTGGCGAGTGTAGTTTCAGTATTCATACTCTTCAAAAATAATAAAAATTATAATATTAATGGTAAAAAAATATATATTTTTGGAACATTGTTTTTATTTTTTTTCGGTATATAATATATCCGGTAAAAAATGAGATCACGTGCCTATTTGGATCCGCGTTTTTTTGGAAACGGCTGGGGGGGTGTAAATTTTAAACCAAATTCCAGTTTTTTTGGGTCTTACACCTGAATTCTGGTTTTTTCCGAGCAAATTCCCGGAAATCTTTTTTTACAGTGATATATGAACACTCGCATGCAATACTGTAAATGATATTGGAATTGTTTGAGTTGTTGTTCAACAAGGATCACCTGTTATTATTGCTTTATGTAACATCACGACATGTAAAGTTACTATTTCAAGAATATAGTACTTTCATGGTATCTATGACCTTGTGTTTAGACACGCAATCCATTATTCATTTCAAGTTATAACATCCCATTGGTAAAAAATAAAAGGAATTAGATAATCATGAACTTTAATCGACACTCTGGCTAATCATAGTTAGCATTATTCTTCTTTTATATACATGCGTACATATTTTATTATGCACGATGTATCAACCATTATGACCGCATGATACGCATCACACCATGTTGAAGCACTATAAGAAGTTGGGTGTTTACTTTTAACAACTATAGTTTATGCATTATAAAGGCTTTCTGTTTTGCGCTTGTGCATCTTGTTTAGCAATACATTGCAAACAAAAACATGAGTGGACGTTGGTAATATGTTTATGAGCGTATTATAAGTACCATCTTCCTTCAACCTATTCACATTTAGTGAATATAAATAGGCACTATAATAAGTTATTTCAATATAACCCACATATGGTTCTTAATTCTGCATGAGATCAAATGATGATTTTACACTTGTACAAAAAAACTTTGGTTTAGAAAATAAACTTATAGGATCGAATAAATATTTACATCTGAATATTATTATTAATAGCAACCTAATTGTTTTATAGGGAACTATATTTGAATCGCACATTTATTCATGCTTACTAACCCTCACCTTAAAAAAATTCATGCAGAAGACCACAAGATGGTGTGGGACTTAAGAACTTTAAAAAAGCAACTATAAAAATAAAGACTGTTCGATTGACATAAAAAAAAAGTAAATATTTTTTTGTTTAAAACATATACCATCACTTTTAATACAAGATACTTTGTAATTTTATTGATTCATAAATTTTGTCATGCCTAACTTGTCAAGTATTTTTATTGCCACAGGTGTTGCCATCCTTGCCTTCGCCACGGCTGGTGTTACTTCTGCACCTGCTCAAGCCAAACGAGAAAATTCTATCCAAGTAGAACATCAATCTACCCAAGTTGGGGATATTGCAGCACATGCTCAAAAGAGAGCCGAAGAACAAGGAGAAGGGTTCGCAAAGCGACAATGGTGGCACAAACCACACGATTTCTGGGCTTAATTTAACTACAAGTTAACAAAGAAACACAATATCATGTACTGTTTTTAACTACAACAGTGTAGTAATCTTTTCCATAATAGCTAGGATTAGTATTGTTAGGTAGTATAACTCATTGATCCATTTATTTTTAATGAATGAATAAAATATTCATCATACCAGAATTATTCGGTATTCTATCTATTTTGTTTTTTGTTGCATTAGTAGTATTGCAAAAATATATACCTATATCATAAACACTCAAAGAAAATGGTGAAATATGTCATGATAAGAACCACACATAACCTAATAAGTATTATCATTAAACTGAATCAAAGAACATCTCTTTTACAATAGAAAATGTACATTTTACATTTAAAAATAGAAGAGAGTCAATCAACCGTCTTCTAAAATATCCACCAAATATTCCCAAAATAAGATATTTTTTTTTACACGATTCAAAAAGAAACCTGTTTTTATTAAACAATTTTACAATTATACAATAACAATGACATGTTATTTCACCAAAGAAACGAACGAATTTATTTCTTCTTACCACCCTTTTCGCTCTTCTTGGCCGAAGTATCAGCCTTAGAACCAATGGAAGCAGCTTTACCATCAGGGATACAGATAAAGTGAGCAGGAGCGGATTCAGTAGCTGGTTGATCCAAAATATAATAGCCCTTACGCTCGAATTGAATAATATCACCCTTCTTCAAATCCTTGACATTGGCATCAGCCACAGCAGCGACCTTGAATTCGCTGACAGGAGTCACCAATTGTTCAACAGAATCACCTTCTTCGACCTTCTTCTTGGTGATCAAGAAATCGTAATCAACGAGCAAAACTTGAGTGACTTCATCACCATAAGACAACCAAGAAAGTTTCTTCTTGGTCTTTTTAAAGTCACCTTCAAGATGAAGTTCGAGATCGACACTGGTGGCTTCACCAGCTTCGTTCTTGGTGACATTGCGGACAAAAGCATTACCCCAATCCATCAAGGTGATTTCTTCACCAACTTCCAAGGTCTTAGCGTCTTCTTGATCCAAAACAATCTTGTTAGAGTAGGTGGTCTTCTTGGTACCCAAATCAGCGTTCTTCTTGTGTTTCAAGTTTTCTTTGATTTCGGGAGTGGTGGGAGCACCTTGGACATTGACATGGACCATCTTTTCGCTGAGAACAGCAGTGTGACGAGGAGCAATAGGATCAATCACCTTACGGTTCAAAGCCCACAACTTGTCCCATTCGAGTAACAAGGTGTTTTGGGAAGCACCTTGCATCAAAATGTATTGTTTAAGAGCTTCAATGGTCATACCACGACGACGGATACCTATTCAATGGAACACATATCATACTTCAGTATAAGTAAAAAATCAAGCTGGATTCACTTTATATTATGAAGAAAAAAGAAGATACATTACCTCGGACAGTAGGGAAACGAGGATCATCCCAACCTTCCACAATACCTTGATCAACAAACCATTGCAACTTTCTCTTGGACAACAGTGTGTAGACAAAGTTGATACGACTGAAATCCCAAATCGTGACATGACGAAGACCCAAAGCATTCAGCATCCAATCGTATTGGACGTTACGATCACGGTATTCGTTGGTTCTCAAAGCATGAGTGACACCTTCCAAACTGTCAACAATAGGGCAAGCAAAATCGTAGGTAGGATAAATCTTCCACTTATCACCAGTAAAATGGTGAGGAGTCAAGTTGCAACGATAGATGACGGGATCACGAAGGGTACCGTTGGGATCATTTGGGCTAATCTTGGCACGAAGACAGCAAGTTTGTCCCTATTATATTCGTCCAATATCCATTTTTTTTGTTAATCCTCTCTCTTTTTTCTTTCTTCTTCAACAAGTTTGTTTTTTGAACTTACGAATTCGGTAGCACTCTTCATTTCCTCGAAACGACGCAAGTTTTCTTCCACGGATTGATCACGGCACTTGGAGGGAGTACCTTTCATACGTTCTTCACGCATGGTAGTTTGATCAGTGTTATCAACGTAAGCCTTACCTTCCTTGATCATCTTCAAGGCAAGGTCATACATTTGATCAAAGTAATCCGAAGTATGAGTGACTACAGAAGAGTCCACACCAATCAAAGCCAAATCTTCCTTGATGGATTCTTCGTATTCAGTCTTCTCCTTGCTAGGGTTGGTATCATCGAAACGAATAATCAATTTACCCTTGTAGGTTTGAGCAAAGTACTGATTCAAAAGGGCAGCCTTGGCGTGACCAATGTGAAGATAACCACTGGGTTCAGGAGGGAAACGAGTGACAACCTTACCCATTTCAGCTTCAGTAAGACCGATTTCGAACTTGCCTTGATCCGAGGATTTGGCAGCCTTAGCGGGCTATGATATAAAAAAAAAGAGGTTCAGTAAGTAAAAAAAAAACCCTAGGTTTCTTTTGTATTTCTTAATAAGTATTACCTTGGCAGCGTTTTGAAGATCCTTGACAGCTAATTGAGCAGCATCCAAAGATGCAATGTATTCGAACCAACGGGCAAGATAAAGACCAGCGGATTCCTTCTTGGTCTTCAAAAGACGGGCAAAGACGGGAGAACCTTAATTTAAACAAGGTAATATATATATATATATATATATGAGTCATGATGTTCCATTATTCCTGTCATCCATTTACTGTTTTTTTTAATAATACAATACCCTTCAAAGCACCCCAGACAGCGAAATCAGCCAAGGAAGGTTGGTAACCAACCAAGTAAGAACGAAGAGTCAAATACTTGTTCAATTCCTTGAAAGATACATCCAAAGCCTTAAAATCAGCAGTAGCCAATTTGCTTTCAGCAAAATCCAACCAACGATCGACCTATACAGATATCATCATTGTTATAATCTTTATCCAACCCTCAAATCATCTGTTTTCTTTTTCTCTGTTTTATTATTTTTATTATTATTTACCAAAGTGGAGCTGATAGGATCAGTGACATTGTATAAACTGGATTCGGGAACAAGTCTACCCAAAAGACGGATTATAGCGTTGGTGGTATCATAGTTTTCACTACGAAATTTTTTTTTTTAACAAAGTTGTTAGTCAAAAAATAAACAGGTGTACATAGGTTCCATCTAATTTTTTTTTTTGGTTGGTACATGTTTTACCCATTATACTTTATCAAAGCGGTAGCTTTGCCAGCGCCTTCAGCTTCAAGGTTAGCAGCATCGCGGTATTCCACAGCCACTGTCTGAGGCTTGGCCATGTTGACTTGGGCAGCAACGGCCAATGCACCTAAAAAAATATCATTCCATAAAGTCAGTATATACACGTTTTTTCCATTGAATATGATATGTTGTTAGTTATTTTTTCGTACCGAAGCTTGCAGGCGAAGCCTTGGAGGCAACAATCAATGTAAGGGACATTGTAAAATAAAAAAGGCTCTTTTTTACAATGAAAGAAAAAGAAAAAAAAATCTGCTTGTCAATTTGCCTGAATATATAATAAACTCAGTGTTTATAAAACTCTCATTTTAAAGTAGATAGTAAATAAACGGATGAATACAAACCAAGTCATAGTGAATCTTTTTTTACAATTCTGTATTTTATTAACAAAGTTTTGCTACGGTCAAATAGATAAAGAGATATATTTCTATCATTATCATGATTGGTGTTTTATTACTAATAAGGTAAATATACGTTCTTTTGGAAAATGGAGGGAGGATTGCCTAGCTATATCATCGAAAATGGAGCAATGTCTACAATCGTTTTTGGAAGCTTTTGTTTTCCATAACCAATCATTCCACGAGGTGATCTAATTTTATGGGGACCATAAATATCGACCCTTTTCAACTTTTTACTAATCCAATGCGTGAGCATTTTTTTAACCAAATGGTTGTCCATATTCTGGTCATTCAATACAAGGTGCTCTAGTGTATCTATCTTTGTTGCCATTGTTTCCAACTCATGATGATCGTTTGAGACCAAGTTTTTAACATGAATCAACGATACAAGCTTCATGTGGCGATGACACCGTTTGTTGAAAAGCATGCGGAATACAGAAGCGGTGATACCAGAACAATAAGTTATTTCTACGGTCTTTAACGTGGGACAAGGATGGTCAATGCTATTATTGTCGCCATCATCGTTGTTACTGTGATGATCATCGTTGTCACCAAACGGTATATGAGAAAGTACAAGCTGCTCTAAACAAGGGAAATGATTTAAAATATGTCCCAATTTCAATAGAGGAGAAGTCTGACTTCTGGATTGGATATTTTTGAGAACAAGAGATTGTAGGTGAGGTGCGCCCAAATCCATCACAAAACGACGCAGTAATTGATTCATGCCTGGAAATAAGTGACTCATCTTTAGATGAAATGCGTTCAACTTGTCATGGTTTTTCTCTAAAAGTTTAGACATATTTTCTAAGATCAGTAGTAGATTGAAATTACTTTTGTATTCTATCACTTTGCGTCCAGGTTGACTGAAGGGAATAGGAAAAACAATAGGCACATCTTTAACGAATTCACCAAATCGGATTGTTTGTAATGATGGAAACATTGTATTGATCCAGCCAAACATATGCCCTGCTGTGTCTGGTTTATGGAATATTAGAGAAATATGTTGGAGACTGGTGAAATGGATAAGGATAGGGTACAAGTTCTCGGATGTCTCGCCTGGTAGATAAAGATATAAATCCATGATTCGTTTTATTGATGGTGATGTAGATAATTTCGTCGTTGTCGCCGTCATGCTGTTGTTCGTATCGTTGGTATTTACAGGAGAAGGCATATTGGTTATAACTGATCTGGGGAAGATGAGGCTTTGGTAAATACAACATCTGAACCGGGTAAGATTGGGGCACGCATCAAGGATCACATCACAGAGAAATCGCTCAAACGTTGTATCATAGGTCATAATATCCAAATACGTCAATGATTGTCCCAGTAAGATTGAAAAGTTTTTTTGATCCTGGAATATTCTGATAGATCGCATTGGAGACTAGTAATTAAATAAAAATAAGTTAAAACATTGTTTCACAATTAACGATAGGGAGAGAGAGAGAGAGAGAGAGAGAGAGAGAGAGAGAGCGCAAAATCCCTTACGTGATCGAATATTGGAACATCCTAAACGGATTAAATAATCAATGGATTCACTGGTTTGATGTTTTAAATCTACACGACGCACATGTTTTCCATTGATTGGATAGTGTTCCAAGTTCATGGCTATGTGTCGACATCCAGATATATCATGCCACATGATAGGAGACGAAAGAAATAAGGAACGCCACCTTTTACAAACACGAGTACAGCGGACACGATCGTGGAGTGTTAATTCTTAGAGGATGGCCATGGTGACCTCAGGAGGTAATTGATTCAAACATAAATAATCATTGTGTTTACCATTACGAGGACGATTCATTCTCGACATTTTCATGTGATGGATAAGAAAAAAAAGTTTGTGGACCCTTTTTTTAATACTTATTGCTGTTTCTTAAATAGTAAAAAGTGCATAGTTCAAATGTAAAGCCACGTCTTGTACCATCTCATCTACTTCATAAATGTAATATATTTATGGCATGGTATATATATATATATGTATAACTATTTTAATGCAACAAACAATGATAAATATAATATAATATTGGACGTCAAGCATGAGACGTTTTTTTTTCATTGAAGGGGTATTATCAATACAAAATTACTAGTTTTGAAAAAAAGAAAAAAAGCAGGCGATAATAACAACAAACTATGTAGTAATTGGAGAAGTGTAACAAGGAACAAAAAAGACGGAGAGGGATACTTTTTTTCTATTGAGAGAGAGAAAGAGAGAGAGGAGAAAAAACAAACGCAAAAGATCGAGATACTGGATGAAGGAGAAATAAAAAAGAGACGGTGGTATGCAGAAACAAAAGAAAGGGAGAAAAAAATGTGGGAGCGAGAAACAAAAAGAGGAGAGAATAACAATAATAGCAGTAATAATAGTAATAGCGATAGTAGTTAAGTAGTAATAATAGTAATATAAAAAAGTAAAGCAAGTAAAAGGGCGACGAGATAAAAAGATATAAAACAAATACGAATAATAATAATAACAACAGTAATAGTAATTTAACTTAAGCAAGATTAGAAATGAAACTCTTGATATCAAATTCTTCTTCTCTTGGTTCCAATTGTAAACTTCTGGTATAAAAGATTTGATCATCCTTTTGAACTGTTTCGAGACATTGTAACAAATAACGTTGGATTTCTTCGACTTCGGTCAATTTATAAGGGATTTGGAATTGATCGATATCATTAAGAATACGAGTTGTTTTGATATACTTGTCAAAATTAATGAGTTGAGCTCCTTGATTGGGAGATGTACGATGATTGGAATTACCATCATCAATAAATGTCATATCCGTCAAGTAAACACCCAAGAAAGGTAGACAAGGAGCAATGGCATTCTTTAATCGTCGTCGATATTCGGCAAAATTACGTTGGGAATCGGTAGCGCGGTAAATAGGATCATACATGGCCTTGTATTTTGCTGATACGTGCTCCCATGTGCGTTTCAAACGGGCAATACTAGTAGAGTCCAATGCGGATCGAATGGCCATCAAGGTGTTGTAGTTTTGTAATTGTAAACAATGCTATAATAACAATAATTTGGATGAATAAAACGAACACTCTAATCTTGATATTATATAAATATAAATACTTACATCGCCCACTTTAATCCACAGCTTGATCATCTGTGCACGTTTCTTTGCATCCGATTCATGCAAAATAGTATCCGAGACCCAACTTGTAATCTGCGTACTTCGTTGAATCATGGCTTTGACATGTATGGCCGTACTACTACCGACCTTCTTTTTAAATTCTTGACCAATCATTTCATTGGGTTGAATTTGACAAAACAAAGAACTTTCCATCAAGGTCAATTGACGAGCCAATTCCAAAGGATCAAATTCATTGATATGAATACTTGAAAGCACACCTTGACTCATGGCTTTGCGCAGCGTGTTGCGAAGCGATCGTGTAATATTGGAAGGAGGGACAGCGGCAGGTTCAGAATGATGATCTTCAAATAAGGCCAAGGTGGAAAATAAAGAGGTGCCTGCAGATAAGGAAATGTGTGACCCTGAGGGTTGTTTGTGTAATGTTGGGCGTGGTTCACTGGTATACGATAATTTTCGACCTTGTGTCATAAGTCCCTTGGATGTGAACTATTAAAGTATATGTGAGTTTTTTATGCTTTTTCTTTTTAAGAAAAATATAGTTGTCGATCACCCATATTGAGTGTGAGATGTTTTACCCTTTTACGAATAAGATCCATCATGCGTTTGGCTGGACCAGCCATGGCTTGCATCATGGGTCCAGCTGTGAAATCCACCAAAGCATTTTCTGTACAGGCATCAGGTTCATAGCAAAAGTAGGTTTCAAGCCATGTCTTGATTACATTATAAACACGTAAACGAACAGGTAACAATACTCGATTGGTCCAAATGGCTAATTCATCAGCACTCAAATGTGTCTCATTGGGAGGCTGAAGGTCAAATCGCTTGATCAATAATTCCAAGAATTTGACAGGTGTAGTGAAAAGTCGGAAATTGTAAAAGAAGGCGCGTGTAAACATCAATTCTAAAATAACATTGTAACAAGTGTAATAAAAACATGGTTATTATTGTTTTAGTCATTTCTCTCACGGTAATCAATTATTTTTTTACCTGGTGACTTTTCATGCTGCGTCAATTTTTCTACCAATGCTTCCACAGTTGCTCCTGTTACTTGGCCTTCGCTATTAAACATCATTTCATCCTCAGAGAAATTACGTTGTTTTAGGAACCAAGGTTCATCTTCCGACTATGGGTCAAAGTAAGGGAAATAAAGTGGTTTCATGAGTATCAAAAAAAAAGTTTAAAAATATACACAATGTCATTGTATTATTTTTTTTTAGTTTTTACCTTGGAAATCGTATGTTCTTGAGGCTGAACACTATCCCGTCTTTCATTCATAGAAACATAGGAAGAAGTACGACGTATCCGTGGTTGTTCCACTAATGTTTCAGCTGAAGCAGAAGAATTTCGCTGGTGGTGATCATCATTACGATTCTTGAGTGACATACGGAAGGCAGAAATGCTCATTTCTCGAGGTCTTCTTGAACGATTGGATGGGTCGGCAGTAGGTGTGGATTTTGAGCTCAAAATCTTTAATTCTGGTTGAGGTTTGATAGGTCCTTTGGGTGGTGGAGGAGGTGGAATGGACATGATACCACCATGACCGTTGGATCCAGCTGTCGTGAGACCATTTTGTTGATAAGTAGGTAATGGCATGGCAGGATAACCGTTTCCATTGAAATCTTGGACAGGACTCATGGATTCGGGTGTCGTCATGGGTGTACTTTGAATCGAGTCTGCTGATTGTCGTAATAATTGAGATGTCCCACTACTTGTTCGCGATGTTGAACTAGCAGAGGAACCTCGTGGTGGTGCAGCCATATTGTTGGATCGTCGAACCGTGTCACTTCGAGCCAGTTTACTATTACGACTTGTCTTGGACATGGCTCTGGATCGTCGTGTCATTTCAGTGGGTGGGACCGGTGGTGTACTGCTACTAGTACTGCTATTATTATTATTATTATTATTATTATTATTATTATTATTATTATTATTATTATTATTATTATTATTATTATTCTGTTGTTGTTGTTTTCCTTGTTGAGCAATATCCAAATTCTCGACTTCATGTTCATCCACCTTTTCAAGACTTGTACTGCTACCATTGTTGTTATTGAGCAACATTGAGGGTGGAGGTAATAAATCACGATGACCTTGTTTATCGTTCTCATGATCATGATAATTGTTGGCATATTGATGTTGCAGTACATTCAAACTAGTGACTTTACGACCCAAAATACTCAATGTTTGATTCCTTCGTGCATCGACTGAATTTTCCAATTTTTCACGCATTTCATTGACTTGATCCACATCCTCTTCGCCTTCGTTACGTGCCATCCCATCAACTTGTAAACAAATCCGTACGCGAGCCGCACTATCGTTTGTGGTGCGGACCACATTTTCACAACTTTCACGTAAATGGTCATAATCTTCACACGTGGATTGTCGACTTCGCGGTCCTGCCAATGCACGTACAGATGTCACAAGATGGGTGATGGCACTATACACGGACTCTTTGGCCAAAACCAGAGCAACCAAATGAGGATCTTCTGGAATCACGGAATAATGTTTATAATCCATATCCCCCACATTTGAACACACATGTTCGACCACGGCCAAAAAATTACGAATCGCTTCTACAGCTTTGCGAGTGGTTTCCAACATATCCGTGGCTCGTTGTCGATTAGCCAAAAATTTTTCAATCGTTGATAATAAACTGGTCATTAATTCGTCAATGGTGGCTTGATGTTCCAATAAGGTTTGTAAAATATGATGAGCATCTGATAATGGCACAGCTTTGGCAATCAAGGAGACGCTGGATAAACGTGCATCCACCAATTGTTGTCGTAATATATGAGAATGATGGTTACTATGTGTGGATGCTGTTCCATTGGATTCAACCGATACCAAAGAAGAACGTGGTGATATGGATCCATTGGGTGTAGCATATCGTGTTTGATCATCCCCATGACTTTGACTGACAATAATAACATTGGATGCCATGAATTCAGGCACAGTTTTAAGAATTTCTTCAAATGTCCCCATCTCTGTCAAGAGTTGATTGGCCAAAAGAGTCACTTTTTGATCGTCTGGTTTTTGTTGCTGTGATTGTTGTGGGTATTCAGAGGTCGTTTGTAATTCTTTTCCTTTTAATACAAGTTTGCTGAGTGCACTGAGAATGATTTTTCGTTGGCGTGCTAATTCTGGATGTGATTTCAGGATAGGGGAATCATTACTGACGGTATTGGCAGCTGTTAAAACGGCACGAATTGAGGAGACAACTTGGAATATGGCCAGTTGGGTATTATTAGAAGTGGCACAGGCATCGACTAATTCAGACATACGTCTGGAGACATCATCCATTAAATTTTCCCAAGTGGGTGTTGATTTTGTTGCTGAATGATCCTCTATCGCACTTGTGGATGGATCCTCTCGTTCTGGTAATGGTGCTGTAGGTGAAGTAGGTGTGGTTGTGGATGTATTACTTTTTCGTCTGTCTTCATTTAACAATGCGCGCGCTAATTCGACTCGACTTTGTTTTGTTTTTAATGTATGTGTTGATTGTGTTGTTTCTTGTATCTACCATATATATTAAAGAAAGAAAAGGAATCATCAATAAATATAAGCCAGAATATAAATAAAAGAATGGCCAATTTACATAAATGGAAAGGTTTCATTTTAGGCAAGAAAAGATCCCCCTTTTTCCCACTCCCCCCCCCCACTTAAATCCATCCAACACTGTACACTCATCACTATACCCAAAAAAATCAAACTAAAATAATAATCAAACTATAAAAATTAAAAAAAAAGAGAATAGGAAAAAATTTACCTCATCTGAAAAAGAAGATGAACGAAGTTGTTGTTGTTCTTCAGTATTAATAGGTGTAGCATGTTTTCGCCATGTCTCCCATTCTTGTTGCGACTCCTCATCCTCAAAGTCAGCACTATGTCTGACAGCCTCTCCTATCCTGCCAACATAGTTACTAGGAAACCAACCACGGACACCACCTGATAACCCATCCCACCAACCGGATTTATCTCGATTAAAGACTTCAATGATGGCACCTTTTCGAAAAAATAAGCATGAGACCGCTTCATCGGCAGGGGCATTGGTAGGTAAATAGTCGTGTAGTGCTTGAACGAAATGTGAGGTAAGCGTAGACGGAGCAGGTGTTGAGGCGTTTCGAGGAGAGCTAGGGAGAGATGCAGGTGGCGACAGCGATACTGGTACGGGTTGTGTTTTTGGACTCGTTGGTACAAGTATTGCATGTGACATGGTATATATTGTTTGTTGATTGCTTGATTGTTTTTGATATGAGGGGGATGATAAAGAAAGGATGATGATAATGGAGAATGATGATGATGATGTTGAAATGGTATGGCTCAAAAAAAAAGGTTAATTTTGATTCGGCGGTTCAAAATCAAGTTATTGTCGATTTATATATATTATTTTAGAATGAAAACCCTTTTATTGTTTGGTTTGGTTTGTTCGTACACGCGCGCTCACAAAAGATATGATAGGTTCGTTCGTTTGTTCGTTGAGTTGAAATTGTTATAATGGTAAAATTAAATAATATTGCATGAGGTGGTTGGTAATACTGATGAAGGATGAAATGGATGGATGATTTTTTTTTCAAAGATCGATTTGAAAAAGGTAAAGGTTTTTTTATATAAATGAAATATGTACAAGGGAAATAATAAGAACACACATACACACTCACTCAAAAATAAACACACACACAAAAAAAAGGGTGGTTTTTATATATATAATAAAAGAAGTGAGTGAATGAAAAAAGAAGTAAGAAAATATATAAAGTTAAAAAAAAAAGAGAAGAAAAAGAAGTAAATTTGATTTTTCCGCACTTTTTTTATTTTTTATTTTTTTGTTAAACTCCTCTCCTCACTCCACCTTTTTTTTTTCTAATAGACTTTTTATATCTATGCCTCCTCCTTCCCTCCCATAAAAAAAGGGGGGATAATCATACTTATCCTATTCTTATTTACTGTACGGATGATACTTATAGGAAGATTATCCATCATCATCCATCCATCCGTTTATTTTAGGGGTTAACTTTCCCCTTTTGATTATATTGTCACTATGACTACTATTTAATACTATTTCTATGTATCCATCTTTGTTTCATCCATTGACAAAGTAGTTGTCGTCTGTCATTCTGTTTCCCAATGCATCTAAATTCCACTCGTACAAAAGTAACACAATTGAGAGTGATACTTGTTTACACGCGCAACAACAAGACTACACGTGGATCAATGGGTTCTTTATATGTGTGTCGTGGGGGGGGGAATGAATTTTGGTTGTTATTATTTATTGTTTGTATATCATGTTATGTACCTAATAGGTGTAATGATGTGTATGTGTGTGGCGTATTGAATGATTTTCAATACCGTCGTTATTCATTTTTTATCAAACAAAGAGATATCATTTTTTAACTTGACGATTAAACTATTCTTCTTTTTCATCATCTCCCCCCAAGGATGACCATTTCACCGAGTCAACGTTTTTTTTTTTTGAACAAGAGGTATCAAAGTATTTAGGGTCCATTTTATGTATTTTTTTTATTCACCATTTTAGATTTGAGGTAGATGTCCGGTGTAACGTCACACGTAAAAAGCAAAAAAAAAAAAAAAAGTAATCACCCTACAACTTATTTATATGCACATGGCAACACGCTCTTCTTTTATAAACAGCAACATAGAATGAAGCATTTTTATTATTATTATAAAAACATGCAGATGTTCTTATTGTATCTATCATTTGTGTGAGAAAAATAAACTAGTTCCCTTTTTGCCGTCCTACCGCGTGTAAAAACTTCAATGTGTTTATGTTGTTGTGTACTACAGAGGAGATAAAGAAGAATATCTACAGTGTATTTAGCATAAAAGGCTAAATATTTTTTTTAGAAAAACGGCCATTTGAACGCGTTTGCCTATTAACATTCAATCATGGATGAATGGATAGGCAAGTATAGTATTAGTATGGATGCTATGTGAAATAAATGGTTGTTGTTTGAATCAGTGTGGTATTACATTTAAAATCTCTTTTATACAAATATATACACGCACATTCGCACTATATTCGTAATAGTAGTACTACACACACATACACACTAATCCTTCTCAAAATTCTAATCTGTCATTATTAACCTAATAGCTCCTTTAACAATAATAATCATCGTTTCCATAGCAGCCTTTTTTTCGGTTTCCAGGCTACGTATTTCTATGACAACATATTGAACTTGTTTCCATGACAACGTATTGAATTTCTTTTCATGACAGCGACTGCGTTTCCATGGCAACAAACATCACCATAGCAACAAGCATCTAAAAAAATTTCTATTAGATACAACAATATACTTTTTCACCTTGGCACACGTCACACACTAACTTTGAGCCATTCTTCCCCCATACGTTTTCTTTGTACAACACTAAACAAAAATCAAAGGTAAAAAAAAAAGCGATCGACCCAAGTGTCCGTGAGTAAAAGTCCTCATTTATTATTATTATTATTATTATTATTATATTATAATCTGATCTCTTTTTTTTACCCCACGCTTTCGATTACTATACTCTTTTTTATATTACAATTATTATATATAGAAAGATAGATAAATGAAAATAAATTAGATCTCATTATATATATAAAGAAAAAACTTGTTTACCAGCCACACATCAGCATCTCATTTTGATGGATTGATGGGTTGATTGATTATTATAATAATAATAGACAGCCCGCTTTGACCTTTCGTTATTATTATTGTTCAGAAAAAATTTTGTTTATCATTCGACTATTACCTATTTCGTGTAACAATTCTGACGTGGACGATGATGTGATAATTTCAATTTGTACGAACGGCTTGACCCGTTTAATATCTTTCTTCCCCCCCAATCCTCTCAAATCAATTATGTTGTACAACATGAAAATTAAGCACTTTGTTTTTTTACTATCACTTTTTGATTGTAAAAAAGTGGCGTTATTTTTATTTATTATTTTCTAATTCTAACATTCGTTGTTGCATAAGTATTCAGTAATATATTATATTGAGGATGATCGATCGACAAAAGTTCATAAAGCAAATCTTTTTTTAATAATAAAAAGAGGTGGCTATTATAATCTATTATTATACTACAACTATAAACTTTTTCATTTATTACATGATACATGAGAGTGAACCTTATTTATTTATTTATTCTTACTGTACATTGTTTGAAAAAGGAGTCAGGGGCGAAGGAGAAGAAACAAGAAGATGGGGGTTAGTTAGAAAGGAGAACATTCAACTATTACTTATAACATGTGCAATTGACAAACAACCAAGAAGAATAATATATAATTATTCCTTTGACAAGATAATCACGACTTGTCTTTAATAGACGACCATCGATTCAGAAGAATAATAGATAATAATAATATGAACATTGAATGGTAATGCTTTACTAAAAAAAATAGGTTTATCCATTTATTATATACCAACACTGGATTATGCTGATTGATTCGTACTAGTATAAATAGAAAAAGAATACAAATTTAATATGTTGATCCATGTTGTTTATTATACACAGCTATATAAAATAACAAGGAAAATCATCTTATAGACGATAATGATGGTAATATATGCATAAACCATGCAATATAACTTTATTGTCGTCATAGTAGAGATATATAACTATTACTGCTTTACAAATAAATGATTATAATTTTTTTTTTGATGCAGGCTGTTAAAAGAAGGAAGAATCGATCCCTTTTGGATGGATTTGAATGGTTTCACTAAAACACATGGTCACTCACGTAAATTGGCGGTTCATTCATATTTAGATTCATGACACGAGTTCTATATCCATTTTTCTCTTTTGGGGTTTTATACCAACTATTTTTTTCTTTCGGCCCATTGACCGTCAATGTTGTTACTTGGTTCATATTTATTTTTATGGTGACGATGATGATGATATAAAAATATATGACATCAATCGACCAGTTTCATTTTTTAATATAGGTATATAAACCTGCCTTTTTAATTTATTTTCTGTCATCTGGATTCACCAGCTGACTCTTACTCAATTTTTATATATACTTTGTGTAGATTACAATGACCATTCTATAAACAAGAGAATACATGAAACATGAAGAACGATATTCATTGCCATCCCATGTTATTGAAAACATTTTGCTTTCTTATTGTTTATTCTTTTAATCCATACATTTGGGTTTCATGTACATGCACTTTTTAAGAATCAGCAAATGTCACACAGTTAATTGCTCAACGTTTGTGGTTTTTTTTACTTCTTGATTCCATAATCATCAATCACTTTCAGTTAAAAAAACGATGGTGATTCCCTTCTTCTTCCATTACCGTTTCAAACAAAAATAGGAAATATATTATATCTCTATACTTTTCTTCATTTGAACACAGTTGGGGTTGTAATTTTCTTTCTTGTTTTACAAAAAAAAGAGTTCATTTGAAAGTCTAAAACATGATCACATTTGTTATCAGCAAACAGAAAGGGTCATGTTGAATCAGAATGCTGGAGTATGTATAGAAGTTAATATGAATGCTAACAAGAATAGTATATGGTAATAGAATGAACGATGATCAGCAAGAAACAATGACAACGCCACAAAATTTTTATTATAGAATTGATCTACATAAAAAATGACTTTATATACAACTTTGAGGATGAAAAAACACCATTGTTTTTATTTGCTTCTATCTGTTTCTGTTTCTTCTTCTTCTCCCCCCACCATATTTATGTCAGCGGTATATATTTAAAATATGGTTATATAATAATAATATTACAATATTAATAAAAATAATGATTATAATTATAATTATTTGTGTTACATGGTTGACATCTATAAGGAGTAAAATTATGATCTTGGCAAATCAATACTCTAATCATAATATATCTTTCTAATAAAGTTGAGCTGTTGTCTATCTATCTATTCATTAACAGTATCTATTAAAGTCTTCAATCTTGGCTGATTAAACTCTTTATAGTAATAATATTTATTGATTTTGTTTAAAATAGTGAGAGTTGATGGGTGACAACTACAAATAAATGATCTGTGATATAAAATGCATAATGTTTTTATTAGGATGCATATTATTATGATCACTATGATTGATACGTTGTTTATTATGATCATGGTGAGATCAATGAACAGTTCATTGAGTACGTATACATTACTATAACAAAAACAAAATAGGGAGCCATCTATCCCTGCCATGACTGTTGGATGAAGAAATATGCGAGGAAAGTAAAACTTACCAGAATATTGCACAAGGCAAAAAGAGTTACACTCTATTATGATAACTATCCATTTTTTATCATTATTACAATCGGGATCAATAAAAATCACCTTTAGATCGTCCCTACTTTTTTAGTATGTTTACTCCATATTTATAAAAAGTAAGGGTGATAGAAGAAGGTGTGGCCAGTTATAGAATAACCGTAAAAAAGTTATCCGAGAGATAGATTGACATATGATTTACTCCTTACTTTTATACATTTCTCCTCCTTTCCATTTTTTATATTGTTTGCTATTTTTCTATGTAATCTATATTGAACAGAATAAACCAATCTTTTTTGTTTTCGTTCGATCTGTAACTGTTATGAAGGAATTTTTTACTTGTGAAGTGATGGTGGATATGCCATGTATAAATCGAAACAATGGTTTAGAGTTAAACTTTGCATATTATTGCACCCGTGGGAAATATGGATGAGCGACTTTTATTTCTTTTTTATCGTCAATTATATGTAATGAGTAGCTCCTATATGTGCTATTCACTAAGTGACGAATTTAGGAATTTTACCTAGCACCTCAATACTACTCCTCGTGGAATACTAGTTTAACAAATAAATCAGTTAGTTTAACTTATTATTACATGGGTAGAAACAGATATAGGTTGTGTCAATACGTATGCAGGCGTTATTTTTTTTTTACATCCAAACATCTTATCTCATTTATTATCTATTAGTAATTCTAATCCTCCAAAAGTGATGATATTGAATCTCCAATTAATCTCTCTAAGCTGCAATGGTTATTATTATACGTAATATAATAAATAACATCGGAAGTTTGGTATTACCTTTAAATGCATTTAAATGTTAGACTGATGTTTTATTTACATTTTTTACCTGTATTTACATTTTTTACCTCTATTTAATTTTAAAGACATATAAATGTATTAATGCTTAACATTTAAATGCATTTAAAGTATGCTTATCATGTGACAAATGTTTCCCACATTCGTCTTTTATCACTTTTCTCGTTTTCTTGGATAAGAAAGGGTTAAAGAAGATTGCAAAATATTGAGTTTTGAGCAAAGTAATATATAATAACGATGGATTTTGGTAGCTATCAGTGCGATATGCAATATCGTAATTGTCTGAAGAAGTGTAAAATTGTAATGAAGGGTAACATGCTATGGTACCAATAGTAAACAATAAAAGCAGTAGCAAATAAAACGCCACGTGAAGTTGCACAATGTAAACATGATAAACTATACACTAGTATGTGGAATATGAGCACATAGTAGGGACATTTGAATGCATTTAAATGCATTTATATGTATTTAACGGTACCTTATCATCATTTAAATGTTAATAAAGCTGGGGGGTTACCTTTATTGCCTTTGAACCTTTTAAACACAATTAAATGCATTTAAATGTAAATACAGGCAAAGACAAAGAATCCGATGAACATATAGTTTGTCGAATGATAAATTTTACACAGTTACATTACAGTGGTCTCCCCGCCTATTTCATATTCGTTGTGGCTCAACCCTCATTACCTTTACTATAATTTGTTCCATAGAGACGTATATACACTAAGAAATTCATAGTAAAGCAGTTCTCGTTAACTTTCAAAGCTCATTATCTTCATTAAAAAAAGTGGATTTTGGCTGTGAAATTAAAGGGGTCCACAGTAAAACAAGGTAATATTTGTGAATAATAACAGGCTTAGAAGGATGTTATAATGAATGCTTACTTATCACCATAGAACAAATAAAGTTATTTTCATTGTCATCACTATCAGATAGAATGAAGGTTCGATGTTAGAAAGATTATTGGAAGTAGTATTTAGTGATTTCAAAAAAAAATTATTGGAACCAATGTAGATGATAATAAAGAAGAAGAATTGTTGATATAAATATATGTAGTTTATAATGAAAATGCTTATTGGTGATGAATCAGACTTGGTAAGAATGAGACGTATATGATGACGATGATGTTTTGATGATAATAACTTGATGAATATAATTACTTGTTGATGGATATATAAACTTGTTGATAATGAAGAAGAATCATTATTGACGATAACGAGCTGCTGATAATGATAGTTTTGATAAAGATGACAATGCCTTGATGAAGGTAGTAGTGATTTGATATATATGACAACTTAATAAAGATGATCCTGCTACACTGATATACTGATACATAAGTATCATAATAATACCTCTTTGCTCCTTTTAAGTATACTTCGGTGGCTTCTTCCGACTGTATGGTTATTCTGTAAATATTGTTGATTAATAGCTTGACACCCTTCAGGAATAAAGGTGTTCTTGTTTGGTCGTAATTGATAGTTCACCTGCTGATTCCATAATTTGCCATGTTTTCCCCATTGACAAGTATGCTGGTAAACAAAAGATAGTTAGAGAGCTAATTGTGTTGATATAAAAATCCGCTTTTTTTTTTTGGTTAGATGAGTTCCTCTATGCAAATATCTGATGTACAGTATACGAGTTTTTCTATATATTCTTGGTAAATTTGTCAATTTTCAGGAAGGAAAATAATGGTCCGATTATAATAATATTGGGTTGTAGACTGTATAAAAATCTGATTTTTTGTTGTTAAACATGTTTATTTCTTTTCTTGGTAAGATTTTATTGTGCTGTATAATATGGATTGGATTTTCTTTGTTTGGTGGATATTGATACGTAGTTGTTTATCCTCCAACGCTATTCTTGAATGTGAATTGTTTGTAAAAAAGAAGAAATAGTAGTTGTAATGATTGCCGATAACGAAGAAGACAAGTGATTACTGCAATAATTGTAGATGATGAAGACGACGATGAAATAGACCCATCTGTAAATGTAGATAATAAAATATTGTTGCAATAATTGTTAGTGAAGATGAAGGATGACGACGACGAAATAATAGTTGTAATAGTTATCCATGAAGAAGACAAAATGATTCATGTCAAAGTTGTCGAAGAAGAAGACAACGATACGAATCCGGCCGTAGTCCTTGATGATGAAGATGGAAGAATAGATGTTGAAATAGTTATCGATGATGAAGATAAATAAAAAATAACAGTAGACGACAATGATGATGACACTGCCACTGCCATTTATAGTAAGATATATCCACTGCTACCGACTGCTTTTTTCCCATAGTTTCACAATCAGATACAGTCGCGCATTTTGTTTTGACACGTTAACCGTCTCTAATTGCTTCGATATAATAGATTGTTTGAATTTGGGTTGATAACATGACGAGTTGTTTTGTAGTTATCATACCATTCCTCTGCTACTAATTCCTAAAGATGAAATAAATGAAGAATAGCATTCTATTGATATATTTTGCCGTAATTTTAGGAGTATGTAATTGGTTTGTCTTGGACTAAAAAGTGATGCTTGGCCATCTCCATGATGGTTGTAAGTGTTGTTCGTTTTGTTTGACATTGTGATCGGAAAAAAAAAGTATTCTTCATTTTGTTTTGAATATTGATATAGTGCCTTTTTATATATGCTATTGGTAAGTATCATTATGGTTTTCTAATTCATTCAGATAGTTTAGTTGCGATACATGTAAACTAAGAATATGTTCTTTATAATAATAATAATTGCCTTGTTTATTTATTTATTCTTATTTATTTTGACACCCTTTCATATACCTTTCATATACCTTTCTTCTTAAAACCTTTCTTATACCTTTTCTTTTCGTTAAAGCATTGTTTATACCCACATTCATCCCATTCAATATCCTTTGATATTTTATTTACATACCAATTGGTTTCTTGTTCTTTGGCAATGATTCCTATAATCATTTGGTCATATCCATTACTTAGTTGAGAAAGAAAAAAGCGCATTCGGTTCCTGTGAAATGGCCACAAGTGTACTCCATTTACACCTTGTCCTCCGCCGACTACTTATACTACAAGGATCACTGGCGCCCCTCACGCTGGAATCCAAAGGCTGGAAATGTGCTATCTATATTTTGTCTGTCCTCCTCTTTGGCCACAGTATGGACTAGATTTATTCCCTGCCTTTATTTCTGGAGACCTGTTCCTTTGAAGGCAAAGTTATTTGCTTGGTCCAGCAGGATAGCCGAGTAAACAACCTCTTTTGCGAGAGAAAAGAAAAGAATAAAGGAAAACAAGCAAAAAAAAAACAAGTTAATTCAGGATCAAAGTTCCTGATATAACAAATGGATTATAGTTGTATGGAATGATAATATGCTAACTTTTATTTCATTTTATATCGATAGGAACAATGTCTCCCTCTGAGTCTTATGCAAATATATACAAATACGTACAATAAATCATAAAAAAAATCAAATTAAGATTAACTTCTCCATAATATAACATGAAGTAGTTCTTGTGTGAAGAAATGGTTTATCTAACCTGTATTTCATTTTATTTATAATAGAAACAAAATATTTCCTCTGGATCATATTACATGGACTACTTAGTGTTATAGGCTCTTATTTATTTAACAAACTAACAAACAATAATAAAAATCCTCTTGATCTCCCTCCTACAAATGAATGCGGTTTTTCTACTTTTTTTTAAAAAAAAACTATTTAATAAAAAAGTGAATGATGAATTGCGTCAGAAATATTTACGTAGAAAAGAGTGTAGAATCTAGCGAGTACCCTACTGAATATGCATTTTTTTCTTTCTCTCTCGAACATATTGAACCGCCCAAATATATAATTCTATACAATATGCTATGCCATGAAATCTTATTGAAAATAACCATTACAATGTTAAAATTTTCATCCGCCAGTTAACATGGACGAGAGTGTACAGTAGGTCCCACGTTTTGCAACAATGGGAATTCCAAAAATTTGGTGTGGAAAATGTAGACCTGTACCAAACAGGAGTCAAGAGGGTTATATTTCATTTTATAAATGTTTTATTGATATGACCTTTACGTAAATCTATTCACTGTTTGATGTTCACATATAATTGAAGATGATGGGCCAAAAGTATTGAATCCGGGAAAACAAAAACCCCGTGATATACTGTAGGACAGCTTTCGGTGTAAAACTGAATTACACTTTCTTGATTTGGAAAAAAAGCTATACTGAGACTGGAATTGAATTAGATTTTTTTTTTATATTTTTCTTTTTTTTTAACCTCTTTTTTTCTTTATCGTTGTATGCTATTCTGCTTTCGATCACGCGAATGTCGACCCATTCTTCGACTCGGACACTCGCAGGATATGGAGCCTCCCCCTTGGAAAGCAACAGTAGACCCACTTCACCAGATTCCGTACGCCGTAATGCCACCAAAAGAAGAGATTCGGCTGCGCCGCTTATGCACACACCGCCGATAGGAGCTACTGGGGGAGGAGGAACAAGTCTTCCTTCCATGACAATGACGCATGGTCCTTCCATGACATCATTGTCGACTGAAAATAAACATCATTATATTAAAACAACCACTAATACATTGGGTGATTTACAATCGTCTGGTTTATACCGTCGTAGAAAAAAGAATGACCCAGAACAAGAAGACACAGAAGAAGAAGTTGATCCCAATCGTGAATTGAACACAAGTGATGAAGAAGAGGAAGATTGTTCCAGTGACAATGATAGTACTGTTGCTGATGATGAAGAAAGGGATGATCATTTTTTATTAATGAATCGTAGTGGCAACAATACCAATGGTGGTGATAGCTTTCGTATTGGTGGTATGGATCGTGGTGATCCGTGGCGACAAATTTTACTTTTAGAAGAAGATGTGGAAATTTCAATTCAAGGGTATCGTTATGATACATTCCATTATTTATTCTATCGAGTCTCTTGCGTTTTATCCTTGGGCTTAGTATGGCTCGTATGTCGTTGGATGCCAAAATGGTGGGTTGCCTGGGTCGGAGAGAGGGCCACTTTGGATAAAGCTCAATGGCTCGTATTTATTGTATGTATATCATCCAAAGATATGGATTTGAAATTCTATCAACTGTCAAGGGGAGAGAGAGTGTGTGTGTGTGCGTTATTTGTTTATTTATTCCTAACATATTATTTTTTTATTTGTTCCAGAACCAATATGGAGAGCAACAAATATTACGACCGCAGCACGAGTTTTATGGGGGAACTGTAGGTTCTGTATTTTCAGTCGATCAGATGAAAGAAGTCATTCGGACTGAAGGATGCCAAGCTGAAGAAGCTCGACGTTTATTAAATATGGAAGAAAAGTTAACCCACCTGATTCTTTTGGAATATCGTTATGTTCGACTTGCTTTCCATCCTCTTTTACGCAAATTCTTGATTATTGGGTAATTGGATTTCAACACTTCAGAGACAATTATGGATAAATGAGGAGAAATATGATGTATATCTGTCTATTGGTATATATATATTTTCTAATACTTATATATAATTATTTAGCTTTTGGAAAGATACCAGTTGGACATCTATTAAAAGTGCAAAAACTGGATTAACATCCGAAAAATATCAACAAAGACTTTGTGCATTTGGTCCAAATCTCATCAATATTCGTGAGAAACCAACAGGTGCATTGCTGCGCGACGAGGTAACAGAAAAATTTTCATAATCTGCAAATCTTGACCATAATAAGAGATTAAAGTTTAACGTAACAAAACAACTTTCTCCTTCTATCAAAATTAGGTGTTAAACCCCTTTTACGTATTTCAAATTGGTAGTATCATTTTATGGAGTTTGGATGATTATTATTACTATGCATTCTGTATCTTTATTATCAGTGCTGTCAGTATCATCACAACATTGGTAGAAACAAAACAGGTAAGAAAAACAAACAAATACAACTATTTATTTTTTAAAAAAATTGGGATTTCCAAAAAATAATCCCGGAGTTTTTGAAAATCTTAAAATATGTAACAAAGTTTTGCTTGTACCACCGTGTAAAAAAATCTTTTTGAAACTATGGATACGATATCAATGCGCTATTTTTTTATTATCCATATTGTGATAGACAATGAAACGTATGAGAGATATGTCCAGGTTTGAATGTAGTGTACGAACCTTTCGGAATGGATCATGTAAGTTTACGATGAACAAAAGAAAAGTATTATGTATGTGTTTGCTGACCAAAAAAAAAAAAAATGCAGGGCGTACGATCAGTTCTACAGAACTTGTACCAGGTGATTTAATCGATTTGGTGGATTTGCATATTGTCCCTTGCGATGGAATGCTTATCTCGGGTGACTGTATTTTGAACGAATCAATGCTTACGGGTGAATCTGTCCCTGTATCCAAATTACCAGCCACAGATATCATTGTTCGTAAAATGGATCTTTCTGGACCCACCATTCCTGCAGAAATCACAAAACACTTTTTATTCATGGGTACTAAGGTTGTACGAGTTCGATCCAATAGTAGTGTCTCAACAGCTGCGGTTGCTTTGGTTGTACGGACAGGATTTAATTCAGCAAAGGGGTCACTTGTTAGAAGCATGTTGTTTCCTAAACCAAATAATTTCCAATTCTATCGTGATTCATTCCGATTCATTGGTGTCTTGGGTATTATTGGTAAGTTATCTTATTTATATTATATCATATTTTACTATATATATATCTAATTGTATGTGGATCAGATGACACTTACCGAAATACCACCTATCTTTTTATTTATGTATATTAGCTGTATGTGGATTCCTATTATCTACTATCAACTTTATCCGTATCGGTATCGATACAGAAACAATGATCTTACGTGCATTGGATTTAATTACTGTTGTTGTTCCACCTGCTTTGCCTGCTACCATGTCCATTGGTACCAGTTTTGCTATTGGTCGATTGAAAAAGATTGGTATTTTTTGTATTTCACCACCCAAAGTTAATATTGGTGGTAAAGTCGATTGCATGTGTTTTGACAAGACGGGTACATTGACCGAGGATGGATTAGATATTCATGGGTTCCGTTCTGTATCGACACGTGAAGAACAAGGACAAGGTGAAACAAATTATTTTGATGATGAAACGGCATCTATGGAAGGGATCGATCCAAGTCAGGAAACTGAACGTTGCACAAAGGCAAAAATATTCCGCGCCATGACCACCTGTCATTCTTTAAAAATTGTGGGTGGTGAATTAATTGGTGATCCTTTGGATTTGAAAATGTTTGAACATACACGATGGGAATTAGAAGAAAGTGGTGGTGCTTCTTCCATGGGTCTTAAAACACGGAGTGAATTGGCTGCTTTGCAAGCAAAGAAAAGTGCTAAGGTCGGTATTATGCCAACGGTTGTACGACCTCCAGGTGGACGTCAAGAATTGCCACTTCATATGGTAAGGAAAAAGAACATGCCCATGGATGGATGGTTTTTGTATAATGGGGAAAATAAACAGTTATACTGAAGATATTTTTCTCCATTCTGTATATGATTATTTTTTTTTGAATAGGATCAAAATGACATGGCACCAGTTGAATTTGGTATCATTCATTCATTTGAATTCGTATCTGCGCTTCGACGTATGAGTGTTATTGTTCGCCGATTAGCTGATCCGGTCATGGAAGTTTTTGTAAAAGGTGCACCTGAAGTGATGGTTGATATTTGTAAACCAGAAACTTGTAAGTTTTTGAGTATGTTTGTGAAAACACCCTCCTTAAAACAATTTGATGTTGAACATCTTTTATCCATCTTTCTATACATACACATATAAATAGTACCTGTCAATTATAAAGAAGTTTTATATTGGTATACACATCGAGGCTATCGTGTCATTGCATGTGCGTCACGTCAACTGGATGGTGTCAAGTGGCATAAACTTCATAAATTAAAGAGGTACCAAATCAAGCCAAATATAAAAAAGAATGCAAACATCATTTTGAAAACGAAATCATACCAACTGAAAAAATATAGAAACGAAGTAGAATCCAACCTTACTTTCCTTGGATTTATCATTTTCGAAAACAAGTTAAAAGCACGTACAGCTTCTGCTCTTCAAACACTGCGCAATGCCAATATTCGTCAAATCATGTGTACAGGTAAGAGATAGTAATACAAAAGGGTTTATTAAAATGAAAGGAAATTGAAGATGATCTAAAAGAATGATTATTCAATTCCTCCCAGGTGATAATGCATTGACTGCTATTAGTGTTTCTCGAGAATGTAAACTTGTAGACGAATCTGCAGAAATTTATGTACCGAGATTCCTGTTTGGATCATCCACTGACCCCAATTCACAATTGGCTTGGGAAAGTGTACTCGCCGAAGGACAAACGCTTGATAATAATTCATTAGAGGTAAACTATACATCATCTTGCAAAGAAAGAATGATTAAACTAATAAAAAAGAATAATATCAGCCTCGTCAGGATTATTCTGAGCGACCTTATAATCTTGCTGTCACAGGTGAAGCATTCCGATGGATGGTGGATAATGCACCCTCCGAAGTTTTACAACGGATGCTTGTTAAAGGTGCAATTTATGCGCGCATGTCACCTGATGAAAAACAAGAATTGGTATTTGAATTACAAAATATTGGTTATTGTGTTGGTTTTTGTGGGGATGGTGCCAATGATTGTGGTGCTCTCAAAGCAGGTGATATTGGTATCTCCTTATCTGAAGCAGAAGCATCTGTTGCTGCGCCTTTCACCAGTAATACGATGGATATTGCTTGTGTTATTGATGTGATCAAGAAAGTACTTTTATCTTATGATGCAGATTAAATCATGACCATGGAGAGAAGTAAATTAACCATTTATTGTTTTGTTTATGAACAGGGAAGGACGAGCAGCACTTGTCACCAGTTTCAGTTGTTTCAAATATATGGCGCTTTATAGCATTATTCAGTTTACGTCCATCACACTCTTATACGCATTTGGCAGCAATTTGGGCGATTTTCAATTTTTGTATATAGATTTATTCCTTATCTTGCCAATTGCTGTTTATAGTACGTCTTTTTTATTTTTATTTTTTGGATTGATTCTTAGTTATACTATTATTTTCTTACTGACTATTGGATTTTATTTCAAAATAGTGGGATATACAGGTGCATGGCCGACACTTCATCGAAAACGACCTACTGCCAGTCTTGTTTCCAAAAAAGTCTTGATATCGCTTCTAGGTCAAATTTTAATTTGTTCCGCTGTTCAATTTATTGCTTATTGGATGACACAACAACAGCCATGGTATGTTGCTCCCGTATTTGATCCTGATGGTGAAAACATCGAATCCTATGAAAATACGGTTCTATTTTTACTTTCAAGTTTCCAATATATCTTGATCGCCATCGTATTTAGTGTTGGCCCTCCTTACAGACAATCCATGTGGACCAATGGTAAGTAAAGCCAAGGCAATTATTTTTTTCAACCTTAATATACATTGAAATTTGATGTACTTACACTCTATGTATAGGCCGCCTTGTATTGACCATTGCTCTCTTGGTGACATTAACGGCTTGGTGTGTTTTATTCCCTGCTGGTTGGCAAATGAGTATCCTTGAATTGAAAGCAATTCCTTTCAGTTTCCGTGCTTTTATCTTATTCCTTGCTGCTGGTAATCTTACTGTTAGTTATCTTTGTGAAAAACACTTTTTCCCTTATCTTGCCGCCTGGCTTTCAAATACCATGAAGAATGTCAAGAATCATCGGTCTTCTCAAGGAGGAGGAACCTATGCACCATTGACCAAGACACATAAAAAGATATATAAGCGAGTGATGGATGAAATGGGCATTGTAGATATACACCATTGAGAAAAAATAAATAAAAATAAACTTCACATAACTTATTAGCTATTTTTCTATTCTGTATATCTCTATCAGGCTTAGAAAAGACAAAAGGCTCTATTAAATATACATCACTATAACTACCATGGCCACAATGTTTTTTTGATGATGCACCGTTATGAGGGTTATAAGAATGATAGAATAGTGAACACACTAATATGAGTAGTTTGATAGATGCTGATCACCTCATCTTATTATTGAAAGAGCGGCCCTGGATGGCGGAGGAGATTAACCAGGCTTCTTTTTTGACACTTTATAATAGTAAAATATGCCTGTTTATTGTGAAAACGACGACAATGTGACAAAAGCCAATAAGGTTAGAAAAAAAACATGACAAAGAGCTGATCTTTTTCTTTTTGTTCTTGGTTCTTATTGTTTTCTTTTAAATCTATCACTTTTTTTTCAGGTTGCCAATCTCATTCCATTCTTAGAAAGACCCATTAGGTTTGAAAGGTATAAAAAAGATAAAAATTATTCCAAAGCGATCAAAGGTTTACAATTTTCTAAAATAAAGCATATTTACAATTAGAAATGATCTTGTCATTGATTATTATACCATGGAGGACATGCCAGAAGATTTGAAAATATGGACGTTTGAACTTGTCAAAACGAACATGTATGATATGTAAGTCACAGCAACCTACCAATTTTCCGTTGTAGATAGTCTCAAAAACTCGTATTTATGAAAAAAAAACCACTCATAGGTATATGAAATCCAATGACGGTTGGGATGAAGAACAAAAGAAAAAGGAAATGCGCGTACCAGAAATGAGATATATAATTGCCAGAGCAGCATCCAATCCTTTGGATTTAATGGGTTTTGTATCATTTCAAATATTGCATGAAGAAACAATGGATGATGATATCATGGCGCAAGCCGCTTATTGGTAAGCCTCTTTTTTATATGATGGATCCTCGTTCCATGTATAATAAAATAATATGACTCAAAAAAAAAAGAATACCCTCTAGTTTCGAACTTCAACTTGTTCCAAATGCAAGAAACCAAGGTCTTGGTGAATTTTTGATGCAATTACTTGAACGTATTGGTAGTTACTGGAAAATGGATAAAGTGATGTTGACGGTATTTAAAGGTAAAAAAAATGTTTTGTTTTTGGAATAAGATATATATTGCTGACACAATGGGAATACGTGTTTTGTTTTTATTAAGCCAACAAGGGCGCCATTCGATTTTATATGGAGAAATTAGGGTATGTATTATAAGTAATTAATAGTTGGAGGATATCAAGGAAAAAGAGAGAAAGAGAAAAATTAAACTAATATAAGATAAATGTATAAATATCTGATGTAATATGCAAATGAATAGGTTCACATTAGATGAAATATCACCCGGTGCATGCCTTTCAGCATTACAAGCTCGTCGTTTTGATTATGAAATTCTCAGCAAACCGTGTAACCCATGAGATGAATGAAAATGGAAATAATGTTGTTATGTAAACATTGGATGCAAATGGAGAAAATGAAGAGGAAGAAAGGGAGGAAGGAAAAGCGCAGCTTGATCTTATAATGAAATATATATATATATATATATAGCAGTGGAGGATTGTCGTAAATAGGATTCTAAAGAATGGTTGTAATTGTAGAATAGCTTCCTACCATGACAACCAATATTTGAATAAGTGCCCATAAAAATGGAATCCATGTTGACATGACAAAAAACCCTGCATTATAGACAAAGGCAAGAGCAACACCTATTTTTTTTTTTGGTAATCATAGAAATCATGAGTTAATAATAAATGTAATATAATATATAGAATTTTATAATCATTTCAACAAATGCATATGTAAAGTGTATCACACGTACCAATAATACTTCCAATCACAAAAGAAGCTAATGATCCACCCACAACAAATATGATAGGTATCATAATTAATGTATACCAACGTAATGTTTTTGCTTTTGCAAAAGTTACAAACGCCCAAATTCCTGCATGCATGATGATGATAATGTTTATTGTCTTATTAGTATATATGTTTTGCTGTTGTTTTTTTCGGATCCATCTCAATCAATATATCTATTCCATTTTTTTTCCATCCCAAAAAATATAGTGAATATCTGTTTCTTTTACCTGCTGGTAAATAGACCGCAAGAGCAAATAAAACGGACCATACCATCGTATATCGCCATATATCTAAGTAAAATAACAATCAAAGATTTAGTTTTTTATATTATTTCTCGTACATAGTATATATTTATAGAAAAACAATAACACCACACCATTTAAGTAATATAATGAATGAGGGACATCGGCAATCAAGTTGACGGGTTCGAATTCTGGACCGAATGGCCAATATAATGACGGCCATGGAGGAGCACCACTATAACCATAAGGTAATCGAAAATGGGATGTTGACATTTTATTATTATTAACTCGAAATATAAATATGCAGCAAGAAAGAAATAAAATTAACACGAGATGATCACAGTGTTCCCCACCACTCCTATTTATACAGGTGATACACCAGCCAATGAAAATCTAAAAGCTACATGTCGGATTTTCTTCCCGTTCCTTGATGCTAAACCGAGTTCAAGGGACTCTATATTTGCCCCATGTTCTACCTCATTTTGTTCCTGGGATCCTTATCTACAATATTCTGAAATTGGTGGCGTCAATAATCGTTTTTACTTTCTCTTAGAATACCACTATTGGCTATGTTATCCATTGAGGACGAGGAGATACAATAGCGAGGGTTAAACCATTGATCTTTTATTTACATACATTATAAGGTCCAATAAGTTATACAAATACAAAATAGATGTTTTATATAATGTAAATTCAAGCAAGCAAAGTTTATTCATGCTTGATCATGCATAATATCAAAAAAAGAAGATGGATAGGTATTGAGTAGTATACAAGGATACAAAAAAATATATTTATCGATTCCATTTATTCAACAATAAATTCATTTTGTTCATGAAAACTATCTTTAAAAAGAGAATTCAATAGTTTGTCCGGTTCCAATGGAGCATTAACTCCATTATCCCGCCCAACAAGAGCAATACCCACGGCACGATATCTATCTTCAAATCCTTTTGCAAAAACAGGAAGAAAATATATACGCTCAAAATCACTGATGATACCCGCGGCTTGGTTTGCTACTGGTTCTCCGTCAGATCGGGTATGTACTGGTTGATGGGAGACAAACACAATGGGTAAAACTGTACATTCTTTACAGTCTTCAGTCGATGAAAATGATTTAATCTCTGTAGCATTTTGGGTACCAGCTTGAGGGCTGGAATAATGCGTGGCATGACAACCTGAATGATTTAACATATCCGCGAATGATCCAATTGTTGCTTTGGTTTTTCCATTTATTGGTGGCATCATGGTAGTGTTCTTTGTTGAAGAAAACAATAGTGGCGCGCTGGCTCGTCTCTTTGTTGCAGCTTGATCTAATGGGCTTTGTTTATCAGCAATATCTGGTAATAATGGCTTTGTTGAAAAGCAACCTAAATCATAAGAGACAAGTGGTATGGTCCAAGAACAATAGGATGTAATGTGGAGTTGCATGACATCATCAATAAAATGAGGTAATGTTATCGTGGCGGTAGTGGTCACTCGATAGGGTGTATGTCGTCCAGCAACACCGGTCCAGGATGGTAGATGATGATGAAGCATCATATTCTTTGTAATTTCCGATCCATTCGGATATAATATTGATCCAAAACACAAAATAGAAAGATCGTTTGTTGCAACGTTTCGATAAAATTGATTAAATAATGTTTGGGGATTGGATTCGTAAGATATTTTCAAGTGTTCGAACATGTCCAGGAATATATTGGTCAAGGAGAAAATCTTGTCAAGTTGTTTTGTACTCGTTCGAAAATGGGCTTCCCACAAAGCTTGGTTGATACTTGTTCTACTACCACCATTCCTGCCTTGACTACTATCGCAATTACCAAGAAGCTTATTGGAAAGGAAATCGCATGTAGAAGGTATATTTTCACTATTGTTAATTAAACTATGTTGCCATAGATTCATATCAATTCCCACAATTAATATATTTTTTGTTATCATGACATGTGTAAGTGTCCAACTTTGTTTTCACCAGAGTGATTCTTGAATTTGATTCAAAGCATCCGATCTTGCTTTGATACCCGCAATACTGTCAAAGCGTCCAAATTCTTTGGGATTTTCCACATGGACTTCGGGGACAAAGGCAACGGTATAGCGAGCATGGCCATAAATCATATATATTTGCTTGATTTCGTTGATGTAGTTATCGGGTGATCCGTCCCCCATACATAGTTTATCATACCATAAATAATCGATTTCAAAATCCTTGCAAATTTGTTGAACCACTCGGTCGAACCTAGCCAACTTGACGATGACTGTTTTTTCCTGCGGTATCAGATATAAATTGCTAGGTCTGCGCTCTTTTTTGTGTTTGGTAATACAATGGAGTCCCTTGTCAATGCATTCGGACTTTTCTTCGCCAGAGGAGGAACCTTGAGAAGAAGATTTATTGTTTTTTCGAACCACTTCTCCAGATTGTTCCCAACAATAGGAAAATGCACAATAGCCGTTCTTGGCTTCAATACCTGGTACTTTTTTCCAATCCAAAGTTCGAATCAGCCAAGTGGGTCGATATGTTCCTCCAGTTGTACCAAATCGGTGATCCGTTGTATCGATCACGTCTGCTGACCTTTGATTCACACAGTACTTGATGTACATCTTTTTGATATCACGTTGTTGCTTCTTTAGATAAGTGATGTTTTTTTTTTAAAAAAAAAACTACATAGCACATAACATAGATGGTTATTAACCAATACAACCATCAAATGATGGTTGTATATAAAAACACGTACTAATACAAACTAAAGTAATGGTGTCAACCTAGTATACTTTAGGGGATACTTTTTTTATATATATATAGTGATACGAACGCGAAAAGGTTTGTTGATAGATATCCAATAATTTGTTATTATGTGTATTTATTGAGCTATCTTGAGTACCGTACGCTGATTCAAGATAGAAGTATAAAAAAGTATAAGGGAGAGAGAAAAATGACAGAGAAAAAGGAATAATGATTCAAAGGACGAGTACTGGTTTTTACTCTGATAGTACCAAAAAAAAAATCTGTTAGAAAATGAAGAATTCCATCAAAAAATACCAGCATGATCGTGTGTACAACTTTTTGATTCAAATATTGTGAGTTTAATGCTTGAAGTAGTAGTAAAAGATAAAGTTTGTATAGAGGCGTACAATAGCTGTTTTGATTCAATTCACAAGAAAAAAACATTCATTCGGGCGCAACCGTAAACAATACAGCAGTGACGTCTTTTACATATAAATGCATAAGAAAATTAAAAAGTATCTCTATTCCTTCAAACCATATGAATAACAAAGCTTATTAAGGCTATTTATAACTTCGATAAAAACAACACGTCTTTCCTGTAGATGCACACACAATAAAGATTAATAAAACCAGTGCCTCGAGAAGGAATGAAACAAGTGTAACTTCAGTCCATGATACCATAACAAGACAGTACATATATATAAAACGCCAGAAGAAAATTTATGAGAAAATATTGGAGTGCTGATACAAAATATGTGTATCAGCAACGTTTCTTTTGAATGCGTACTATGGTTATATTTATTATAATTATGGTAATCATTTGATATCATTGTTGTACAAAAAGATAGATGAACAATATTCCGTGGAAAGAAAACCCCTTATATAGAATACAATAGGTTTCTTGTTGAGGGCAATTTTATATTGTTGTGGATCCCACGGTCGATATTATTGTATAATTTTTATAAACTAATAGTTTCATGATATTCTCTGAACCGTATTTACATTTCTAGAAACACTTACGTACCCCTTCTTACTATATGCTGTGCTAATACGTAATGACGATTCTTATCCTTGTAATAAGAGGTATATACATGCATAGAAAGTCATAATCCAGATCATTTTGTGCAGGATTCCGTATTTAACGTTCCAACAAGACAATCCACGTTTTCTGCTTCACATACATAAATTTTTGAATGTCGAGGATAATCAGGAGGAGGTCCACAAGGCATACCATGTACTATTAATTTAATTAAGATGAAAACTTGTACTAGCGCCAATATCTTTTCAGTACCTAAAAAGTTAATAAAACAAAGAACCTCACTTTGTTAATAACGACATAATTATTATTATACAATTGTATAGTATAAAATATCCATATTCTTACCGTCATTTAATTTGTGTGCAAAAAACAGCAGTTTTCACCAAAGAATTCTCCCCAAACAAGTTCACTTCTGCTCTGTGTAGAACGGGCATAAACGTTCACTGGCAATGTTAATTTTACAAGAGTTGTAGGACGTTTTGATCGTTTATCCAGGTAAAATTTTGAGTCATATATACATCCATACGTACTGTAAAAGTTTTTTGCCAATAACAACTGATTTATGGGCAAGAAAAGGAACAACCACACCTTTGATTCTCTTCCAAAAATATTTCACCAATCCATCCAAATCAGAAGTTCCAAATTTCTCCTCGATTTGACTCAAATCCATGTGGTTTTCCAATACTTCCCATAATTCGGGTGCTGCTTCATTTGTCGATAATGCATAAACTTTTTTCCTGCGATTCTCTTCAGCGATGGTGTCATCCATAATACATGATGCTACTGTAGAGAGAATAGATGTAGACCCATTCGCAGAAGTCTTCGTTGCAGATGAAGGAGTAAAAGCAGGTATTGGGTTTTCCCGATCATGTTTCTATCTTTGATACTCTTGAATGGCTGAAAGTCTCATCATCACGTTTGCAGCATTTGTAGCAGGAGAAGATTTACTTTTTATCAATCGACTATACACACCAATTATTCTCTCTGGTGGTCGAGTACTATAGGCGCGGGTTGGTCCAAGATATTTCAATGCTTGGGGGATGTGTCGTAAGTAATGCATTACTGAAGTATAGAAATTGTACTCCAATTTTTCCATTGCGAGTATATGCCATTGATCTAATAGACTTTATAAAATGTTAGCGTTTATAATGGTTATGAAATAACATTGTTGCACCCATTTTAAAAATGCGAGCACCTACATTTGGGCCTTTTCGGTATCTTCATTTGTAACTTTCCAAGAAAGCGCGATGGAACGAGCTTCAACCAAACCAACTAAACAAGACACCGCGTTCCTCTCACATCTTGACTGTTTCAATAATTCTGTCACTATCGTTGGTATAATAAAAATGACAATGTCCACCCAATCTACTGCTCTAGCATGTTTTGGACGGCGTATCACATCTTGATGAAAACATACAAGTAATAAATATGATTGCAAAAAAATAATATATAATAGCAAACAAATAAATAAGATGACAGGTACTACCTATAGGCCTGCCCGTAAATGTTGATGGCAGAGTCTTAATTGGCTCTTCTAAACACCGTCCAAGAATATCATTTTTCTCTTTTGAGAGACGAAATACTGAATTACTGTCCTGATTAAACATTTTCCACAAATGTGACCCAAATTCGCGCCTATTAGATGAAGTTCATCAAGCCCTTTTTAATTAACAGCAAAAAAAAAGTCAGTATTTGTAAATTATCTTCTAACTGATTACTTACTATAGTACTTATTTTATTCTATGATATAAGGTTTTCAATGGTATACATACCGAAGAAAAAGGGTCCAGAAAAAGACTTTAATTCTGCAAAAGGTGTAGGACAATATAGACCGTGTTCCTGGCGAATTCCAACATTTTAGTTACTATTTCATTTTTTTATGTATACCTATATTTTTTTTATAAAATTTACCGGATCACTGTCTTTAAAATCTTCAACTTTACGGTTCTTTGGTAATAAGGCCGGACCCAAGAAGTATCTCCCATAACCTTTCCCATTTGGACTCAGTAAGCGTGTGGTTTCAATTGGGCAGATTCTACAGCCAAAAATAATTCAGTGCCCCGAATGGTTGCAAAGATCAGCAACACCAACAATATCGCCTGAAGCAATAAGAAGATGTGCTTTTACTGTAAAATCTGCACTATCTGAACCAACTATACGCATTCCAGCAGATTCTAACTGTTTCAATCCCTTGATAAGAGAAGAAAGAAGATGATGAAATGCTGCCTTCTTTGGATTGCATGGAAGAATAGCCACTTGGATCATATTGCTTTCCAAATATATATAATAAGCAGTAATAACATTAAAATCATTGTTATTATGAATCGAACAATGGTGAACAATATGTTATTTCTTGATCTCAAAAACCTATGAGTAACCTGATTTTTCTTGGTAGGTTCAATATGATAAGATGTACAAAGGTCAATGATATCTTGGTTCTTTTGAAAGGTTTGAAGGCATCTACGAAAAGAGATAGAATTATATCCAAGGGCGAATAAAAAAGTCTTTCTTGATATTTGTTAAATGATATACCATCAAAAATATCGCGTATTTTCGATGGATAAAATAGGCCTTCTTCCGTTGAAGTGCTTTTGCTGGCATCACTTGAACTATTATCGTCATTGCTTGAGCTGTGTTCTTTATCCGTGTCATCATTGTCAGTTGTCATAGATGAATTATCAATAGGAGTGGATGAGTTGTCAATATCCATATTGTTGCTATATTTCAACACAAACCTCAGTAGTTGTTATATCAGCATTACTACTACTGTCATTCGCTGTATTGGTGTTGCTACTATTGTCGATTTGTGAACTGATTGTACTGCTAACGTTACTATTATTATTTGACATTTCTGCTCAGTAACGTAACGTTTCTCGGCTTTTGGATCGCCCAAGTAAAGATGCAAGTGGTCCAGCTAATGGAAAATAACGCATGGAAGCCGTAGGCTTTGTATTGTTACTGTCTTTGTATTTTGGTTCATCACAATCAGAGCAAGATGTATCACTTTCAGAAAAAACTTTGTTGCATTTTGGACAGATGTGAAGATCTACTGCTTGTACAGGCATAAGGCTAAGTAACAGCTTTTCCGATAATTCAGGTGACAATAGTGGAAAAGGCTTTAGAACATTCGAATAAAATTAATATTGTGTTCCATAAAAAAGAACCAAAAAAGGGAAAGAAACGTACCAAACTCCTCTTCCGTTATCCAGTCATTAAAAAAAGATAATAATGCACGAGAAGTTTTTCTTGGTACACCTTTTGATAACGCAAGTGACAATAAATCAAGGCTTTTTTCTTGGATTTTAGTCAATTTCTTAGGAGGAGGAATAATGAACTCTAATGGTGTACCAGTATCACTATCCATATTATTATTGTTATTTTGCTTATCCAGGACGGTGTTGTATTGTTGTTGATTCTCAGTACTTGTGATCAACCCTTCATCATTAAATAGATCATCAGCAAAGTCTGAATCATCAGTCTCTTCATCATCGGAAGAGCTGGTTCGTAGATCATCGCCTGGCTCATCCATGAAATAAGAATAGTCCACATACTGGTCCGGTGAATAACTTCTAAGACTTACTGCTATGGAAGCCATACCCATATAACTAACAACTTGATCATCATGAGCCGTTTGGTCAATTTCACCAGTACTGGGATCTGTTTCATTAACATTAGGAAATTGCTGCATCCGTCCTTCAAAATGAGCACGTTCGTGAGATGGATTTTGATCTGAAGATAAAGTGAGGTTATTGATATTCATTGATATTTAGTGATATGATTTTTTCAGTCCAATGGCCGTACTAAAATTAAGGTAAGATATACTTTGAATAATTGTTATCTTCCTCCACAGGTTGCTGATTTACACGTCGCTGTTGTCCCCATTTTTCAAAGCACTGATCAACATGAGCCTCATATCTTGAAAGCCGAATATCACTATCACAGAAATCGCAGTGCTTCATTGTTTTTATTTGATGCTTATTATATAAGAGGTCTTTGCTTTTTTTTAAATAAAAGATATGTTTGAGTGAAAGAAGTTTGAGTGAAAGAAGTTTGAGTTAAAAAAGTGGAGTGAAAGAAGTTCAAGTGAAAGAATAATAAAAAGAGTGAAATAGACATCATATGAGACTGAGTGTCGTCTTGAGGCGTGATGACACGTCCCTTATTTTTCAAGATCACACTTTTTATATTTTATTCTTTCAACACAATTTAGAAAGAATGTCATAAGATACATTTCAATGTTTGGCCGATTCTTTGTTTGCTGAATTGCGACGAAATATGAATGCGGGGGACGCAACAACAACGTCAAACAATCAAGCAAACACTGAACGATTATCGCAGCCAGTAGCAACAGATCGACGAAAAAAAACTATTCGAAGACTTCTTCAGAAACGTCCAGGTCAAAAGACGAAATACCTTACTATAAACAAAGCTGCCATTATTCGAATTATCAATCACAACAATATCCTAGATGAGGATGAGTGTGAAGCTGAATATAATAACATCGAGGGACTCGCGAACAGAATAACTTTTATCCTCGCCAAATTGTACAACCAAGATGAATCTACAAAGGTGTATCCTGATCATTGGGCCAATCTTAATGACAAAAAGAAACAAGACGCTATTGATGATTTATATGAAACTGTCCGTCAAAAATACGGTATCCCATTTGATGAATGTGAAGTAGATTGGTGCTCGAATTATATGCTCATGGAACGATGGAATAATCGCTACAGACATTGGATAAAAACACACGCCATGTCTACTCAAAAGTAAACTTAATGACATTATGATTATTATTGTGCAATAGATTATTACATTTGAATTAACAAAGAAAATACTATTCTACATTATATATATTGATAGTGACCCTGAATCTCTTCCCACGTCATCCACTGAGAATTCAATTAAGTAAGTATATGGGTTCATTTGTGCAGAAAGTGTGTGCGTGGTAATACATTACTGATGCTGAATGATCTATTATTCCCTGCCCTTATATTCATACCCAATGAATGATATTTCCTTTTTGAGATACTAGTCCCCAATACTTTGCATTAGTTGTATCACATGTCTGCTTAAATGTGTGTAGCGCATAGGTTATAGAAAACTGACCCTGTTGTTGGCATCTGTTTAATATAAAAACAAGTAGGTATCTCTACTATAAATATTATACGTACAGCTTATTATAATAGGGTTAGGAATGATGGTGGTATATAACAACTTCTTATTGTGTCTAGAATATGTTGATTTAACAATTTTTTGAATCTTTATTAATAAAGAAAACTGCATCTGCTTCTTAGCATAGTGAGATAATATGTAATATTGACACCTCACTTATTACCCTTCAACTAAAATTTTTTATATATTTTAATGACGGTGGTAGACCAGGAAGAGAAAGAAGGAAAGACCAAATGAACGGATACTATATAGCTGAAAAAAAAAGTATGTCATATTAACTGTCAGCAGAATTCTTAATGGGATACCAACTATTCACAAACAGTAAAATAATAATATATTAACTTATTTATTACCATATCTCACGTATTACATTATTATCATCAATAACAACATGTGGTACGATCAAATGGTTACTTTTCGTGTCGATAATGATCATTATAGAAAAGTAAAAAGTTACAACATATATTATTACATTTGTAACCGTTATTATGAGAAGGTTTCAAGAGTATGAATATGCCTAATATCAAATGATTTTTATTGTGTGTGGGATTCTTCTGTTTCTACTTGTTCATTTTTACGTACTAAACCACATATGACTTTTGAGTGCAATAATAATATACGTATAAGGGAGGAGGAAAGAAAAATAATAAGATCTACTGTTATTTATTACCATTCAACAACAAGTTCTCCTTTTGTTAATATATAAAATTATATAATAAAAATATCTTTCATTGGAACGTTTAGCATTTGGTATTATTATCATCAAATATCGCGTTTTCATTGCGCATCTTTCTCTCCTTATTAGAATACGTGTTTTCGTTTAAGCCCTGAATAAACGATTGTTTGTTATGATTTGCATTAGTAACGAAGGAGGCAAGAGAGGACCTTCAAGGTCACATTTTTTACTTTTAGTGCTTGCTCATATGCCTGACACAATCGACACTAAAAAGTCTAAATCATGGGACCTAGTTAATGCGGCGTTATATTTTCGTTGGTTGTATAAAAATTGCTTTTTATAATCAGCATTATGAATAAGATGGATCAGGACAAAGTAATTCAAGATATGCTACTATAAGATCATATTATATATTTCAACTTGTAAAAAAAAATATTGATACTATTTTGGATTGTATACCAATAAAATAAATGGTAACATGCTAGAAATAAATTAAGCGCTTCATCATGTGTTGCACACAGCCTGTTGTGTATATGTCTCCAAAAAAAAACTCAGACGCAGAAAACGAAACCCTTCGTTGGTAATCAAAAAATATGTTTTTTCCAAAACTGCCCGGGCGTTTGTTCTTTTTCCTTTCTCTTTTTTTTTTTTTTTTTTTTTTTTTTCTCTCTCATCTTTATTTTTCTTTTTATCTTATTCTCTTATTTTGAATGGCTAATTTGGACATTAAAATCAAGTTATCCAACACCTTGGGTACATTGTTACTTCTTGGGTTCCAAGGTTTCAGTTATTCCAACTGGTAAGCATGAATAAACTCAGCATAAAAAGAGCCCACGAATAGAGGCGTCTTGGCAAATGCTTAAGGATGGTACTCATAGCCGTTTATGCAGGTTTCTTGACCACAAAGAAGGATTTCATGGTCGCGACTTTATCATTATCCTTGTAGGTCTTTTGCAGTTATTGCTTATTGGTATGACCATTTATCAATGGTTCCCCAAGGCACCTAAAGGTAAGGTACTTTTTTTTTCTGGATGAAAAGCCAATTGATGGGGAAGTTTGTTACACTCTATGTAAGGGTAGAGTGACACATACAAGCGTATAGTAATGTTACTGTTTGTTCAAATATAAATGTAAAAATTATTAAAAATGGGTGTATATGCTATTATAGACGCTTTCGAGGCTATTGGTTATTGGTATTTGTTGATTGCAGCTTTGAACAGTGGCGTTGCCATTTTATGGGTAAGTCTTTTACATTTATATAAAAGGGAGGATTATGAAACGGCTGTTCTTCTAGTTGTATTTTTTTTTCAAGGAGTGTCATTTGGATTTATTATTATCATCACATATTACTTACTTTTTACTAACATGACCAAAAAAATGGATATGGCTTTTAAAAGTTCTTCCATCTCAACATCTTTGCATTTGTTGGTCTATTATGGCAATTGGCAACTCTTTTCTTTGTGTATCATCGATTGCGCGATTATCCACCTAGTAATAAGACGGATATGCTCTTTGTCAACTCACCGTTCTCCATCTATACTGCTGCTTCCTTCTTTATGACTATTTGGCAAATTTTCCAATTCAGCGACGAGACCAAGAGCCACCCAGTGGTAAAGGATCATATATAGTTATCTATATTAATGTCAACTTTTTTATATTGACTAAAAAAAATGGGTATATATATAGGTCAATACGGTGATCATTATTGTGATTGGATTTGTCGCGTTGCATCTTGTGGATTACTCTCACCGACACGATTGGGTCTATGCATTGACAACTGCATGGTAAGTTATACAACGCCAAAACACAAAAGGGAAATTTGATCGGGAGATGTTTTAAACTCTTTTTTTCTGACATCTCCGCCTGTGTGTTATATGCATATGCATATGTATTTGTGGAATTGGCATGTATATTAGGATTCTTTTGGATGCTGCTGTTTTCTTGACAGGTACACCTCATGTTGTCTCACTTATTGTGGTGGGTATTCTTGTGAGTGCCGTGGCACGTACTTTAATCCCCAACTGGTTGGAAAGAATCAACAATCGTTTTAGTCGATTGACAAGTCGAGTAGGTGAACGTGCTCCCCTTTTGGGAGGCCATTAAGTTTTCTCCCTCTCTTTTTTTTAATCTTACAGTTTTTTTACTCAATCCAAATAAATTCCCTTTCCACTGGATGCACTATTGTTAATACAAACAAAAAAGAAAGAAAGAGGGGATCATAGTTCTACTTTTCTCGTGTATTGCTGTTGATTTTTTTTTGTACATGTATTTTTTTTCGGGTTATTTGTTTCTATGTATATAATTTACTTCTTGATATAAGGCTTCAATTTACGCAAACGTTCAACAGCTTGTTCAAGAACATCATCGGTTTTACAGAAAGCAAAACGAGCAAAATCTTTAGCCAAACCCCAATGTTCCTTGGAATAAAATTCAGAAGGTGGAATAGCAGCAACACCGATTTCCTTTGTCAACCAATAACATGTCTTGAAATCACCACCTCGAGAATCCAATTCTTCAGGGAAAGAATAATCTTGAGGGACATCAATCTTGACGGTATTGACCAAAATATAATAAGCACCTTCTGGGACGGTATAAGGTAATTCCAATTCATCAAAGACCTTGGCCAAAATCTCACGTTTCTTGAGATAAGCGGCAATTTGATCTTGGAAAATAGGTTGTGTCAAGGAAGCTTCCAAACCAGCGGCAACGGCTTCTTGACATGGGGAGTTAACGGAAAAGACAACACGGGTTTGTGCAGCAAATGAGTATTTGACCAAATGTTCAGGACCAATCAACCATCCAACACGCCATCCAGTAGCAGCAAAACTCTTGCCACCAGAGCAAACAGTCAATGTGCGTTCCCATAAGTTGCCCAAGGTAGCAATACGAGGGAATTTGTTGAGAGGAGGATAGTATAAACGATCATACTATATATAGATCCCACAATTTTTTTTTGTCTTTTGATCAGTTACATGTTTTCAACTTGTAAAATGTTCACCCTCATCATCTCATCCATTCAAGAAAAAAAAAACTAGAGACTTACAACTTCATCAGACAAGATAATAAGATCATTTTCTTCGGCCACTTTACCAATAGCCAATAATTCCTCCTCATCAAAGACTTTACCAACAGGGTTATGAGGGGTGTTGATAACAATCATCTTGGTTTTGTCAGTCACCTTGGAACGGAGTTCATCAATGTCCAAACGCCATTCGTGTGAAGAAATAATGGTATCCTTTGCACGTTCAGGTGCTCGAAGAGGTACAAAGACAGGTTTACCACCATTCATTGTGATATTTGACTAATATTATACCATTCATCAGCAAAGTTGCCTCATCTATATATTTTCCCTCTTCCCTATTCTATCCTATCCTTTACTTTCAAAAAAAGATGCTCCTTACAATGTATTGATCAAAGAATGGTTCGATACAGATGACTTCGGAACCTTCATCCAAATAACCAGCAAATGTAGCATACATGGCTGGAGAATTTCGAGAGGGTTAGGATATTAGACTTTATGCTTGTATTTTCATATCCCATCTGATTTCCTTAGCAAAAGCTAAAGAATATTATATTACCTTCGTTAGCACCAGCAGTGACGAGAATTTCAGTTTCAGGATCGAGAGTACGATTGAATTCAGGTGAATAGGAAGCAGCAATGGCATTACGCAATCGAAGTCGACCCTTGGGGTGACTGTATTGGTTGGACTCGACAATTTCAATAGCTTCTTTAGCTGCCTTTTGAACTGCTTCGGGAGGACCAAAGCTATCAAAGTATTTTGTCAATATAAATATACTCTACCCCATTGCCTCCATTCTCTCCATGAATAATTATATATACATACTTCATGTAACCTTGACCCAAGTTAATAGCCTTGGTTTCAGCAGCCAAAGGGGTAAAGATAGACCATACTATTGGACGGTGGTGGTGGTAAAAAAAATGTATCTTGGTTTAGATAACCCTTTCCAAAAAGAATATATCAAAAGCTTTATTTTTTCTTACCGTCTTTTTCGAATTTAGAAACGCGTGCAGCAGGAGTGAAGCCTTTGCCCATGGTTATTGTTGAATTAGTAAATGACCTGAAAAGAAAGGGTTGATAACGTCGAGAGGCGGCTCTAGAAAAGTATTGAAACATCCTATAATGGATCTCTTTTTTTTTCTGATCAATATGGAATAAACTCTTTAATTCTCCACTTTTTTCCATTTTTTGACGAATTAGATTTGTGATGCATGACGCGAACAATTGGCTGAATTTGGGTTGAATCGCCTCCTGTTGAACCGAAAAAAAGTTGAACCGATGGGTGAAAGTATGGATCAATTCATAAGATACAGGTTGAGCCATTCAAGTGGATTAATCATCATGCTATATAGAGGCGGTTAATTCAATGCTGTAGTGCTTTAATAGATTGTTGCTTTAAATATGATTCAAATACTTTTTTTTTATCATAATAAATGCTTAGTAGATAATATGAGAAACACCTTATATGTTGATAGATGAATCGTTCTTTATTTATCACAAGTGGATGTCTTATATGAAATGCACAAAGACAACAGAAATTATATGTAGATCAATAACGACAATCTGAAAGCGTGGTATATGTCATATTTATATGAAGATTACCATAACGTATTGATTTATAAATTAAAACAAATAGCCCTGACCCAATCCAGGGGCTAAACATGTTGCTAAAATAGTGAAGGAATTATATGCATGACTGGCTACATTTTTTTAGTTTCTTTTCATTCTTTTTTCTCTCTTCCCCTCTTACTTTTTTTAAAAAAACTGTTTCATGTCAGTTGCAGTAAGTCATGATCTTTTTTTTCTTATATGTATTAATAAAATCATATTACGCGTCATACATATCTATACAAACTAAAAGTTTGAAAAAAAATCATAAAAGTCGCTCTTTGGATTCTCAGCACCAGCGGATGTCAAGATCCAGTTGACCGATACGGACGAACACCAACGTAAAACCTTTGAAGTAGCTATTCAAAGGACACAACCACGAGAAAAAATACCTCTTTATTTTGATCGAGAACCTGTTCGAGGAAAGGTAGATAGAGTGATATCATTTTTTATTTTGAAAACAAAAAAAAAACCTCTTTTGATCCTATTTTATTGTTGACATGAAAAGTATTTACTGACTATATTATCGAAAAAGGTCTCGGTCAAAGTGGGTCAGGGTAAACGGTTGGAACATAATGGTATTCGTGTTGAATGTGTTGGTAGCATTGGTAATGGAACAAACAAAAAACAAAACTTATTTTGGGGGTATTTCTTTGGAGATGACTGCCTAGGTCATCTACAGAATGAACTCACGCAAAATGGTGTTGGAAAAATATATAGTCATCTTTAACGATTCGTCACAAAGTAAAGAGTTTCTTTGCTTGTCGCAGGAACTGGCAGCTCCAGGTGAAGTGTTACAGCCGACGATGGATTTTGAATTCCGCAATGTTGAAAAACAATATGAATGTTACTATGGAATCAATGTTCAGTTACGGTAAATACAGAAACGCGCGCCGTTTACGTGTGTGTGTGTGTGTGTGTGTGTGTGTGTGTGTGTGAAGGAAGAAGAGGATATGCGCTTTTTATTTGTTTATATATTCATACATATATATATAGGTATTTTGTTCGTGTGATTGTTGCGAGACGAATGGGAAATTTGGTGAAAGAATTAGATATTTTAGTTCGGTCATATCATCCGCCCAAAGAAGCCATACCCCATTCAATCAAGATGGAAGTAGGCATCGAAGATTGTTTACATATTGAATTTGAATATAACAAATCAACGTAAGTATTATCTATATATACTATGGAGATAACAGACAAATAGGCTTATCACTAATCTTTTTCAAAACAAGGTATCATTTGAAAGATGTCATTGTTGGAAAAATATTTTTCTTGCTCGTACGCATCAAGATTAAACATATGGAGTTATGCATCGTTCGAAGGGAAACAACCGGATTTGGTAACTAGTGATTTACAACTTTCTTTTTATCACACAATAGAAGTTGATTGGCATTTAGTTGTTCATCATTGTTTTTTCGTTTGTTATTTCATATAAAAGCGCCCAACACTTATAATGAAAGTGAAACTGTCAGTAAATTTGAAATCATGGACGGTGCTCCTGTTCGAGGTAAAACATGGTTGTATCATAAAAAACACTTCTTGATATATTAATAAAGACCAACTATACGATTATGTAGGTGAAGTGATTCCTATTCGATTATTCCTTGGAGGATACGACCTTACACCTACTTTTCGTGGTAAGTTAAATATACGTATAAACAGGTTTTATATATCACGGGGGTATTGTATAATTATATTCACATCACTCATTGGTTGTATAATGAATAGATGTCAATAAACGATTTTCTGTTCGATACTATCTGAATTTGGTATTGTATGATGAGGAAAATCGACGCTATTACAAACAACAAGAAATATTCCTTTACAGATTACCAGGTTAGAATATATCTTAAAAGAAGCGAAGGAGGGAATGTGATGTTCCCAGATATATATATATTTATATTGTATTTTTTCATTCTTATATAGAGGATGATGGTTTACCAAAGGATGTAGAAGGGACGAATGGAGATGCTGATTGATCACCATAGTTAGGCTCGATTTGTAACAACAGGAAATAAAAATTGAATAAACAACAAAAATTAGGACGCCAGGATACTTGTTGGAAGGCGTTTCATTCAATGATGAGAGGAGGATATATTTGTAATTTTATCTTTGATCTAGAAATGCAGATGGCTTTCTTTTGTTATTATAGCAACCGTGAGTGCTACAAATACCTTTATCTCTCTTTTTTTTCTTTGCTGAATATTACTTGGCTACAATTAGCCATAGCGATGACTGCTTATTTTAAACATCATTTTAAAATAGTCTGTCGCCTACTTAATAGATAATCTCTACATCGCGTATTGTACCTTAATATGTATTCTACTTAATACTATAATATGCCAACTCTTTAATGTGTATATATGTATTGAAAAATTTCCGCTTAGTCATCGCGTAGAACATGCTACATCAAATTCCTCTCATTATATCAATTCAAAACGTCAGTGCGGTAATACGACATTTTATATACTTCTAAATCTTTATTCCTCTTCTTCTACATCTTTTGGTACAGTCTCCCAAAAAGTGTCCTTGACACACTCCACCTTATTTTTGGGAAACGCTATTACAGAAAGATCATTAAACACTTTGTTATCATCAAATTCTTTTGGAAACGATGCATATTCCACTAATTCAGCTGCGGGTATCAAATAAGGACATTCTCGGCGTAAATCTCTTTCCAATTGACTAATAATAGTAAAGAAAATATTAAATTAATACATTAAAAAACTGACAAAGAGGTTGCATCCATTTTTATCAAAAAATAAGACTTGATGATAATTTACCTTCCAACATACATATCGAATCGATTTGCAATCATGATAACATTAGATAATGATTGTTTATCCCAATTCACACTTAATGTATTACTATATAATCCTCGTCCGCAATGTGGCATATAAAATAGTGTTGGTTTGAATACCCTTCGTTTTCCATCCTAAACAAGACAATTAATTTAATCTATTAATTGCATTCATATAATTGAATCAATGATTTAATAGTTTACCTCATTGGTATCAATCGCCTCGATATTATGTGCTTTTGATAATTCTTTATCTAATTCTGTCATGACTGGGTCATAAATGGATACTTTATTGACATGTTCCTAATAATATAGATGTTAGTATATACAAAGAAAGATGTTCCTCTCCTTGCACGATCCATCCATTTGCAAGATCATATTTTACACCAAGGCAAAAACCTATGCTTGTGTACCTTGAGCATATCACGAATCAATAATGCTAAAATAAACTGATACTGTGCGTTTTTTGAATACTGCATTGATCCAATACCATAACAAATCATTTCTTGTGGTTTTGTTGGTAAAAGATGTTGTTCCAAGATATCTGAAATTATCCAAATTTTCAATTGAGTCAGAATTCGGTTATGTTTACACAAATAATGATAATAATAAAAAAAATAGTTACCAATGAGATCTTTATAGAAATGACTATCGATTAACGTTTCTCTAAATAATATATACATCCAATGCTATTAGAATGAATTTTGAAGTAACTTGCCTCCGCTTTTTTCTTTAGAAATAAAACTAGTACCGCTTTTGAGACAGGATCGATTCAAGATCTTCCAAAGTATAATCGTCTGAATCTTTAAAATAATAACGACCTTTCTTTTTATTTTTTGCTCGTTTATTATTATTATTGTTATTCTTATTATTGCCACCAAGTGACATGTATTTAAACTTTTTTTCTACTGTTATGAAACCGTCATTGTCCACTGATTGCTTTGTTGTCATTGTTGTCAAAAAAAAAGGGAAACAAAAAATTTATTTCTGGACTTGATTTCCATTTACAATACTATGCAATGTTTTTCGGAGTGTGTGCCTATTCCAGATGCATGAAAAGCTATGATCAGTTCTTTTTTTTTGCGTTACTAGATCTATGACGAAAAACTGAGATGCCACTTTATGATAACTCAACTTTTTTATGTATCAAATTTATAATTATCAAAAGTATAAGGATGTATCTATGTTCATTGTGTAATATGTAGGTATATAAAATCAGAGATTGATAAATATCCACTAACTATTGCATCTTCAGGTACACTTTGTAACGCATCAAGTAATGCCAATGCAGACTGACAAAAAAGAGTGGGAACTCCGAATTCCTTTTTCTTTTGCTCCTTTTTTTACTTTTCTCGAAATAAAAAATGTCTTATTACGAACGCAATGGCAATGGAGGTGGAAGAGGGCGAGATAATAATGGTGAAAGACGTAGTACTGATCATTTGCGTAGACTTTATGTTGGTAAGTTCTTATACTAAAATATGCATTTCGAGATGTGGGATTCTTTTTTTTTTTTTTTTGAAAAACAGTCATTCATTATCTGCATAATTACATGTAACCACCATCAACCACCTTTAGGAAATCTGAATCGTCATGTTCGAGACCGTGATATTAAAGATCTCTTTTCAAAATTGGGTCCCTTGAAAGATTACGAAATTGTGGTACGGTTTTCTGCTTTAATTTTTATGTAGTGATCATAGTAAAAACTGGATTGTCAAATTTGACTCACGTACTACATACAAGCATTCATCACACACCTTTTTACTTTTTTTTTCTATGTTAATATATAGGATAGATTTGCATTTGTGGAATATGAGGTGAGTAATAAAAAAACATGTAGGATGAGGGAAATCAAAGCTGAAAGCGATATGGTACGAGTAATGAAGATCACATTTACTGACTGACTTTCTTTTACATGATTTATTATTACAACACAGGAAGCCAGAGGTAAAAAAAAAAAAATCATAGTAATATAAGACGGATAAAAAAAAGTAAACTTTTGTTTTTTTTTTTTACAGATGCTGCAGATGCTATCAAGGAACTCGATGGAACTCGATTGGAAGGAGAGCGTATTATTGTAAGTAGTTTCATTTTTTGATCCCATTACAGCATGCACATCCAGGCAATAGGGACGGGTTTATTATGATGCATTCGGCTGATATAAGTATGTTGATTAGGTGGAGTATGCCCGAAAAGGATCTGGACCTGTGAGAGGAGGAGGATATGATTATAATAATCGATGTTATAACTGTGGAGAAATGGGTAAGTATCTTTATAATAAAATAAGGAAAAAAGTCGGGGACGCACGTTCGTCCTGCAGATCATTGCATTAACTTTTTCAATTTTTATAACTCAGGTCATATGTAAGAAGAACAAGTATAACATTTCAACTTGAAGACAATCAAAAGGCATAAAACTAACACTTTTGTAATTCTTTTATCTCCTATTTTTTTTTTTACTCAAATTCCTTAGTGCTCGAAACTGGTATGCTCATTATCATTAATAAAATAATGCAATATATATCATTCCATACTCATATCTTTTTTTGTTGTTGTTGCTTTTCTTAGTGAAATACCAAAGGGAAGGTAAAAAGGAAAAGGTTTCAAGTATAATATACATCTATATATCCAACGATGATGTTTCAATAATCAAAACCTTTTCTGTTTCTTTTGATAGAGGTGAACGTGCTATGAAATTTAATCAAAGCCGATGCTTGTAATTTTTATTCCTTTGATAGCCTAAATGGGCTTCTCCATCTTCTATTATTATGTACTCATCAAAATATAAACTTATTTTCTTACATTAGTATTTGTGGCCAACCAGGACATATTGCCAGGGCTTGCAAGTAAGTGATATACAACAACAAAAAAAAAAAAGAAAGAGAACAGGCACAAAAAGGAAACCTCCTTTTTTAAATGGTTATTCTTTCATCATCATTATATGTAGTAAGCGCAGAAGTGCTCGTCGTTCACCACGATCGCACTCACGTAGTCCCGTCCGTCATAGTCGTTCACGAAGCCCAAGACCATCGAGTAGTAGAGGAAGATATCGTACTCCACCAACTTTTTATGAAGATAAAGTGGGGGATCGTGGTGACGAAAGTTACAAAAGTCCCTAGAGTCGTCAAGTGAAAAGAAAAGCGATTGGGATAAAACGATTAACAATATCATACCCACACAACAACCACAACAACAGAAATTGCCGACTCACAAAAAAAATAGCTATCTTCAACCATTATCTGTTTCTCTTTCACTGTGCTGTAGCCCTCTTTTATCTTTACTATATTTCCTATTATCTTTTTATCGTGATCCTTATACCGTTTCTCTCTCTCTTTTTTAGTGTTTTCTTTGGTCGTCGTACTGGGTATATAATGTCTCTTGTTATCTACATCCGTGGTTTTTTCTTCTTTGTTACTACTACTACTTTCATTCTTTAGGGATTTCTTAATCGACTTATAAGAACAAGAACAATGATAAGCAATTAAAAAAAATGAAATCAAACCAGTGTTACAAAAAACATGGCCTGGTAGGATTACTATTTTTATCATTGACAAAAGAAAAGAGTACCTCGTCAGTCGTAGTGTAGCTACAACTATTATAAAGAAATTTCTTCAGGTGTTTGGTTTAAAAGCAACAATTTCCTTCCGCCGAATTATGCAGCGATAAACTTGGACAGTAATATAAGTCTGGCTGCTGAGCTTTTTTTATTATTTCTTTCTTTGTGTTTCCTTGGTTTCACACTTTTCTACCCGTCTTTTTTTTTTCTTTCATGAACGGATTCGAGAAAAAACGTTCATGTACTCATCGAGAACTATGCGCTACTCGAATTGTGATTAATCCTTGGCATGATAGAACGACATTTCATTTGTTTCCAATAAACGAGAGTCATAATAATAATAATACCTCAACGTCATTGCCTCGTACACATGACCAGTCAACTGAAAACGCGTAAGGTTTTCTTTCTTTTCTCATTCAAATAAAATATTACTTTTTTTTTTCTTATTAAATAAAAAAATGCACATAATACACGCCATGTTTATGGCGTGTGTGTCTGTTGGGGGGGTCGAACACTATTATTTTACTTTGTTATTATATAGTGATGATCCTCATGAATCGGAGGAAATAATAACAACCAATGGTAATAAAAAGGACGGTATAACGGGGCTCACAGCAGTGACAGAAGAAGAACGCCAAGACAGCAACCACCATGATGTTAATACGAATAACGATTCTCCTTCACCACCACCGCCACCACTTAACAGTAAATTTCATGCGGAGTCGCGTTCATCCATTAGTTCATCAATTTCTCGAAACACTAGTAGTTTTGCCACAGCTTATACAAGTTCAACAAGAACAACAACCACGAGTAATAGTTATGGAGCCACAGATGAAAATGATGATGATATTGATTACCAAGTGCTTCGACAACCTTTACCACAATTGGATGATAGTGCTCCTGCTTCTTCTACAGCTTCCATTCGAACCATTCGACCGGCTAAAAAAGATGAACACAATAAATTTGGTGCCACACCTTCCATGACTACGGAAGATGATGATGAGGAAGATGGGTTTGATAAAGAGACCACCACGACAACCACTATGACAAGTAGTAGCCGTGGTAGCATCAGCAGTAGTAGCAAACCTTCTTCTCGTCATTTATCTACATTACAACAAGTCCAAGAAGAAAATGAACAGGACGAGGACGAGGAACAAAAAGAAGGAGAAGAACAACCACTGCTCCCCTCTGTGCGTGAATCTCAAAAAACTCCACTCTATTGGAAAAGTTCAGGTGCTATCTTTATGCCGCCTGAAGCAAGAGCATCCTTTGTGGCTCGAGAACGACGGTTTATGGGACAAGACGATCAACCACAAGAAAAACCGGTGGTATTGAAACATGATGTGCTTCTTTGTAAAAAGATCATTGGTGTTCATGGTGTGGATAATCAACCTACTCGGTATAAAGCTTCCAGAGAATCCAAAAATCAAAAAGAAGAATGGAAACAACTTCAAGCTGAATTAACCTCGACAACTCTATCACTTTATTCTTCTTCGGTAAAAGTTTTTCTATTAGGGGGAGGTAAAAGATAATAAAAATGTGTGTCACTCATTTATTATTATTTTTTATAGCCACTGATATGGCCATGTCGACGATTAGAACACCAAGTCAAATTACGTGAAGATCATAATCAATGCAATCTACATCATTACAATACATTTCGTCACCATACCAAATACTTACGACTGTATCTTCATTCCCCCTTGGATTATACCTTTTGCATTCGCTATCCTTATAAACAATCTCGTGAAGAATGTATCACCTTGACCTTCCGTGCCCGTTCCATGACATTATCTCAAGAATGGTATCTTGCCTTGTACAAAATCTTGCCAGAGCAATGCAAACCTGTTTGTTCACCTTGGTGTGAAGTCAATATACCCATGATGGATTTACAAGTGCGTTTACCGTTGGTGAAGATGGAAGGAGGCAATAATAATAATAATAACCCTATGGATCTTCTTCGTTATGATATTTCTTTGGAAAGTGTCAAACATGCTGTTTTGGCCGTCTTGGAAAAAAGTCAAGTTACAAATAGCAGTACGAATTGGAGTGTATTGGATAAGGAAGATCTTGCCATGTGTTGGACAAGAGGCAATCGAACAGAATGGACATATTGGACGCATAGCCTATTGGATCAATCAAGAAATATTAATCATGTCATATCACCACAACATATTGAACAGGTATATATACTTATTGTTTTGATCGCCCAGCAATGGATATATATAGATACTTATATATATATATAGACTCATCGATTAGAACTTCGACAAATCGAACATACACCCAATCATATTGTATTTGCAGATAAAAAGAACATGAAGGTAATAAATCGATTAGTATTCTATGATGACCAGTGCATCAAAATTTGACAATTTTATTAATTTGTAGGAACCACACCCAGTCGAAGGCTTTTTATATCGATTAAGCACATTCTCGGGAAAGCCTATTCCAGCAGGAAGTTTATCTCGACGACGTCATTACTTTGCGTCCTTTGATCAATATTTATTTTGCATCTCTAGTACCCATGGTCTGAAACCACCAGATCAACAATGTTATGAACATCCATTGACGGATGATACATGTATTGCCACTGTCTCTCCTTTTACCATCAGAACAATGGAAGATGAAGAGGGTCAAGATTTAGCTGAACGTGAAATCCAAAGACGCATGCATCTCATGACGGAAGCATCACGCGTCATTGATTTGACAGAAATATCACATGTTCAACGTTCCTTTGGTGACGATGATGGCGACCAAGATGATAATAATGACATTACAGACGCCAATGATTCTGGTACAATAGGATTGAATTCACCTAGTCCCCAACAACTGGAAGATCAAATAGCAGCCAGTAGATCCAATTCTGTAGCAGCATCGATTCTTCGTATTCAACAAGAGGAAATGTTAAGAACATCGTCAGCACGTCAACGTCAACGGAATCCAATTTTGGAAATCATTATGGAAAATGGACTTATCATTCGACTGAAGGTAAAAAACAGTAGGAATATTTATTTGGTATATATATATATATATATATATATATATATATTATATACGTCAAACAAAATATAATATAATTGATGAGTGGATATGTTAAACTATTTTTTATTTTATTTATAAAAAGGCTGATTCAAGTGAAGCATGCGATGCATGGGTACAAAATTTGGCGTATTTAACGTTATATTGGCGAGCAAGAAAAGAAGCCCAGAGAAACATTAATGCAAAACATGATTACACACACATGTTTGATGAAGATTTCCGATATGCAATAACACATCAAGAAAAAGGAAGTGATTTTAATAAACCACCTGTGGTGGATACACGCATATGGAGTATTTGTTGTTTTGAACAATGTCGTGATATTGTGGTATGTTATATCCATCCATTTGACGGGCACATTTCTATCTAACTATCTAAATATTGATGAACGAATATGTAATATATAGAAAACGGGTGTCATGTATTTCCAACCAAGATCGCGAGGTACCTTTTCACAAAAGATCTTTGTATTAACAGGCAATGGATGGCTCATCTATTACAATATCTATGATCGAGCCGCCGTAACATGTCAACCAATCCAAGCCGCAGTTCATGATCGCAAAGATGCTGTGGATATTACAGGTTGTTATATTTATTCATCTCCTTCTCCTCGACGACCAGCGCGTATTTTCCCTGATGGCATTGCTTCTGCGGATGCCAATGATGATAGTTTATTCTCCTTGTGGAAACCACAAAGCAGACGTGTGTTTAGTCCTAAACGACAACGGATTCAAGTTTATAAACATCATCGTACGTTCTTCCAAGAAGATGGAGAAACATGGCAATTTTTGGCAAAGAACCGACATGAAAAAGAAGAATGGGTGTGGGCATTTAATGTAATTATTGAAAGATTACTGCGTGGTGGTGTCAGTCAATAACTCCTTTTTCTTTTCGTGTCACGTTGAAACAGGGTGATACAAGGAATGAGTGGTTACACAACATTACTCTCTTTTTTTTTACCATTGTAATGATCATTCGTATTATTATTTATATAAATATGTTTATAATAAATTGGAAACTAGAATGAATGAAAAGAAATGTATGATTAAATATATATAATTATTCTTTTATTGAAATACGTAAAATGTAAAATGTAAAATGGTAATAGGAGTCCATGTCATAATTATTGATCATGTATGCAAGAATTTGGGCGTATTTTTAAATTTTCAAAAATTAATAACGTAATACGAACATAATGGTTACACAAATTTTTCCATTCAAGATGAATATCATTATTATTAAAAAGAAGCGTCTGTGCTGTGCGTTATCATCATCATTCGTACTAATAAATCATCATCATCATCATCATCATAAGATTGGAAACAAATAATGATTAAGAAACATATTCAGAGGGAGAAAATGAAAGAGCATAAAAGAAAGCCTATCAGTTTCATAATAATACACTTTGTTATTCATAATAGACTACCATTATTCTGCTATAGTTATGACATCAAAAAATAATCTGTGATATAAAGTCAAAGTTTTTAGTTTCGTTTCAAAAAGGTCCATTGTCGATTGATCAAGAATAAAGTCATTCTCATGGTGAGGAAGGTTAATGGACTTGCCATTGTTAAGTTGGGGGGGGGCAAGAAAGAAGAAGGAAAGATAATGTTGGCGTATTTATACTACATAAATAGAAAATTATAGAATATAATGGATAAATTACTCCTCTTTTCCCAACAAAAAAAGAATGGTAAATAACTCAATGGATAAAATAAGATTGAGCTGATTATAAACAAAGAAAGTATCAAGGAGAAGTTATGATGAAAGATATAATTATTAAGGGAGAGACAAGTTTTAGTAGGAGAAGGATTTGTTTGCTCTATTTATACTTTTTTTTTGACAATGGATAAGTGATCACCAGTAGTAGTTATAGTTATAGTAGTAGTATAGTAGTAGTGATAGTAATAGAATACAAAAATTCCATGTGAATGAATAAAGCAACTCAACATATTGATTCCATTATCAAAAAAGAGGAGTTGGCCAAAAAGAAACAGTTCCCGAAAAAAAAAATCTTTTTTCTCGGGTACACACAGTTTAAAACTACACTCTCTCTCTCACGCCCACATACACACACACTCACAAAAAAAACCCAAAAAAAATAACCCTTCTTGTTCCTCTCCCTTTTTCTCTTTTATTATTATTATATATATTTACTTCTTTTCCATCTTGAATATCCTCATTTTCCTTCCACCATTTCAACATCATGGACGATAACCAACTTCCAGAAAAAATAGCGGCCGCACGACGTGATGCTGAAGGCTTAAAAGACCGGATAAAACAACGAAAGGAAGCTCTTGCCGATGCAACATGTTCGTTTTCTCCTCCCCCCCTTTTTTTTTCTTTTAATGTTCACCAATCCCATAAAAAAATAGAGTCGAACCATATAAATATATATGCAACACTATTAAGACTATTGAATTGAGAAGAATGAAAAACACAAACTTACTTTTTTAAAAAAAAAAATTCATAAACAAATGAATTAAATTAATTAATTCTATATAGTACAAGAAATGGCCAGGGACGTTGAACCATTGCCGCGTATCGTCATGAAAGCACGTCGGACTCTTAAAGGTCATCTTGCGAAAATCTACTCGATGCACTGGTCGACTGATAAACGACATGTTGTTTCTGCTTCACAAGATGGTAAATTAATCGTATGGGATGCTTATTCTTCCAACAAGGTGCACGCCATTCCATTACGATCGTCTTGGGTCATGACCTGTGCGTATTCTCCTTCTGGCAATTTGGTTGCTTGTGGTGGTCTCGATAATATTTGTTCAATTTACAGTTTACGATCACGCGAAGGTCCTGCTCGTCCTGCTCGTGAATTATCAGCACATACAGGCTATTTGAGTTGTTGTCGATTTATTAATGATCGTCAAATATTGACATCTTCGGGTGATAAAAGCTGCATGTTATGGGATTTGGATGCAGGTGTTAAAATTGAAGAATTTTCAGATCATGCTAATGATGTGATGAGGTAAATTACTGCGCTTTGGTTTTTTTTATATAAAAATTCTATAGATAGACTAAACTTATATAATGATGATAGTATTTCATTGGGACCCAATCCGAACGTATTTGTCAGTGGTGCATGCGATTCAACAGCCAAAGTATGGGATATTCGAAGTAAACGATGTGTTCAAACCTTTGTCGGTCATGAATCGGATGTCAATGCAGTTCAATTCTTTCCCAATGGTGATGCCTTTGCAACAGGTTCAGACGATGCTAGTTGTCGATTATTTGATTTACGAGCCGATTGTGAATTGGCTTCCTTTTCACATGAATCGATTTTATGTGGTATTACATCGATTGATTTCTCAGTATCTGGACGATTGTTGTTTGGTGGTTATGATGATTATAATTGTAATGTGTGGGATACCCTTAAAGGAGAACGTGTGGGCATTCTTCAAGCACACGAAAACCGAGTATCATGTCTAGGTGTCGCAGGCGATGGTATGGCCTTGTGTACAGGTAGTTGGGATGCTACACTTCGTGTTTGGGCGTAATTTTTATACTTCTTATTTCTACTACTACTATTACTACTTCTTTTTATCACTGTTTCATTTTTCCTTTTTATTATTTTATCCTTTACAAAGCATTTTTTTTCTTTTTCTTTTTTTCAATCTTTGATTCGCAACACACCCAAACAAACAAATCATGATAACAACAACAATCACGCACGGATTATTTTTTTTTTTTCAAAAGAAACATCTCGTTGACATTCAATTTTTTTTAACGTTGTTCTTCCTTCAACAAAAAAAAAAACTAAATATTCGTTTTTTCCCTACTTCTTTTTATTTTCATATACTTTCGCTTTATCATTTACAAACAAACCCCTCCCCCTTCTCTATATCCTCCGTTCGATCCTCGTTCTTTTATTATTATTATTATTATTATTATATCTCTTTTTTCAAAACACCCTTCCACACACACAAGCATTATACATTTTCTTCCTCTATCTGTGTAGTCCATTAAGCTCCTCCACACACATATATACACACACCAAACCAAATCACTTTCGTAGTATACATATTTTGAAACCAATCTCAAAAAAGAAAGAAAAAACTCTACATTTTTTTTATAATATTATATATATATATATAAACGAACTACCCAAAAAAAGTCTATTTTGATGATGATAGAGGGATGGGGGGTATAACGAATATATATTCCACAAAGGTGATCCATTGTGCATTTCTCGAATCATATAATTATGTATGTCAAATGATACATATAGAACTCACTCATTTTTATTAAGAACCATGAAGAACCTATTCCATCCAATCCTCAATCATAAATATTCCATGATTCTATAATTCTTGAGCTTTCTATTCAGGTTACTACCATAATCTGATAAACATCACAAGTCTATATACTTAATATACTAAAGTTACCCTACTCTACTCTATGTGTGACAAAATGGCAAGTTTTTTCTTTATTGTTATAGTAAACTATAGAAGGTTACAAAGTGACACTCTCTCTTTCTTCTCTTACATTAAATAATGGGTACATGTAGTACAACGACGACGGGTTGTGTACTGGTTGTATATGTAAGAATGATTGATAATTGTTAATACTAGTTTGGCATCCTGGTTTATGGGATGTATGACGATGGTAAAGAGTCGTACAAAGTAGGCTTAGTATAAACGACTTTTTAATCTATCATAACATGGTTGATGCGCACGTTTAGATTATATAACCTCTCTCTCATTGCAAATAAACTTTTTTTGATTCAATATTGTATGGTAAATAAATAAAATAGGATAGTCATTATCACTATCGTTATAATATAAATATATATAATACGTATAATAAATTTATAGAAGGGAAATAAGAAACTAAAAAACAAAGTTCAATACAAATGAATAGAAAAAGTAAAGGGTTTCAAAAAAAATAATAAGGAGATTATACTTATGCTATCAATGTGGTATGTATGATGTACGCACGTATGTATGGTGTATTTGGTTGTATATGATATGCGTGCTGCAAATGATGCGTTGCAGCAAAAGACAGCAAATATGATGATGAAAAAATTAAGCGACATCGTCTCCTCTTCGAGAAACGCGTTCGTTATTTTCTCTCTCTTCCCCCCCCCTCCTTTTTTTTCTCTTGATTATATTTTTTCCTCGTTCCTCATTCCTTTTGCTCCTTTTTTTTTGTGAGGATTCTTTTTTTTTTCTTCTTCTTTTTTTATATATATCATAATTTACATATATATATATATATATATTACTACACATGATGATCCACAAATTATATATATAACAAAAGCAAAAAAAAGAACATAATGTATATACTAGTAAAAATAGATATAATAATTAAAAAAGAAGTCCAAAAAAAAATAGATTAACCTCTCTCGCATATTATTTGATGAGAGTGGCGCCTATGATATAAAGATGAAGAAGACGGAGGTGGCGTTGCCTGTTGTTGTTGTTGTTGTTGTTGTTGTTGACCAAATAATCGACTTAATAAACTAGGTGCGTGAGAAGGTGGAGGTGATTGTTGTTTATTAGCTGCCAACATTAATAATTCTTGTGCTGATGCTCGTCGTTGTAATCTTGGAATATTATCTAAAGAAGAAGAAGAGGAGAGGTGCAAAGTATCGGAATGATAATGACGAGTCGTTTCTCCAGAGGAAGAAGAAGAATAGCCGGATTCAGAAGAAGAGGAAGAAGAAGAAGCAGATGAATAACAGGATAAAGGTGGAGAATGCCCATGATGATGGGCCATGGCCACTCTACGAAACGATTCTGCTAAAGGATGTTCAAAATAACGAATGGATTGATATTCACGATTCACACGATCTAATTCTTTAGTTAATCGTTTCATATTAGTTGGGTGTTCTAAATAATCTTTATCATCGGCTAAAAAAGATTGTCGTTGAAGTAATAATTTATGCTGTGTCCGACTTAATGGATGTTGTTGTTGTTTTGTAGTATGATTCGTTTTTGACGAAGAACAAGTCGTCGTGGTGTTATTATTGTTATCGTTGTTATCGTTATTATTGTTGGTATACATTGCATGAGTAGCTGTCAGTTGTATACTAGGTGAAGTGGTTGTAGCATATCTCAAGTTGGGGTGACTATGCATGGGACGTAATAGATGATTCCTTGGCATGTCAGTGGATGAATGGAATACATTAGCTTTTCCAGGTCCTGCATTCGGTAATTGTACGGCAGACGTCATTGAATGAGTTCAATCAAAAGATGAATAAAGAATAAAAAAAAAAGGAAAAAGGAAAAAAAAGGGAGCAAATAAAAAACAAATTACTTTTTTGAGGAATCTCTCTTTATCTCAAAAAGCTACCTATCTTGCTGCCCCTTTTTTTCCAGTTTACACACATGACTTTTGCATTTTGTATAACAATGCACTTTTTTTGGATCCGATCCAAATACTAGTCATCAAGATGGACTTCTTGTAAATTCTCCACAAAATTTACTTATATATACATCACAGAACATGATGACTTGGGATGAAGAATGTGTATATGTGATGTCTAGTGTTGATGATCAACTATAATGATTTCCTTGTGATAGACTGTTTCGATTTAAGCTAAATAAATATACAAATGTGATTTCCCTCTCACATCTTTGTGATGTTCCAAACATCATTTTTATATTCATGAGATGATGCAACTGTCATTAAATCATTAACAAACTTAAATTTAAACAAGGATAGTAATATATATATTCCAGGTCTATCATTGTGTATCATCATTTGATATTTTCAGAGTTATATAGATAGATAATAGTAGATTTCCAATGAGTTATACAACAGAGGAATTAGCAGAAAACAAAACAAGTATATAGGAGCTATGATACTAATGCATATTGATTAGGTATAGATGATTCAAAAGGATGAACTGATTACCAATACAAAAATGACGTTTTGCGTAGTAATCTATATAATTAACCGGTGGAGTTGTATTATCCATCAAAGTATCTTTATAGAAAAAAATAACCAGTATTGGCATACTTAAAATGATACCCGAATCTTCGATTTTGGTTATATATTAGGGTTCTTTTATAGTTTTCGATTAATCTGATCCCCTTTGTATGGAATCATAATAATATTAATCGTTTCGGAATGATGAACCCTCCTTTCTCTTATTTTCCTATTATTATATAACCTATAATAGAACGATATATAAAAAGAGTGAACCTGTTTGGTTCCAATTGAAATGTTGTGTGTTATATTTATAATATATATCATCAGAAACTTCTTCTTCTTTATTATAATTACATTGATTGTTTCTTATTCCAAAATCATATGAACATATCTCTTGCTCATCAATATTTCTTCCCTTTTTGATTTTTTTTCCTACCATTGGGAAGAAGTAGTGTAGATATTCTCCAAAATGATTGTATTTTATCGCTGGATAGAAAACTCAAGCAACAGCTAATATATTTAAAACCTATACATTGTAGAACTATTGTCCAAGAACAGACATATATATATGTAACACATGGTGGTATCATGTCCATCATTAGATACTAGGTATATACGTTACAAAAATGGAAGTTTTTGTTTCATACTGTGCTGTGTTGTAAATTACATTTTGTACCTCACTTTTTCATGCATTATACACATTAGTACCGTAAAACAGATCGTACCTTCTTTTATATTTGAATACGTCGTACTACGTATACAGTATAGTTTTCACAATTTTACTCAAAACTAGAAATTGCTACCTTTTAATTATATGTAAAAAAAAAAAAAAAGAAATAAACCATCCTGCTACTGATGTCATTATTGAAAAAATGATATCAATGAATCAACTTTACTTTGGTTGCTAGTACGTAGTATGTAGTATCCGAAAATTCGGTAAAAAAAACTCCATTCAACTTATTAAAGAACCAAGTCTTCATATACTTTCCTTAAGCATAATTTAAATAGAAGCTATTCAACGAGACATATGTCAAATGACAATTTCTTAAAGATAGCTCGAGTCACATACTCGTATAATAAGTAAAAGTATGGACATGGATTGCATAAAATAATGTAATGCTCCTTTAATATTTAACGTTTTCAACTCTACATTATATTTCGACCATTCCCGTTCTCATTTTTCTTATTTACATACGCTACTTGATAATCCGATTTAGACTATATTTCATTCCTGAAGCATAAGCTTTCAAATACACTATTTTATCGCAAACCCAGATGAGGTGGTTATACTTTGGTCTTTTGGATTTTATTTATACTACAATTTTACTGAAAGTTAAACGAAGTCTAGTGCGACGCCAAAATTTTCCAAGTTGACCAATAATCACATAGGCAACAGGACTCTTTTGTCGATAAAGTGCCATAAATAAAAAGATACCCATCAGCAGATTCACTGCTGCGTGTCTTACAGCCGCCTAATTTTTTAATATATATATATATATATGTGTGTGTGTGTGTATAAATGTATGATTAGATAAACATAAAAACAATATACGATGTTTATTGTCTTACACATAGAAATTACTTATACATTCCCAATCGTTCATCCAACTGTCTCTCTGTCTCCATCCTCCTCCACTCCAACCTTTATGAAAATATATTTACCTTGACAACCCATCGCCATCCATCCCAACTTTCATTATTATCTTCAGACTCCTCAGAACGTGCAGCACTAGATGCTTTACGTCGATCGCGTTCTACCAACTCTTGTCGCAATCCATCAATTCGATCATTCAGGGCAATGATTTCTGCCTGCAGGGTATCTAATGCCCGTTTGGTTGCTGGTCCCAGAGCAACGACTGAAGTATATTGTTGATCTGTCAGTAGACCACTATTATTATTATTATTTTGTGACACTACCGAAGAAGATCCAATGCCTCCTTCAACACGTGGAATGGCAGGCGGTCCCGTGGCTGTCATGGACGAAGCTGCACTGGAAGGCGATTGCATATGACGTACCGGTGGTGGTTGTTGCTGCTGACGATATTGTTGTTGTTGAGAAGGTGGGCGTGAATAAGGTTGTTGTAGTTGCTGTTGTGATCGTGGAGGTTGTTGTGAAAGATGGTGTTGTGGATGAGGTGCTGGTGATAAAGTAGCCTTTGCAGAGGTAGCAGATATCACAGGCGAAGGAAGTTGTACCACTGAAGAACGATGTTCATTCAAACTACTTGTTTCACTATGTCCATCATCCACTTTATATTGTCGTACGGTCGAAGGTTGTTGTGCCCATGGGTTCACGTGAGGATCAAAAGGTTCAGCAGCTTGTTCAACAAACATACCTCCACCCAGCCGATTATTATTATTAGGATTATTATTAGTGTTGGTATTATTATTATTGTTGTTGTTGTTATTAGTACGTCTCTTTTGTTGATTATTCATATTAGGATTGTTGGTATTGGATATGATGGAGGCAGAAGCTTGAGAAAATCGTCTTCCTGCGCCAGCCCCTGTGACAGAGGATGCTGCCGATGGTGCACGCATTTGTCCTCGATGGGTCGTATTGTTCGGTCGTGTCATCATAGGTCTATTATTATTATACCGTGCTGTTGAATGTGCCGATGCTCGAGATAAGGTAGGTGATACAGGTGTTCGATACATCCCTGTAGATGAGGAACGAGAAGGTGTTGCTGTTCTTCGACCATTTTTATCTTGTTGGATTTCTAATAAATAAGCTTGTTCTTCTGCATCCGCTGAAGCAACACTCGTTTCATCTAAATACCAAAATGTCCCATTTGAGAAAAATATAGGATGAGTCATCTCTTATATCCTATGCAACCCTTTTTTCTTTTCTTTTACCATCATCATCACTCGTCACTGAATCATCGTCATCTGTATGATCTCCTGAAGGTTGCATCGTGGCGAAAGCTTGAATAATTTGGTGTGCTTGTGCTTTGGCTGCAGGTTTTCGATAGGCCTATTTTTTAATATAGAAACTTGAATATAAACAAATGGTCCCAAAAACACACACACTTTTTTTTTATATACACACCTCAACTGCTACACGCAATAAAACTTCGACATATCGATATTTTGCTTCTAAACTATTCAGTCCCTCGAGCTTTTTCCAAGCATCCCTAATATATACAAATGACCATTGATGAGAAATGAGTGAAATTCATCCGCCTTGTATGACTAGATAATAAATAAATAAAAAATACCATTTTGCTCGCCCGACAACGTCAAATATACCCGGTCTTTGTGTATCGACATTGCCTTGCGCCGCTTGTTTATATAATGCATATAACTAGCCAATGAAGAATTTAAAAATAAGTCAATGGAGTTAAAGGGATGGGGAAAGGCTTCCCCCCCCCAAAAAAAAAATAAGAGATTATAACCTACTTCTAATTTTTGTTCTTTTGTAGGTTGAAAACTAGATGACGGAGATAAATGTTGTACAATATGAAGCGCTTTATTAAACCGTTGACCTACATAACGGTCAGAATAATGAGGAGGAATGGTCGACATTGGAAAAGAACAAGGAAAGGATCAAGGGGAGGACAGCAACACGCACAAACACACACAAAGTATTAAATAAAAAGTAAAGCCTCCAAGAATTAAAAAGAGCGAGAGAAAGCCTTGATAATTATAAATTTTCCCCGCTTGTTGGTCTTTTTTTTTCATAATAATCATATATAAACAAGGGAACAGATATCAACAAAAACAACAAAAAACCTTAAGTTTTCACATGTCCATTCATTTTCTATTATCAAGTGCTACGAATGAAGCACTTGATCCATGATAAGCACAGCTCAATTCTTTTTTTTTTTCATTCATCATAATATATATTTCGATAGTATCATTGGGCCCCATGATACAAAGGGATAGGTTTCACTTTTTATGATGTTGAATGAGTTTATTATTTGAAAAGCCAAGTAAAACTTCTATTATTTGAAAAAGAGGATTTGCCAAGTAAAATGTAATTCAACTTCCCATTTTAGTCATAATTCGTGCTTACATCTCTTGTACCACAATAAATGGATAAAAAGTCTCTAAGCGTTTTTAAGGTACAATGCCTCGCTGTTGTATATTTTTTAATACATTCAACTCAGATCGTATGAATAATTTTATTATTCTGGATATAATTCATCATCGTATTCTCCTGCTTTTGATGCGATCTGAAAATTTATATATAAAATATGTCATGAATTTTTAGTTGGTTACAACTCCCATACCCGTATTTATATAGATACTCAGGCACAGAAAAATGTAAAGCCGAGAAAGGAAACTTACCATGTATATAAAATAAAATATGACATAGTGTTGTCATTATTGGTTACAGCATTTATTATGATATTTTCCCATCATCCATTCTTTAATATGGTATTCAACGACAAATAAATAAAATTATATCTGTGTCACCAGTATATACTTTTATGATATCATGCATTGTTTAGTAAATAAACCGCATTATTGTATTCTAAAAGCAAATCTTTTAGATTCCCGATGTAGTATATACCAATTACCTTGGATCGTTCTTGATCTTCTTCTTTTGTCGTCATAGTGTTGGTGCCAGCCATACACTTCTTGAAATCAGGAAGGAATAAAATTAGGTATAATCGTTTGAGAGTTTTAATGATGGTTATTTTTCCACATATTTATATATAACAACTGTTGATTGATTAATTTCGAAGAAAAACGAACCATTGATAAAAATCACAGCAGAAAAATATAATTATATCCTTCTCTTTCAAAACTGAAATAAATAGGCTGTAGTAGTCGCACCGAGAACATCCTACTTGAATCACTCTACAATAATGGCCAAGGAAGAAGAACACACAGGTCATTCATCCATTGATTAAAATGACAAATACAACCAATAAAGAAACAAGATTCTCGACCGTAAATATAACTGTTTTAAATTAATGTCGTGTATCTTTATTCATACCAATAGATATTCTACTGTTAATGGATCGAAAACATTTCCTTAGGTAAATTATGGCAACCATTGAAAAAATATTGTGCATTAAGTATACTACAGGCACCAATAGCCTCCCAATATTCTTCGCCTTGCTTTTTCTTAATTATGGGATAATAATAATGATCACAGTGGTCCTGCATCTTTTCTTTAAATGAAATCCCAGCAAGTAGCACATATTGTGTCAAAGGTGAATCATTATTACCCAATACAACTTGTGCTAATTTGTTCAAATCGATTCTTGCAACTTCTGTATTATTTAAACCATTCCCAATCCAAACCCAACACAGACCCTCCTTTTTGATGTTTGTAAAAAATCTTGATAATTGTCGAATCTTGTCGGAGAACATTTTGCGAGACCTTTTGTTTTCAAAGATACTGTATGTTGCACTAATAAATACAATTGTTCTGGGTAATGTTGATCCAGGTAGATAAACAGATACACCAAGGCAAAAACGATTCTTTTGATTATAATCTGGTATGGATGGTATATCCTCTTTTTGTATAACAAGAGAGTTTCCAGCCCTACTAATTTTGGAGAAGGATTGTTGCTGATCGTTGTCGTTGGTAATATAACTACATATCACTTGCATAATTTTCCCAATAACATGATAGTTTTGAAAGGTTGATGTTGTATGAAGAAATGTCTCGTATACTCCATGAACACCTGTCCATGATGGTAAAAATTTCTTGTATTTTTGAATAGTGGAGTTGTACCCATTACGAGGCCTATTAAATATCAAAATACAGATATTTTTTTTGGCCAAATAGCCATAAAATTGGATCATTACATCTTCAATGGGTTGGTCGTAGTTTATAGTCATTTTATCAATAATATCTAGGAAAAGGTTGGCAAGCGCAAAGATTCGATTGTGGTCCTTGTTAGTATGTCGTAGATAGATATGGTATAGAATTCTCTGAATATTTTGTTCCACACAGGGTTGACTTAATCGTTTTAATTCACTGAAAAAACCATCAGATAAATCTCCTCCCCAACTGTGAATATTTTGGCCGACAACGAGCAATCTATTTGACATGATTGCTTCAATAAAAGTCCATAAACGTGTGAACCAGTGATTTTTATGTATCATGTAACAGACATTTTCAAGGTGTTTTCTCTTTTCCTGCTCATTGTTATATTCGGATTGTCCACGAAATTCAGGTACTAATGCAACAGTACAGTAGGCGTTGCTGTAGATAAGGTGGATATTACGTAGTTCAAGTTCTTTTTCTTCTTTGTCGTTTTGATGAATGCACATTTGATCGTACCATAAATAGTTGATGTTGAATTGTTTGCCAATTTGTTGAATGACCTTTTCAAACCGGACATATTCTTTCTCTATAACGACTTCTTCATCATTATTGTCGTTGTCACGCCGTACAGAGAAAATAATTTTATGTTTGCCTTCATCCATCCGAATGGCTTCTTTGGTTGTATTATGGATGAACAAGTCACCCGATTGGCTCCAGGAATAAGACAACGCACATTATCCTTCGTTTATTTGAGACCCGTTCACTACTGTCATGTCAGAAATCCGAGCAAGTTTGGCTGGTAAAAAGGATGGTTTTGGCAACATGCTGGGAATTCTTTGTGGTGGTTCGTAACTTTTGGCATAGATGTACTCTCCTATTGAATTTTTTCTTTTCGTCCATTGTGCTGTTTCGTAGGTAATATACATTTATATTTGTTGTAAAAAAAAGTTGACACTGTTGAGATAGTATGGACTTGGACTACGGTTATTTAAGTAATAAAACTTAAAAGAATAAGGAAGTAGTAGGTGCTTTAAGAATATATAAACGAGGGAAAAAATGAAGCAAGAGGGGGGAATGTATTGCGCTTTTCTTCTAAAATTATTTATATCACTCTTTATATAAGTATGACTTGGCACAATTCTATTTGTAAAATATAAGGTGAGTGTCAACTTTATACTCTTCAATAGTTTCACTAATACCAAATCTATGTGTAACAAAACCAGGATTCAATGTAATGTTGTATATATGTATAATATCTATATCTTGACGACGATGAGAGATGTTTGAGAGGAACCTGGATCGATCAACTTATGATTTATCTTGATGCAGATTATAATAGAATCAAGGAACATTCAGGGTAGTGGCATTAGTCGACAGGAGACATGTATGACTTTTGTTGGTTTGTAGTTTCTGCGAAGCATAACAAGATTCCGTTGGAACAATAGTAAAAAACTGCATTTCTTTAAACTATGCTAAATAAACATACCAATCCTTCATCCTGTCAAATACACTATATATATATATATATATATATATAATATGTACCTACAAAGTATAAGTCAATAAACAGTTGACTATATTTATCTCACCACATATACTGAGCCATGTTACCATTTGTTATTCACTTTGTTTTTGAATTAAAATCTAGCATGTTTTTCCTGAATTAATATTAACACCAGCAGTTACAAGAAGTATGAAAGATTTTGATGTGGGTGAAATCTATGAATAGTCACGTTGACGAATATAGTATTATATGAGCTATTTATATTCGCTATGCTGTACTTTTTCCTGAATGATTTATTTTTTTTAATCAGCACACGCGTTCATTCTATGAGATGATCATTTTACCTAAAAATAATGCTTTAATACTCCAATGAATTCAATTCAAAAATGTAATTTATGTTTGTTGAACAACTCTGTCTTTATTTGTTATGATGAACTTTTCATTTAGTTAGATGTACGTATCGTCCATTCGATTTTTCACATCCTATACCTTTCTGGTAAAAAATTATTAAAGATAGGCCATAAAACATATACTTTTGCTTGGGTTTTGAGTACCTGTCATGCGTTGATGTATACCTTGATACTTTCACTTTATGTCAAATAATAGTCGACAGTCTTCATTTCCATACCTATAGCTGTGTAACAGAATTTTTTTAAGGTGAGCACACTACTTATTTACGATGGTCATATTCACATAGTAAAAAAAAAGTGTTTGAAAATGATCACAAGCTGGTTTTTCAAGGATGATTATATTTTTATGCGTAACAACCATTTCCATGACAGCCGTTGCCTAAACTATTCGCTTTGGTTTGAAACACAAGTGTTTCAGAATTGGATTGTGTGTGGCATCTGTAGCCTCACAACATTCTTTTTCGAAAGGCTTTTGTTTTCATTACTTATTTTTTCACATACACACACGGAAAGGAAGACGTTACTGACAATCAACTACCGCGGTTATAAGCCAACCAAATAAAATCTCAGTTTATTCCAATTCAATAAAACGAGTGAATTGTTATTATTATTATTCATATTTTTAAGTAATAATCTCAAGGTAGTTGGTATTGGGTTTTACTTTAACTGGTGACGCTAAATCACCAAGTTGATCGATTCAGCTGATTTCAAATTTATTTTACAAGAATCCTAAAATGAGTATACTGTTAACCAAGCCAGTCATTGGAAGTATTATATATGTTGTAAAAACCCATCAAGTACTACTCACTTTAGCACGTTTTATTTTCCTACTGTCTTCCTCAGCTCCTTATGACCATGGTGGATATATCAAATATATTTACGAATTGTTATCATTATAATAAATGCTCTATTAATCAATGTTATATTGGATAAACACCATTCATTTTAGTTGTAAGCGTTGATATTAGAAAGCTCGTGCGTATCTTTAATTAAAGAAGAAGCGGTTGAATGATGTTTTTTTTATATTTGTGGATCAAAGAAAAATAACTTATATTACATTGCTTGATGAGATGGGATGGTTTACGGTTTCTGTTTCAGATGACTTAAGTTTCTCTTTGTTCCTTCTTTTACATATCCATCTTCCTCTTATAATCAATACTTCTATGGTCATCATCACATCATCAACTGCAAGTACCTCTACAGTATCATCAAATCCAACAGGTACATGAATCAAAAAAGTTCTCTGTGGATGAATATATTTCAATAGAAAAATTATTAGCAATACAGATGCCTTATTCGCAATGATAAACAATTTCATAAAAGAGGAAAGTTAAGTTTATTTATAAGTTAGTATAGAAGAGTATGACACCAAGGAGTCTTTGTTTTTGTATAAAGATACGAAGGGAAAAAGGACTCATAGCTACCTGATAATCTTTCACTTTCCCTATTAACTTATTAATCCAATTTTGTTATTAATAAAATTGATAATGTATCTTTTCATCAGTTTTTCTTTATATATACAAAAGACACTAGCAGATTAGAAAGATAATAAATGATATGTCTGGATTGCGTTCACTCAAAACATTTTATCATTGTCTATGTTGCAATAACTGTTGGAGAATAAAATGTACTCTGGGACAAATAAATCGGCGCTACGGAGAAATGTATGCAAAACCTTTGCAATCAGGTGAAGTGCGCCAGGTACACACACTCAGCTAGATACCACCTTTAACTTTATTTACATGTCAACGACATTGTCTATACTTTTTTTTGACATTGGCTTCATTTGACTTTTTACTGTAACTTCTTTACCATGGTGTAAAAAACTTCAGTGTCGGAATTTCAAAAAAAATGAATAAAAGGAGATCTTTTTCGTGCTGTCTCTTTTCTCTTTTTTTTCTCTTTAACCATGGAGAAGACAATTGTGACGCAAATAAAGGCCAACCCTTGTTTGGTTCCTGCAAAGTGCCGCAGCTTTGGCTTGAGGATCCGTGCTCCATAGGCCTCTTGATAGGGCTGTTGGCCTGTATAGGCATAAGACATAATGGAGTACAGTTGTCTTTTCCCTTTAAACTGATTCATTACCGAATGAAGGATTACTGAGGGTGGACCAGTTGGCTGTGAATGCTTGGCAACTAGCTACCGGCCTGCTTGTGTGGAATAGCACAGCACTTTTTCTTCTTTTTTTCTTTTGTCTATAGATATTCAAGACTTTCGCGGCAAACAAGGGACGTAAGATTTCCTTGATTCAATTCAACATTTGGAAAGTTTGGATCTCAACACTGTCTTTTTTTTTGTAGGCATTCGAGGCTCTCAAGGCACTCAAGACTTTTAAAGCATTCAAAACTTCCAAGGCACGCGAGGCTTTCAAGATTTCCCCTTTTAAATTACAGTAGTTGGGTCGTTCAGCTGTCCAGCCATCCATCAGCTGAGGGGGAGGGAGGATTTCTTTTTTTAAAACATAAAGCTTAAAAAAAACATGCTAGTCTTAAAGTGTTTGATATTGTTGCGGGAGTAATGAGTTTGGTTCTTAATGTTAAAAAGTCTTTAATAAAACACGTCATTGTTTGTTCATTATAATAGTTATTGCGATGTCAATTCCTTTAAAGATCGAAAAAGATTGCCGTTATACTTGTTCAACCTTTTTCGGAATGTTTCCGAATGCATAGACCATGGTTATAAACTTAACTTTTTTTTGGTCAATCATATAGATTGTACAATGGACGTTTCTATTTTTCCTAATCTTTGAATCTTTAATCTTTACTCAATTCCGTTCAGTAAAATTAACACAACCTGAACAGAGGTGTGTTTCCTCTATATGATATTGGCATTCGTCTTGTTTTACTTGCAGCCCTCAAAGTAGTAGCATGTTTGAGTAGACTTATGGTCTCTATATATTGATCGGAAGGTGTATTAAAGTTAGTAAAGAGAGGGAACTTGTAATCTAATACGTATATCCAACTTAATTCATCACTATTTAATTATATGTACATTATCAACACCAGTAGAATAAGCAACATCCAAGATGCAGAGGATACCAGCCCGTTTGTTGAAGTAGCAGCAGTCCTATTAATATTTTTTTCTGTTATAATGAGCAAATTCATATTTGATACGCAAAAACTAAAAAAACAAAGGCTTAACGTTATGACAGTCTTGTCTTTTTTTTTCTTTTTTGAGTTTCATATGTCTCTGAACAATTAAAAAAAACATCATTTACCATGCCTTTATTCAAGTGAGCATACAATACAGTTTTATCTATTACTTGCTTCTAGTATGCAAAAAAAAAATTCCATAATCCTCGTCATTATGCATTTATTTACCAGCTTGTCCTGTTTTTCTAGCTGTGTCGCCCGATATTCCCACATAATGACTCCAATGAATTACCAGAAAACCTAGTATTGTTTTTTTGTATTCAGGAGAAAGTAGTCTCTATTCGTTCGATTGAAAACCCCATCCCAAATCTAGGAATCATTTTACTGTTCGCTACAGGCATTTGATGGGTAGTAGTTGCTTGATGATATCATTAGTACTGATACCAGCTACCACATGCTGATGACTTTCTGATATCAACTATTATCTGATCATTCACCTTCCATGCAAGGTTAGATTCTTTTGGATTTTGGATATTGACGGAAGATATATGGAGCCCTGTTAATAGTTGAAGACACCTTTCCTTTCCCCCCCCCACGCTGTCAAAGGTCTACGTCTTGTGAGGACGGATCCATGCTTTAACTTTTTATTGTTGTCATGGTGAACGGAAAGTTTGGAATTCTCCCTTCCCTTCCTTTTGTCTATTTTTTTTTACCATTATTAGATATTGTTTTCTTTAACCCTTCTTCAAACCCATTGACCCTTCAACTTTTGGAACACGATTGGTGAATTTGGGAACAATAATTTATTTATCATTATTTTTCTTTCTCTCTCATAAAACGACAGGTGTTGAGTCTTGATGGGGGATTTTGTTGCTTTTATAATAGCATAAAGGATACGTATTAGTTGACCAATGTACAAAAGTGTATAAAGCGTCATTTTTGTATGAATACGTAATGAAATGTGTCTTTTATAAAAACATACATCAACTCGACGGCCAGTAGTGTTTAATACGTCATATTTTTCATTACACCTCAATAATACGACGAGTGACAGCTCAGCCAACTGCTCTTATTATGTTTGATTAAAATATGGTATTTTGAAATGATGTTTTCGTAAGGCACTTTTTTCGTCCTTTCCGACTGGCATTGTAAAAAGAAGCTTATAATTATGAATCGAAGAGCGTTAACTATTATAAAAAAAAATAGTGCAAAAACTAGTTAGTTTCAAATTAGATAGTAAGGCAGCATTATTATCGACTAATCCTATTCGGGTAAATTGGTCTATTGATTTGAAAGCATAAATAATTGACAGGAATATATCCCGTAAAGGAAACCATTACCATAATCCATTTTATTAGTTTGCTACGTTATAGAATCACGTACTGAGGGTTTTTTTTTAGCTTTTTTTTATTATTGTAATAATGACAAGAATTGAGCCCAGATTTTTTATTTATTACATTGAATGCAAAAAAAAGTAGTACCACAATACTGTTATTTATAGCTTATTATATGACGATGGCGAGTAATATAACTTTCTTTTTTCTGTATAAATTATTATTATTCTGTTACCTAAAACGCATCCAAGAAGAGGAGGGGAGTGAGAATTAAAGAAGCCATAGTATTGGTTTTATATTATTGTAAAGGCATCATTAAATAGATAATATTATTATGCTTTTATTGTATGTTGATGATCAAGGTATATTACAATTTTTCGATTGACTGTTTTTATGATATATAGATTAAGAAATGGTTTGTTTCTTTCATCGAGCATGGCCATGACCGTCAAATGAATTTATAGGACAAATTATCATTCGTCATTTAACAGTAAAGACCGTTTCAATTTTTATTACATCAACCATATATACTTATACAACAACGAGATAGGTTACTTCATTTATGTATTTGCCAATAAGAAACATAATTTTTAATGAAGAAAATGAATTGTCATGGGTACGCCAACTAAATATTTCATTTTTCCCACCTTACTGAATCATTTTATGTATTACACAGCAACCCCTACCTTGGGCTTATACTTTTGACACAACTCATATAAAATATGATTTATATATTATTAAAGCATCGAATGGATTCTTGGTAATAGCGAAAAATATATTCGTATATTAGGTTAACAAAATAAAAGCGGTACATAGTTTATTTACATGCACATGATGAAAAAAAAAGCATCCAGGAAAGGAAACTTCTCATGGATGGTCAAATTTCTTTATTGTTATATGATGACTATGGTTGTTGCGATTGGTTAAACCTTACTTTATATTTTGGAAAAAAAAAAGTTGAATCATCTTAATGGATATCATTTTTTTTTTACTTGTTTTATCATGGTAACAACCTGGGTATTGTTATTGTTGCTATGAATTAAGATATCATCCATCATTGCAGGTAAAAAAAAGGGGGGTGTGGGTTCTTTATAGAGTAGTGATAATAAAAAAAAAGATAAAGAACGATAATATAGAATACTTTTGAAGCAAAGAAGTATGTGGCCGTGTTTCCAAAATAGGACATCTATCGTGTAATTTTTTATACTTGTTATTTCAGAGTTGTGTAAACCTCAACCTATGTATCTTTATTGCCAGATCAAAAAATTAAAATAAATGATACTCAATTTACTAAATTCTTCTTCAAGAAGAGTCTAATACAATTAGCCATTGAATGATGAATAGATAGATAGACCAAAATATTTCTAATGATAATGGATAAAGGATACAAAGTTGCGCCGTAAAAAAAAAAAGTAAGATTCCATAGTGTTCGATATTTGTGATTCGGCTTTTTATTTTGATTGTGTAAAAAATATAAAATAAAATAAAAAGTGTATGCATTTGTGTTACCAGACGAAAAAAAGGTTAGCTCAGCCTTCAAATAACAACATCAGATGAAACTTGTACTACAATTTTTTTTTACTATTATAATAAATTCCCCCTTTTCAATGCGAGTTGTTTTAATAAAAATCATTACATCAAAAAAGAATTGTTACCCGATCCCTCGCGGTGCTCATAAATTGAGTATATAATATAATAATCAAGTCAGATAAAGTGGTGTTTTTTTTTTCGTCATTGGATTGTTTCTGAATAAAATAAAGTTTTTCCACGCGTGTCATTATGATTTATTATATTATATAGATTACGTTTGCTGGATAGAAAGAAACAATGGGGATTATTATTATTTTAGACTAAAAAGTAAAAGGGCACCTAATTTTTTTTAAATTTTAGTACCTAAAAAAAAATCCAAAACTCGGGAAAATAAATTATAAAAATAAACAATAGATTATTTGCATTGGGGTGATTATTTCTAATATGGAATATATTATTTATAAACATTATGTTATATATTTATGTAAGCTTGCTTTAAAAGAAGTATTTACAGCTTGAATAATGGGGTAAATTTTTGAGAGAAATTGTTTCAACCAAAACATCTCGACAAGGAGTAAAATAAAATACAAAATGATATAATTGTGTGGAGTGCTTTGAAAGGGGGATTGAGAAAAAAAAGAGGAAAGGGAAGAAGTATCAATGGCAAGGGAGTACGTAGACGAAAAACAAAAAAAAACATCCTTTTGTTGTTGTCTGTAAGATGAAAGTTTATAAAATGCTATTGTTGTATGTATAAATGTAATATATGAAGGATGAATGAATGAATGAATAATTAAAAGATGAAACCTGTCAACTTCTTGAGTGATCTTGCAAACCTACTGCCATGGTTATTGTTGTTGCTGGTATTATGATGATGGCTCATGGAGTTCGTGTATGAGGTAGGAGATGCTGTTTTGGGAGAAGGTGCAACTGCGGGATATCGATGATGAATATTACTATGGGTTGTATGTAATGAAGATTTAGAAGATGCAATAGAAGATGCAGATGAAGAAGTGGTCGAAATAATTGAATTCATTAATTTTTGTTTCAATCGTCTAGCAGAAGGGGTACGTTTTCTTCGTCGAGTGGTGTCCATTAAATCATCTTCTGCTAATTCCATGGCTAATTGAGATTCATCCCACCAAATATTATTATTATCACTACTGGTATTACTTTGTTGACTATGATTGGAAGAAGTTTGTTGTTGTTGCTGATCGTATAAAGTAGTCGGTGTCATATGGGTAAATGCAAAAGCGGAATAAGAAGTAGTAGTAGTAGTAGTAGTAGAAATATCATCCTTTTTAGTAGTAGATGATTTATTAATAGTATCTTTTTGTTGTTGTTGTTGCTGTTCAGAAGAAATAACGACAACACGTTCATTAAATGAGACACGACGACCTGCCATTGTTTCGGGGTTTTGTCTACGTTCCACCCAAGAAGCTGGTCGGAGCGGTTGAGCTGTGTGTCGTAAAACGGGTGAATGTTGTTGATAATGATGATGAGGTCGCATAAGAGAACCAGCAGAAGCTGAACGTTGAGGTAACTGTAAAACATTATATTCAGTGGATTGAGTAACAGCAGCGGATGAAGAGGAATTGGTACGTTTTAATGAAGCAGCAGCCATTGTAGTTGCATGTTGATGAAGTGATATAGAAACAGGGGATAATGGTACGGAGTTACTCAATACGGAGGACGAACTAGACACGGACGATGATAGCGATGGTAATGTTTGATGTCTACTACTAGTAACAGTATTTGTAGTATTATGCTGTGTAATAAAAAGGTCTTCGTTATTCATTTGATAATGATAATAATATTAATAATAATGTTTAAAGATGCAATTGATAAAGAAATTGGTATTTTTTTATTATTTATATGAAGAAAAAGATGAAGAAGAAGAAGAAAAGAGGAAGTGAAATCGGATGAAAGGGAAAATAAAAAAAAAGAAATTGGGTACCACTTTTTTTTCTTGTTGTGTGTGTGTAAACTTAATATGAAAGGGGAGTGTAACCATCTTTTTTTTTTTTTACTCAGTTAACCTTTTGATTTCTGTATTATTATTGTCAGGTCAGGTCAGGCACCCCAAAAAAAAAAATAGCATTTTTTATTGTTGTTGTTGTTGTTGTTGTTGTTGTTATTTTTACTCTTTTATAGGATGAAATTGTTGTAAATACTTCTTTATTCATATATCATATATCATATATCATCCTCATCTTTGTTATTTGTCAATAAACAACCAAAAAACCGAAGAAAATAAAAAAATGATTATATTTGGAACATTTGCGCGTGCGTTTTGCCATCCATAGAGATGTATGCGGTTTTGCCATGAGTTGTGTTACATAATATAAATTCCTTTTTATATCTTGTGTCCAGATGAAAGATGAATATTTTATTACGACGACAAACGAAAGCTTTTAGATAGATCAACGATACGAATGATTCAATATAACATAATTAGATATATAATAATAAAATAACAATTAGTATTAGAATTAAAGTTATAAAATGATAATTAACTAAAAGTATTTATTGTATAAAAGGGGATTATAAAACATAATTCTTGCGGAGCTTGTGTTATACAAGCCTCCCCTTTATATTTTGGATTTTATTACAAAAAGTTCCATGTGGCAACAACAACCATCATTACCATTACACCGGTTAAATGTTTTTTTTATAATAATATACAACATCTTTTTTTTTACTTACGGTCCTCCTAAATACGTAATCCATTATTTTTTATAATCAGTTTTTTTTTTTAATATTTATATATAAATGTAATATAATAATATTCAATTCCACTTACGACCATGATAATATGATATCCAAAGCCAGTTTTCACCTATAATAATAATAATAATAATCATACATAAATTAAGTAATCGCCCTCTTTTCAATTTATATATAACAAGTTACTTACTGGTGGGTCCGTCATGATGGGTTTATCTAAAATAATAAAATAAATGGCATGAAATCAATTTCTCTCCTTCTTTTTTTTTATCACATATACCTACATACTACTTACCACAAGTACTTGGTTGTAATGCAAAAGCTATATAGATTGATAAAGAAAGGGGAGGAAAAGTGTTAGTAAGGAGGAACCCATTTTCCCTATATCATCACACTTCATGAATCTATTACCTGCATCTTGAAAAGCGCCAACCATAGAACCTCGGTTCATCCAACCCAATGATCCTAAATTTCAATATGTTATATAACACACTACTTGTTTTGCTTTTCCCCAGAAAAAAAATTCCCATCTTGTTACCTCCTGCCTTTGCTTTATCTTCACTATACAATTCTGCAACCTAATAATCCATAAAAAAAATAGGATCGAGTGAGTAACTCTTTTGATGATATGAGATATAAGAAACTTACTCTATCGAATCGCATGTTTTCTTCCTTGATCTTTGTCATAGCTTCCATAATCTAATATCATTTTTTTTAATTTTCATATATATTATCAGCACAAATACTACGATTATTACCTTGGCATGCTTTTCACAAAGGATATGTCGCACCTATAAGAAATAATATAAATCCTTAAGTTAAAATACGGCAAGTAAAAGAAAAAAAAGGAGAACAATAATAAAAACTGAATGGTCATTAGAACAACCCTCTTTCTCTTTACCTTGATACTGTTGGCAGCTTTCAATTTGCCTGACTTTTTACCATCATCACCTAGAAATGACAACAAAGAATGAATATGTTATTGTTTACCATGAATAGTTCTTTTCTCTCATCTATTGGTTCCTTTGACATTATTTATATATTTACCTGATGCAGCTTGTTTAGCTTTTTGTCCAGCAGCTTGTTTTCCTTTGGGCATTTTTCACTAGAAAATAAGGTACACACGTAGTACTACTTGCATATAAAAATGAAGAGGAGAGTGTCGCGTTATAGTTTAGAGAGTGAACCTAAGCCACAATAATGCTCAAAGATCCATTCGTGCAACCATGCTACACTGAAACCAAAAGGAACTCCGTCCCCTGGTTATGTTGCTTGGTCCTGAGATTTTTTTTTTATTATTCTGTCTTCCCCTTTGCCTGTGTTGATAAAAAAAAAAGAATGTTACAACACACGATTCGTACGATCTCAAGTATATCTCTTTATACTACTCGTCATTCCATTCGAGTGGCTGCAACAACTACAGGTAGTTTATTATTAATATATATACATATATGTTTTACTGCGTTCCATCGACTCAACCTTTTTGTACCTCCCCCCTTCGGTGGTTTTTTTTATCAATCAAAAAAAATGACAGGTCCACGATCGATTGTCACCAGAAACGCTTCATTGAACAATGTATGTTTGACCTCACGATTATTTCACGCTCAACGTGTTTTATTCAAAAATGCAGCTGCAGCTGTTGCTATGGAAACCAAGAAACCTCTTGCAGCTATGACAGAACAGGAGGATGTTTTTGTTGAAGGAGTAGAACAAGAAGCACAAACCCAACGACGTTTTGACGATTTAACCATGATTCATCCATTAAGTCAACGTGCATTAAAAAGTGTCTTTAAATATGATACCATGTCTTCTGTTCAAGAGGCTGTTTTGTCTCGACTTCCCAATACCAATGATATGTTTGTCAAGGCCAAGACAGGTACAGGTAAAACATTGGCATTTCTTATTGCCGCCTTGGAAAAAGTGGTAGCAGGCAAGGACAAGAACGATTTACGTCACTTTGATGGGTCATCCATCTTTATCATTTCTCCTACACGGGAATTGGCCCATCAAATTGCTCAAGAAGCCACCAAGTTGACGAAATTTTATCCATTGAATGTGCATTGTTTTGTTGGTGGAGAATCCAAACATGTTCAAATCAAGGGAATCGAACGATCCCGATGTGATATTGTGGTGGGTACCCCAGGTCGTTTGAATGATTTATTACAAAGTCGTCAACATTTCCGTAAAATGGTGGCTACGACCCAAGTTTTGGTATTGGATGAAGCAGATCAATTAGTGGATATGGGTTTCAAACAAGAAGTGGAACGGATATTGAGTTATTTACCCAAGGAAAATCGACAAACCATGTTATTTTCAGCTACTTTGTCGGACGAAATCAAAGGATCCATTGGTAAATTTGCCCTGGCTAAGGATTATGATTTGATTGATACCGTAGGTGAAGAAGATGTCAATACCCATATGCATGTCAAACAATCGGCTTTGGTGGCTCCTTACAAGGAACAAATCCCCTTGTTGCGTAACTTGTTGAATAATTATGAAGCTGCCAATGAAGGCAAAACCATTGTCTTTTTACCTACCACCAAATCGACCATGGTTTATGCACGATTGTTCAAATACTTGTTACCTGAACGTCGTGTGTTTGAATTACATTCACGCAAAAATCAAAATGAACGTAGTCGAATTTCTCAACAATTTAAACGCGCAAAAGAAGGTACTATTTTGTTCACATCGGATGTGTCTGCTCGTGGCGTAGATTATCCAGGTGTTTCGTTGGTCGTTCAAGTCGGTATTCCTTCTTCTCGCGAACAATATATTCATCGATTAGGTCGTACCGGTCGTGCTGGTAATGCAGGTGAAGGTATTTTGGTCGCGGCTCCATTTGAAGATAACTTTATCAAGAATGAGATTGGTGATTTGCCTCTACAAAGTTTGATTGCTCCTGAAATTAACGAGGAAGAACATGAGGAAACCAAGAGAATTATGACTTATTTTAAGGAAAAGCAAGTGGATGAAGAATTTGTTCGTGAAATTTATACCGCTTATCTTGGTTATTGTAAGTGTGTTTCAACATAAATATGTGTGTGAATGGAACAACATTGGATAGTAAGAAGAGGATGACTCATACCATGATATATTTTTTATATTATAGATGTTGGAAGGATGCAAACATTGAGACGATCCCGCGAAGATACCTTGACCCATGCTGAAGCATTCTTGCGTGGTTTGGATATTGAAGAAACACCTTATCTTTCTCCTCGATTCCTTCAACAAGTAGGTCTTGTTGAAAAGAGACGTGAAGCACCACGACGAAGACAATCCTCTTCTTTCTCTTCTTCTTATCGAAATAATAACCGTGATCGTCGCAACAATGATCGCTTCGATTATCCTGCCAGAAGATATAATGACTTCGATTCAGATCGAAGAGATAATTACCGTCGTCGTGATCGTGATGAAAATCGTGGTTATAATAACCGTCGTGATGACTTTGATTCTGACCGACGGGATAATTATCGTCGTCGTGATCAAAATAATAACAACAACGACCGTAATGACTCTCGAAGAAAAAGTTACAAGTTTGATAGATACGATTAAATACAATACAACAACACTTAGAAATACTCTACTCATCTTTTTTTTTTATTAATCATGATTTCACCCTGCTCCATACTTCTCCTTTTTTCCCTGTATATCACTAGTACATTACATATTTGAACATTCTTTTTTTTTATTTTTATTCTCATTATATTTTCTGTATTATAATACTATACAACAACTACCCTCCATTTTTCATATACAACACGTACACAAATTTAGTGCAGACATCTTATTTTCATTTTATTTTCCTTATTATTACAAAAAGCATTTTTTTAAATATACAATTGATTATTGAAAAAGTCAATATTGTTTTTTTCTATTATTTTTTATTATTCACTGGGAAGATCATTCAAATCGACAAATATAGAGAAATATATATCTTTCATTAGCAAGAAGTGTGTCATAGCAATGTTAGAAAATTTTGTTGTCAAGGTATCATTCACAGCGATAGAGAAAAAAAGCCTCTTGACCATGAGCCAATGAAATTTTTGGAACGCCGAACAAAAAAAAATTTTTTGCACCTTCAAGTATCTCTAAGGAAGCCTACTAGAAACTGTCCTTCCTCTTTTCCTGTTTCAACAGCCCGTGTTAATTTGTCAGGTAGTTCATTTACAAGAAAAACTTTTTTTAATAAGTTTTAAAAAACTACAATACTATTCTGTTTCCATGTTCTAATTCATCTTTATTCATTGTCATTTTGATAAAATAATATCATATATATAGCATGCCGCACTCTTTCGGTCGTAAGTAATCTTAAGGGGAAAAAAAATAATTACGATTCAACAATAATATAATTCCAAAATATTAATGCTTAAATAAAAATGTATTATTATTATTATCATTCTAGTTCGCGCTCGCACCCGCCACATGTTCTCTCGCAAGTTCCGCGACCATGGTGCTATTCCATTGTCGACTTACTTGAAGACCTACAAGGTCGGTGACATTGTCGACATTAAGGCCAATGCCGCTGTCCAAAAGGGTATGCCCCACAAGTTCTACCACGGGTATGTAAAATTATTTTCTAGTGAAAAAAAAGAGAGGAATAAAGGAAAAAAAAGGAAGAATTTGTATGAATATATATGTATAATTTCTATCCATTGATCGATTTCTATATATATTTATTCAACAATGAAAACTTTTTTTTTGAGACTCCAAAAAAAAAAGTTGAATATTAATTTTTTTTATTTCGAATTAGCCGTACTGGTGTTGTCTACAACGTCACCAAGTCTGCTGTTGGTGTCATTATCCACAAGAAGGTTGGTGGCCGTTTCATTGAAAAGCGTGTCAACCTTCGTATTGAACACGTCAAGCACTCCAAGTGCCGTCAAGAATTCTTGGACCGTGTCAAGGAAAACGCTGCCAAGAAGAAGGCTGCTAAGGAATCTGGTGGTATGTATATATATTTGGTTTTTTTGTTATGATGGGATTCAAATTGTAAATATAAGATAGACAGGTTCGATGATACTAAACTCTTACTATAGAAAAGGTTTTCTTGAAGAGACTTCCAGTCCAACCCCGCGATGCTCGTTACGTCAAGGCCAAGAAGAACATTCCCCAGACCATCGCTCCCGTCCCCTACGAGACTCTTTTGTAAAGAAATGTTTGTATATTTTGGTGCTCCAATATAATAAAAGCATAAAAAAAAGAATGACGGGGAATAGGATTTTTTTATTCTATCGGTAGTAAATAGTCAAAATTACTATGTACAATAATCATCATCATAATTATGTGTGTGTGTGTGTGTTTGATGTTTATATATATTGGAAAAAGAAAGAGGGAAAGATGATGGGAGGGGATTAACGTTTCTTTTTTTTTATCGTATGCGTGTATTGCCCAATTTATCTTGAATTTCTTCTACAGATGATCTATCGTCATCATCCTCTTCTTCATCAGAGTCATCTTCCTCTTCAGAATCCTCTTCTTCACTACTACTTGGAAAATCTCGATTGGTATTTCTAAAAAGTAGTGGATCATCCTCCTCCTCTTGTTGTTCTCTTCGTCTTTCTTCGTCTTCACGTTCCAATTCTTCCAAATATTCATTCTGAACACGCACCACATCTGCAGAATCAGTACACTGAGCATATCTTTCCAACAAAGGACCGTTAACTTTGGCAAATGCATGACCCCATTTAAACTTGCCCATCAATGCTTCGCCATGCTCTGGGAATCCAGTAATATAAAAAATAGCGGCCAAAGCTTCAGCACAGTTCAACTTCCAAGGTTTGCCATAATTGACAGGGTTGGTGGCTACAAGATAAGGTAATAAACGATCGGTAGGACCTCGAATTTTACTAAATGGCACTTCATCCACTCGAGCCCAAGAACAATCGACGACACACGCACCATACATTTCAACAATACGACGATCAGAAGGAGAGACGGCTTTTTCACCCACAGGAGAAGCAACAATACCTCGAAATCGCTGATTGAGTTTTAATGTTTTTAACATGTTGGTACGTGCGAGTTTGACACCTGAACATCGTTTGGGATCGCCTAGAGTAGTTTCATTATTTAGAAAGGATTAGAGAAAATAAAAAAGAAACACACACACACACACACAAAATGACTCTCAGAAAATGGAAGTAAAGAGAGATGGGCAAGACCCATACAATGATGAAAATCCCACATGGCGACGGGCATGGGAATTGTTGACTTTTCATGGTCATTGGATTCTTGTTCAAAATGGCGATCTGCTTTTCTTCCCATTATGGTTCCAAAGAGAGTTGTTGGAGTTTATGTTTCGGAGCAGAAAGAAAGGGGGCGAGGAATATCATTTTGCATAAATCTGGTGGCTTATTCTCTCATATGATGTAGAGCATAGGAATTAATTACAATGAATAGAGTGAATTCGATCAAGGCAAAAGAAATCTCGATAATATACTAACTATATTTATATGTAGGAATTATTCGTATATAAAATACCGTTTTTTTTTTTACTATCAAATATATAATAGCTCGAGTAGATCTTAAAAAGTGATCTATACAGAAACCAACTTTAAAAAACACACATTTACAATCTTATAGTAGCAGTATTACTATTGCTTTCGCTGAATAGTCACTTTTCCAATCGAACTGTCTGATAAACGTGAAATATCATCGATTGACCTGATATCGTAATCACGTATGAGCAAGGATACAATTGTTTTCACAATATGCATTGTAAACCATCGAGCACTAATAGAAGGTTTTTTTTTATGAGAACAAAATTAATATGGAATGAGTTTTCTCATTAATGGGAACAATGGCAGATAAAAAGAGAGAAGGGAATACTTACGGACAAACGTGCCTTCCAACACCAAATAACAAGAAATCATTGCCAGTTTTTGTTACTGTATGATTCGTTCCAATATGACGGAAAGGTTCAAACGTGTCATAATTTCCCAGGTTATCTTTTTGTAATTCATCATCACGATGATTGATCCAACCATTCAATAAAATGTTTTGACCTAGAAAAGAAAAAAAATCATCATTTTAATATACAATATTATCCACAAGGATTTCATATAAATAATAGTTATCACTTTAGTGCAATACAGTATTAAATAACTTTTACCTGAAGGAATAGCAATTCCATTGCTTAGAATCATATCTTCGGAACCAATATTAGTACGATCTGATGCAGTATATTGGTTATTGGCACGAAATGATTCACGACACACACTATCCAGCTTGACAAGTTTTCTAATTGCTTCGGTAGTAAAACAATCCTCTGGAATGGAACAAGAAGAAGTGGATGAAGGTGACAAATGTCCAAGCACTTGGTTCTGTTCAAGAATAAGTTCACTCAAGATATTTGGATATTGTAAAATACGATGTAATACAGAGGAAATGAGATCATCAATAGGTGCAATGGAGGGAAAGAATAACCATAGCATCCAGCCTGTATAGTACGAATAGATATCTTTTTGACTTGATTTAGGCAGTGGGTAATTTTCAAGGATATCTTGTAATAGATCATTCTATATATAACTGAAAATTAGTATTCATGTATTCTTTTTGCTTGCAATTGAAGTTGATACACTTTTTTTGAAAAAAAGAAAGAGTACAATATTATACCGGTCGAACCCAATTAGAATCTTTTCCATTCATTCCTTGTACCCGTTTATCGATCTCTGCTTTCATTGAATTCATAAGTTGATCTTTACACATTTTAATATGAGGATCAAATTTGCCGACAAACCTTTTCCAAATAAATAAAATGAGAAGATAATAAAAGGCACATATCACTTTGTTTCACAAGACAGTCCCTTGTAAGTAGCACACATACCAGATATGGATGTTTTGAATGAATTGTGGAGCACACAACATCCAAAGCTTATTTGATCTTGCCAATCCAACACATGGACCAAAATATCTGAAAACTTCAACTAATTTTTCGTTTTCACAGAGATCTTCTCCTGCAAATATGGAAGCAGTAACTTTTACGACTGTATGCTTTAGTATAGAATGAAGATCAGATACTTCTTTCGGTCCCTCTATAAAATTTATATATATACAAAACGAGGATGGGTTGTAATAATAGTATTTAATTTTTTTGCTTATATTCTCCTGTTTTTTTTAAAGAATCATTCATTATTATTACCTATCAAACTTCCAAAAGCTTCAAGTAAACAACTATTGGACTAGCATAAAAGTAAAATTTATAACAATCAAAAACAGGTCAAAGTCATTATCAGTGAGAATAGAGCTGGATCGTCTTTTTATTTATTTATTTTTTTTTTAAAAAAAAAAAACTTACATATTTCGCTATACGTGATGTATAATTCTCAAGGTTCAATGCCAAGTATGTATGAACGACATGTTTTACATCTTCCATACAAAAATCTTCTTTTGATACATCTGTCCACTGTCTAAGATAAAACTCCTTTATATACTATGTTATACAATGCTTTCCACCATTTGTACGCCAACCTGAAATTTTCTGTTGTCATTCACCCTCTATTTATTCGAAATCCATAGAATACGGGACTATATAAAACACGTCTTACTCTGTATGTGCCAGTGACTCGACTAAAATGTTCATTTTTACCTATTTCTTGGACGAAACTTCCTGATACAACGGTGTATATCTACACCAAATTATGTAGTTTTTTTTCGTGTTTGTTAATAGCATTGAAATCTGACGTTTTTAGAAGAAAGAGAATAAATATGGCATTTTTTATATATAGAACTTACTTTACCATAAAGACGAACTCGGTAAATAGGACCAAGTGCACTCCATTTTTTTAGACATGCTTTGGTATCTCGACGATACTCTCGCGTTGAACCAAGGAATGGATTACTATAAAACACCATAGGACCGTAGCTATTTTGCTTCTATAAAAAAATTATATATATAATATGATGAGCCACAAAAATGCTTTTTTTTTCTTTCAAATATAAAATAACCTTACATTTTTTGAATCCCATTTTCGATAAAATGTATAAGCGGAAACAACCAAAACAACTGTAGCGAATATTTTTGTTTGTTGAGGATAATTTTGTTCGTCTTTTAGTTTCAGAAAAATATCTTCAAGAAGCTTCATTTTTTTTTCGTCCTTGGCAAGGAATAATATACAAAAAAAAAAAAAAAAGAAAGGGCCGAGAAAATAGTATATGTATGAGTGAAGAGAGAGCAGAGAAAAAAATAAACGCTACAAATAGATAATCTGTGAGTCTTGTCTGCTACCCTCAAAAAAAAAGTGACCATACTCAAAACAAGGCTATGGTTCTGCATTTTAATTTTTAAGATATTAAATAAATCCAGGCCGAATTTAAAACCTATTATTATGTAACTTGATTTCATGTAATCTTGAAACAAATAAAAGTGTGGTGTTTTTATTGAGGAGATAACTTTATATTGCTATGGGAAAGAAAAATTAAAACAACTTGGGCGTGTTTATACACATGATATTATGATAATGTTTTCATGTTAAAAAAAATATTCAAAGAGGTCGAGATTATAAATTTTTACTTTCGCCACCGAGGATGTAAGATATAAATAAATGTAAGTATAGCGCTTCCATTCCATTGGATCAATATCTTGTTTTCAGTAAACATACATACATGTAAGTATACAACGCCCATTATAACAAGTGCTTATGATTAAAAATAAATGAAATTGGATACTTTATTATTTACAAAATATTAAATACAACTACCAGCATTACAAGGAAGAATAGTATACTAAATCCTGGATTTTTTATTATAATGATAATACAATAAACAATGCACTAGAGTAAACGTGATACTGGTATTAATAGAATAAAGTAGTATGATACCTCATTGTCCTGATGCATGGCGATCAACCAATACAGCTGCATAACAATCACTATGCGAAATACCATCACAGCACTTGAGTTTGTTTATTATTGGGGCATTTATAGCTTATGCATAACGAAGGGTTTCTGATTATATATAATTTAAAATTATTACTTTTCTCTATTATAGATAGTTATCGTAAACCAAAAAATTATTGTGAGTTCTTATTACCAAGGGGATTCCAATACGCGCATCTCCTTCATGTCATTTTTGTCATTAGTATACGTATAAAATAAAATCATAGAATGATCATTTTAATGAAATCTGCAGATTCAATCAAATCTAACTATAATAAACCTTTGCAGCAGTGATTTTATTTGGACAGACTCTTAAACTATTATTTACAGCGAGATCAAATGACTTGGCGTGTATAAGTTTTCTATTAAGAAAAGTTTTACATTTGGAACAACTAGTAGATGTAGAACGTAGCTGCATCATTTATAGTGAGTTTAAGAACACGGTCAATAACACACCGTCCATTACAAAATTTATTTTTCTCCTTTTAAGGATCTTTTTTTACACAACATCTTCTGAATATTCATAGAGTATAAGCAAATATTATGCGTACACATGAGGGTCGTATATATTAATATTCAAAGTAGCAATGACAGTTAGAATATTTACCTTGCTCTCTAAATAACAAGGACCATGCAGAACATATCATCCATTTGGCTTCACACTAAGGCATTTGTGAGAAATGTAAATCTCAAAAAAAGCTGTAAAAAGTGGATAATTTAAAAGGCGTCAAAAATACTATCATCTTTTATCCACTTTCATACCATTATTCAACAAAAAGACACTCTATTCATTGATAACTAGCCTATGCCTAATATATCAAGTATTATTATCGCTACAGGTGTAGCTGTTCTTGCATTTGCTACATCGCGCGTTGCTTCAGCTCCTGCTGCTACTCTTCAACAAGGTAGCCAAAAAGAGAATGCTATACAAGATGAACAACTTGAAGAGATTCAACCTGGAGCCATTACGGAGCATGTCGAAAAGAAGGGCGGTGATCAAGGAGAGGGAGAGAACGCTCAACCCCCACCATGGTGGTGGCCACCAGATGATATCTGGGCTTAAAGCCTCTACCACTATATAATATGTAGTAAAGAAATATGTATATCATTACCCATCAACATATTTTTTGTTACAAATATTGTATATTCCAATTATTTTAGTATCTCTCTTTAGTTACTACTTTTTTCTTGTGAATGAATAAAGTAATTATGAAATTTTCATGTTCAAAATAAATTGAAGAGAGTGATGAAACATGTCTTGTAATGTTGTATGCGCAAATATGGTATTTTGCTCCTTTCATTATTAAATATTTTTGTTGGATTCTTACTCTGTAACAAAGTCATTAAAAAGTTCAATAACAATGTGACCATGAATATTGTTAAAAAAGAGTACTATTATTAATTCATTCACTTAGAGTACATTACATATCATACTTGGAATTCCAACAAAATAATAGAAGCAGTTACATTGGGGTGCCTAAACAAAAGGTATAATACTCATGAATATCAGTTTCAACAGAAAGTTTTTCTTTCATGCTATGTGTGGTTTAATTACACAACACAAACAAAATCTATACCACCATGAGATTCTCTACAATGATAATATGCAATTATTATAGAATTATAAATAACACGTAATGCAAGTGCTTTTATTGATTAAAGAGTCTCAGGTACAGCAAAGTTTAGTGGCCACGAAAATAATAGCATATAAAACGATATATTAGAGCGCACACAAAACATTTTAAAAGGAGAAAAAAAACTGACGACAATAAGAGAGACGAAACCAAAAGGTTTGAATGAGTCATTATAAATATCACAATGATGGTTGCTTGTATGTTCGCTTCTAACAACAATGATAATACATCTGTTAATCAAACCCGCATACAGGAACTCGATATTTATTACTGTCCGTACCAGGGATGTGATTCTAGCAAACAAAATGATAAGCGATCTCAACTATTTGGCAATATTCAATAATATCATTTTCAAAAACCATCCAAATTATCAACAAGGGGTAACCATATTTTGAAAGTACCTTGTAGACAAGTTGTTGATTTCAGTGGTAAAAAACAGCTCTAATTTAAATTTTGAATAATTAACATTGGATCTATTAACACTGGACGTAAATTTTTTATAACTAAATAATGAAGATATATAATTTCTATTAGAAAATCAACAAATTTTATTGAAAAAAGATGATGCTATTGTAGTAGAGGAAAAGGAAAAGGTATAGGATTTTGCGTTCTTTTTGGTCCGCAAGGTGGAACTTTTTTCGCTAATAAAAAATGATTTTTTCACCAATGAAGGGTCATTTTTTTCGCATATGAGAATAACTTTCTTCGCTTATAAGAGTTATTTTATTTGTGTATGAGAGTAGATTTGTTCACTTGTAAAGGATCACTTTGTTCGCCAATAAAAGTAAGTTTATTCACTTGTAAAGGATCACTTTGTTCGCCAATGAAAGTAAGTTTTTTCGCATATGAAGGACAATAAGGTTCGCAACTGAAAGGTGATGTTGTTCGCTTGTGAATACAGAATTTTTCACAAGTGAAGCAGAGGTTTTTCGCGACCGGAGTTAATATTTTTTTACAAATGAATAATAACTTCTATGTGATTGACCAAGAAAATCGTATATTTTTTTTAATGGAAAACATATAAATCAACAGCGAATAATTATATAATTTATTTGCAAATAACATAACCCTTCATACACGCATAATGTATTCTTTCAATTATGAAGATTTTCTTGGTCAATCACATAGAAGTTATTATTCATTTGTAAAAAAATATTAACTCCGGTCGCGAAAAACCTCTGCTTCACTTGTGAAAAATTCTGTATTCACAAGCGAACAACATCACCTTTCAGTTGCGAACCTTATTGTCCTTCATATGCGAAAAAACTTACTTTCATTGGCGAACAAAGTGATCCTTTACAAGTGAATAAACTTACTTTTATTGGCGAACAAAGTGATCCTTTACAAGTGAACAAATCTACTCTCATACACAAATAAAATAACTCTTATAAGCGAAGAAAGTTATTCTCATATGCGAAAAAAATGACCCTTCATTGGTGAAAAAATCATTTTTTATTAGCGAAAAAAGTTCCACCTTGCGGACCAAAAAGAACGCAAAATCCTGTATATTACTTATTCAACATAGCTATGATCCCGATTACAGATGGAATCCTGCTAAATGTGTAATAGTTCAAAACCCACGCTCCCCAGCAAGATTTAAATTATACAACACCACCATTCCTATACAGAGCAACTTTACTTACCTTGGAGTCCCAGTGAATCATAGCGGTAACATCGATGGAAAAGAACTAATAAGAAAAAATGCAACAGCTGCCGAAACAAGTATGCGAATCCTTTCATCTATTGGACTAAACCCATCAGGTTTATCAAGACTCCTATCAACACAGTTGTATGCACAGTTTATTAGACCTAAACTAGAATATGGACTGGCAATTCTAATGTACACCAAAACACAAATCAAACAACTTGAAAAGGCCCAGAACAACTGTATAAGAATTATCTTTGGGTCACACAAAAATTCCGAAACAATAGTAATGCGGCATATCACGAACCTACCAAGCATGGAGGAACGAACAAATATCCTACAAGCCAAATTCATACTTAGAACAACGTTACTCCCAGAAGACACACTATTATCGAACTTACAACCAGGTTTAAACACACAACCATCCACAAGCCATTGGAAAAAACTTCAACAAGGAACGCTATGGGTACTTATTCAAGAGAACACCTCCAATCCTTCCAGAACTGAAATTAAACAATTGGCAAAACAACATCGCATCAACAACCATACCAGAACTATATCAGCAGGGACAGGAGTCAAGATACTAAAATTATGCCGACCAAAGATAGGAATAGATCCAATACTCCGGATACCTATGACAAAAAAAGAAAGGAGCTGATGTATTCGGTGGAGAATTGGATGGTTACCAGGAGGAAAACAAAAAACATGCCTTACATGCCAATCGAGCTCATTTACAAAACGACACGCCATTGAATGCTTACATCTACATTATCGTCTAAACATTTATTACCCGACAACGGACGACCCGATATCATTCATTTTGAACAAACTACCACAGTCCCAACCAAAATCAGCAACCAAGATAAGTTTCCTCAAAAGCAAATGGCCCCTAGTATGTAAAATATTGGCGGAAATGGATGCCCACCAACACCCAACATCGAATCAACTACAGTATCATGATGAAAACCCAGGCCAAGCCCTCTTGAAATGGATTGATCCCCCTTCCCCTGAGCAAGACTTGGTAAGTACTAATTCATAATAAAGATCTGATAAAATTGTAAAAAATAATAAAAAAATAATAATAATAATAATAAAAAAACCCATATAGCGCCCCTCCCTTTTCAGTCCTCTTCACTACTTAGCACCTTAAACTCTTCTATGTATATGAATATTCCAATAATGGTACTTTCTCCTTTTCCCTTTTACATTTTCCCTGTTACCCAATCAGGGTTTTTTCAAACCTATATGCTTTTTTTTTATCTGTCTCGAACAAGTATGTCAGACCTGACGATGTGTTCAATGGAGACATTAAATAAAACAATAATTTTTTCACCGTATATTACTTATTAGAAACATTTAATAATAGTCTTTTTTTAAAAAAACTTTTCAAAAAAAATAGACAAAGGAATAATAATTACAAAGTTTCTCATGCGTTGCCAACAATTAATATTGTTAGTATCATCATTGTTATAATTACTTATTATTATAGAAATATAATAGCCTCTAAATCCCATAATTATTTGTAAAGAGTACTATTAAAAAAATAATTTTTTTCAGTTTACTTCATTTTTTAAGAATGGAATTGAAATTGTAGAAAATGGATTTTATTTTGTTATATAACCGAAAAGTTATGTTCGTATTTCCCTCACGAATTGCTTAAATAATAAAGAAAGAGCAGTACATAATACAATATATTGCTGAACAATGTGCTTGTGATGATGTTTATGATTATAAGAAAAGAAAAGCATAACAGTGTTGTCATAAAATATTTAATTATTTTAATAGGCTAGGTCAGCAAAATCAAAGTCAACGTCAATGACTTTCTTTTCTATAAAACACTAGAACAGTGTTATGGCCATTTTCTTGTAACCAGAGTATGCCAGCTGAATAAATTGGTTCAATTATCTTCATGGAATTGTTATTCAAATTATGAATTTCAGCGAGGAAATTGCACTCTTGATAATGCGTTGGGTGGGGATATATATCACGTTTTGTAACAAAATTTTAAAATATAGATCGATAGTGCTTTTCAGAGGACGATTGTACTGCCCTAACCAAGAATGTAATCACTCAAGGAAATCTCTAAGCGATATTCACAACAATATAAAAGTAAACCATTATCCAAATTTTCCCATGCTAGCCGGTGTGAATGCAAGGTGTCGCGTTTTATTAAAACCACTTCTGGTCAAATTATTAATTCTAGTAATGACACATAAATTATAATGATAGAAAAGGACGATTGAATATTTTGAGTGTAAATTAAAGCTTTTCAGTTATTATAGAAGCTAAATACAATCATCGTATATTATGCATACAAATTGTCAATTCACAAAACTTATTAAGGGAAGGAGAAATAATTGTAGCCGAAGAAATAGGTTTGTGAAACATATCTAAAATTCACTGATTGTTTGTTAGCAAATGATAGGTGATAAAAAAAAATAACAAAAAATAGATAATGAGATATTTATAGTTTATATCAAGACTGTTTGAACACAGGGAAAGAAATGGGAGTGTTAGTATGTTAATGGCGTAAACGACATGATGCTACAGTGCTCTCCCTTTAATTTCACAACCAAAATTCCCATTTTTTTGATGAAAATAAAGAGATGTGAAAGTTAACGATTATGAAATTAACGAGGGTCCACTGTAATTTCTGCAAGCTATTGTCCTGGTATAAAATTTTGTTTTCAAAACTTCCTCAGGTAATGTGCTTAATTTCACTGATAATCATTAGAAAAATTACTATCATAACATTTGGCCATAGCTTTTGTCATACATACTGCGACAGTGATACTTAACTATTTCTTTTGGTATTATGACTTATATGTATATATCCACAAATGCAATGTACTCAGTCGATTTTTTATTGAGTCATATACACGGAAGATATAATAATATGTATTATATTACAAAATCGTTTGGTTGTACAGCACGATGACGCGTTTTACTACTTTACAACATGAAAGAGACTTCAGCGCGTATTGGTTTTTTGTTACACCTCTCTGGCTTTGTCTGGTTAGAAAGAGATGAGTTAAAATATTACTAATCAATTCTGTTTATGTAAATTAACTTTTAAACTTTTTTTTTATAATAGGCTTTTGCCCCGAATCGTGAATCAGGTCATAAACCTGGCTCTACTCTGTTGGTGTGGGTAATGCGAACGTTTTGCTGCAAAAAGCTATATGGTTGGTCGATCTCTTTTTCTCTCCAAATGGTAATATTTTTTTTTACTTTACTTTATTTTAATTAATCAAATAAATAAATAATCAAAAGATTAAAAGGTTCTTTAAAGCACTTAAAATATAATACAATGATCTAGCAAACCCCATTATTATAACGAAAACAATGGAAATTATCTAAAACTGTACACATGGTGCTATTTGTCGTCAGTTGAGCCACTATAAGAGAATAAGGTTTCACACAACAGGTCTGTTTGATACTGAAGAAGAGTTTATCCGAATAATATACGGGAAGGAGTATGATAAATGAAATTCAAACGCTTGATTTGACTCACTATCTATTTCAGGTACTGCTACAACGGAACACACAGTTCTGATTAGAATTAGCGGGTACCTATGTCAAAAGAGATACCAAAGATACATTGATAAAAACGTTTATTTACCCCGATCAAGAATGCGACTGTTTTGCTGTCTTTTAGCATTTCATTGGTCGATCTTTCTTCTAATAGAGCACTCCTGCAAGTAGGTTACTTGAAAACCCGCTTTCTTTTTTGAATAAACATCTTGATCTACTCGTTTTAATACAATGGTCATGTTATAAAGAAGTATAAACTTGGATAAAGAAAAGCACGTCTCGTATAACAGAAATAAAAGAAATCTCATCAAATATAAACAAACAAGGATATATGCACTTGGTAGGGATTTCACCTTCTTGTAGACGGTATTACAGATTAAAACAAAGAAGGAAAACACTTCCCATCCCCGGTTCTTACACAAACCGATAAGATTGCGCTACGGTAAATCAAAATGAGGGAATTTTGCTCTCCACACAATAAAAACAAGAACCCATTCTTTTTGGCTATATAAACAGAGTCAAAAAGGTACTTCTTTTGATGCCCCTACTCTTTTCTTCTTCCTTTCTGGTATATACCACCTAACTATACATCAAGTAACTAAAAAAATGGTTTCTACTACCCGTCGTACTGGCTCTCTCTTTGCTTTGTTGGGATTCATGGCTTTAGCTACTGAAGCCCATGTTACTTTTACTACCGATGAAACTTTGGTAAGATAACCATTCACCTCTCCTTTTTTTATTATTATTGTTTGTTCGTTTTACGAATGAATTTCTAACAGCAATTTTTTCTTTTTTTATCCATATAGCCTGGTGTTCAACTCAATACTTCTTTGGCTGTCGGTCATGGTTGTGATGGTTCCCCCACAGTTTCATTAGCTGTTTCTGTACCTGAAAATGTCACCACTGTTGAGCCTCAAGAAATCCCTGGTTGGGTAAATACGTTTCCGTTTTTTTTTTTTTTTTACAGGTTCTCTGTTGTTTTACGCTCGAGTAATTAACATACAAGAATACTATCTTTATATAGAACTTGACTCTTACTCACCGCAATGGTAACTCTGGTCCAATCAGTAACTTTACTTGGGTTGGTGGTCCCTTGGATCCTGCCTCTTACCAAGCTTTTGGTGTTCTCATTGATGTTCCAAACGTCGATGTCAGCCAAAACAATGTTACTTTGTACTTCCCTACAGTCCAAAGCTGGTATGTAGAATTCTCATATATATTTTTTCCTATCTATCTTGAGATGAGGTCGATGAATGTAAGAATTGATCATAAACGTGATCATAATTTTTTTAATAGTCAAAATGGAACAAATCAATGGGTTTTCCAAGGTGCTGAAGCTGATGCCGAAGCTGCCAATCAAGACCCTGCACCAGCACTCATCATTACCAGTACTCCGAAGAATGCTTCTGAAGAAAGCGGCCACGGTAATGACCATGCCTCTGGTGATGACCAAAGTGGAGCTCAACAACTTTTCGGTCTTTCCGCTGCACTTGTCGCAAGTGCTTTCGGTGCTGCCTACCAATTCCTTTTGTAAAAAAAAAAAAAAAAAGATGTATAAAGTCATTACGTCTTATTATAGCTCATTCCCGCATCATTTATATTTAATATTTTCTTTTGTCGATTATTTTCTGCCATGAGAAGAATTGCAAAATGATATATAGTGTATCAAAACCATAACGTATTATATTATTATTATTATAATTATTATATATTTCCTATTGTAACTATCTCATAGTTTTTTTTTATATTTTTGTATATTTACGTATTATCCTTTCCTTTGATTCCATTTGCAATTTGATTATTAAAAAAAGAAGTTTATATTCATTATCATATTACGAAAGCATAAATTTTACAGTTACTACAAATCCCCATGTTCGACATAAATACTACATGTCACTTCTACGTAATTTATTCTTATTGCTATGATGGTTGTTTTCCGTTGCAAACGAAGAAGAATTTGTTGGAGATGGTTTATAAGAAGGTAAATTACACATCATAGCTGTACTAGCTGGTAATGATGGATCAGGATTGCAGTATTCTTCGTGAGGTATACCAAGTCGAATAAACTCGCCTCTTGCTTGATTTGTCCAATCTATACGTTCTTCTTTATGAAAAGCATATTTTCCCAAAACGGAACAATAGAATGCTCGAAGAAATTTGATTTCATGCATAAAATGCATATCTTTCAAACCATGAGAAAGTACCTATTTTGTATACAATTTACAATAGAGGAGAACAGAAATAGTATCAGCGCCTGATTCTTGGTGTAGTTTGGAATTCTTTCCCCATTGTTTACATTACCATATATCCCTCCATAGTACGATCTGTGCTAATATAAGGAAGTGCTCGGGCAAGATAAAGACAAGGTTGCATAAATTCCCAAAATTTGACCTTTTGGAAAGCTTGATTCAAATTATTCACGCAGTTGATGTATAAGTCATAATCGTCGTTGACCGCTTCATAATAATCTTTATTGCCATGTTCTGCCATATAATAAAAAGCCATTGCACCAAATATCAATCCATAGACTGGCAGAATATTTGCTATATGTAAAAAAAAAGAGGTATTATGTAGTGAGTTTCCTTGTAGATGAGAAGAAAGAAGTAGTGTAGAGTATATAACATTCAAAAGTAATAGATGCTTACCTGTCGTTGTCATAGTGGGTAAATATCTGAGAAAATACCCCGTATGTTCAAAAGCACGTCGACGTTTCTTGGAACGAGCATAATAATAAACCAAGGTACCATGGATGGCCACACGCAAATAATCCGTAACGTTCATGACCTGAGCTTCCAACAATAGCACAAATGGATCAGCATCACGAAGATGACACATGACAAGTGAATTGGCAACATTATAAATTGCCAACCATATTTCAGCTTGATAATCTCCATTACAATGTGCTGTATCCGCCATTTGCTTCATCAAGGCTTTATCACCAGGGGAAGAATCCAATGTGCCTTCAAAGATTCGAATCGTCATTACAACACGCACTGCACGATAAAATTCTTGACAATCCGTGACAACACCCAACGTTTGTGTCGCTTTAATAGCCTGATAAAATATCTTGCGTGCCTTTTCAAACTTGCCTGCTGAAAAACACAAAATAGCACAAGCATTCAATATCCCCGGATCCGGTCGATCACCCATAAGCGCCAAAGCACGTGCCATGTAATAAGTGCCTGCCTTTTTGTTATCGTTGATCCAATTGACCATGGCAGCACGCCCTAAAAAGTAAGCGTATCGGTACCCTTGATCATCTGTACGTTCACATTGATTCAAACCAATCAAGCAAGCAAAGATAAACTTGTCACCTATGCCTTTAATATAATAAATATGACACAGTTGGACCATGGTTTCAATGATACGACGACCTAGTTCTTTTTTCACCGTGGAATGGTATTTTTTGAAATAAAAACAAAGACGTATATTGTGTCGATGTTGCCATTGGGATATCTGTACCATCCAAAATCGCCAGAAAAATTCGAGATTATTGGTTGGCCAAGGAAATCCAAGACATTGGAGGGATTTTAACAAGTAAATTTCCCCATCACCAAATTCGCTTCGCATCGTAAGACAGATACCCAGTTTGCGATAAATGTCACTTTGATGAACCAATCCATATTGTTTGGCCAAGTCTTGATTATCTTCCAAAATGACAACAATTTGTTTTAGATGTCCTGCAGCATCTGGGAGGAGAAAGGATCGCATATCCAAACGTGCCAATGATTCTAGATAATATAATTGTTTTCCCAATCGATCGGTTTGGAGATAATGGCGGGTGACTTTGCCTAAAAGCTGAGCATAATTTTCTCGGTTGAGCTGTCCTTCATAATAGCGTGCAAGGCGTTGATGAATGTCGTTTCGTGTCTCGAATGAAACCATGTCATAAATACAGTCGGGTATGGTAATATGTGAGAATGAATACAAGTCACTGGAGTTTTCGATGGGGTTTCCATGATATCCTGATTTTAAAAAGTTGTATGAGTCTCGTTTATGGATCTCATTCCGTATCTGCTCAAAATCATGGTGATGAAAAATTTCATTTTCTGGCATGATAACAGCACGCACTTCAAATACACTAAAGTGCTGATCTAAGCAACTTGCAATCTATAATTAATAAAGTTAATTATACCTATAATCTTATGTTTATACTCGTAAGCATGATATTTTTTTTTTATAAAAAAAGACATACTGTTAGAAACTCTTGAAAATTCGCATCTAATCGATCGTACTGCATTTTAATGATTCGTTTGAAATTAAAGTCACCCAGTAAATCTTCCAATTCGAAACGATTACTACGTGGAATAAGTTGATCATTTGATACTGTAACATGGTTAAAATCTTTAAGTAGGATAGCGACGTTTCTTTGTTTAATAAAAATAGTACATTATAAGAAATAGGTCAGTTAAATTGCGAGAAAGAATACCAGCTAGTATTTCTTTTGCTTATTACTATTGAGCTTTTAAACATACTTGACATAAAGTGGATTACCGTTGGTTCGTTCCTGAAAAGTTGAACAATTTATGTCACAACAAAAATACCATACAATCAATATCCCCTCTCCCTCCATTACTAAGTGTATCTATAAATATATAATGATCAAAGATGTCAAATTCCTTACCTGGATAGGTCGAGTAATCGAAGAACTCACTTCCTTTACACTATCTGGAAACGATTGTAATACGACATACCCAATTTCGTCTGAATTGAGACCATTGAGGATAATATGTTCAAATGATCCCGTTTTACGCATTTCATCAACAAAGGTAGTTGGATAATTTTGTAGTGGACGAGATGCAATGATCAATAATACATTGTTACAGACGACATGGATTTGCTTAAGACATTCGATTGATGCAGTATCCGACCCTATAAAATTAAAATCAAAAGAGTTACAAACAAATGATTTGCAAGTATATATAAACTGAGAAAAGGTAGGAGACTTACATTGGAGATCATCACAAATAAACACCAAATTCATATAATCGGAAACATATTGAACCATACGCAACACAAGATTTCTCAAAATTCTATCACGCGTTCGTTCATCTAATCGTTGGGTATATTGATTTTCATCAAAATCTCCCATGGATGGGAAAATGTTCCTGAATAAAGGAAGATAGATGTCATCTTCACCACATTTGTTAAGACAATACACAATCGTATGTGGTATATTGTTTTCTGTCAATTCTTGATTAATTCGAAAGGATTCCTTTGGGTGTTTTCGTCTGTAGGATTGGATGCGTCGTAAAATACGATTACTACGGATGGATGATATTTCGCTCTTCTCATCTACCACTACTGTACATTCTGGATCCGGGGTAGGAGTCCTTTTGGTGTTGGTCACAGATGATAAACCATCGGTTTCAGTTGGTATTTCAGATGAAATAATCAAATCCATTAATGAGGTCAACATACTCCTAACCAAAAAATACTTTGTCCTTTTTTCGACTTTTTGAAATAAAAATTATTTTTGGTAAATAGGCTCAGTTTTCTTTATCTTTTCTCATCCATATACTTTTATTATTATCCTATCTCACCTTCAGTACACGATGACCAACTATCCAATAAAAAAATTGAAATAAAATAGGATACGATATTAGTATAATAACGATAGCAACAAGTATGAAAACATCTTCTTACCAAACCGTCAAATCGTCGCTCATGACCGACTCTTGAAGATTTTGACAAAAATATGTTTTTCCTGCACCCGAAGAACCAGAAATAATCATCAAATGATGGTTATGTATTTCACACCAATCATTCACAAAGGTAGTAGCGCGTTCCATTTGTACTTTGTATCCAACAAAATCAATATTAGTCGGGCGGACAGGGTAACGTTTCCGTTTCCCTGCCCATAATCCAAATTTTTGAATACCATAGATTTGGATGGGCTTGATTTTTCCTTTGACATAGTTTTCTCCGAGGTCATCAAACTCGCATAATCCACCAATTTGTTGTCGCGTTGCTTCATCACAGATGACATGTCTTTTACTAAAGGGAAACTTGAGCATGCGTACAGCAATGATAATGGCATCACCAGCAATCCCTGGATCACGTCGATATGGATTGCCTTGTGGGACAACGGCATTGAATATGACACCAGTGGCTAATGAGATAGCAAATTCAGGTAAACGATCGATTTTTCTTAATTGATCACGGACATCAATGGCTGATTTGGCCGCAAATACAGCTTCTCGTTCATGTGAGTAAGGAGGAAGACCAAAAACGCAAAGTATAGTCGCACCTAAATCAAATAACTAGTTAATAAAATAACAAATTCCATCCAGGTTGATGGTTTGCTTGTTTTAGGGAAGGGGACAATGTACCTTTATCATCAATAGCAAATTGTTGTAATACACCTTCATACCGAACGAGAGATTTAGTAACAGCCAGCATGGCATCTTGAACGGCTTGAAGTCCTTCATCTTTTACGATATCCACTTGTCCAAGACTCACAAACATAATGGTAATATCTCTAAACTGTGATTGGAAATTGCCATCCACTGTCCTTGATAATCGATAGACTGCACTGCGATTGACGTATTTATAATAATAAGGATTGGCTTCTGCTGAAAGTTGCATGTAGGATTTATTTCGTATACGAGGAACCAGTGGCTCAATACTCAATTGGGATGCCTTTCTCATTAAACCGGGTTTATCCTGAAGATAACTTGCATTGGGATTTTCTTGGTGGGAAGAAGCAGCATGGAACCAAGAGGAGGATGAAGTGGGAGATTTATGCTTTTGCGTTCCACCACCATGATCTGCACCTGGATCTTTATCCTTGATGACATAATACCTACCTCGTTTGTCATAGGATAAGAAATCCATTGACAAAGGTCGAATACGTTCGTATGCTTCTTGAGTAATACTCATTTCTCCCGCCTTGGCAATAGATAATGCTTCATCCAAGGAAGCCACGACAGGTCCACCAATGGCATATTCGAGTCTTCCATGATACTGTAAATAATAATCACTCCAACTGGAAGAGCTTATATCCTGTTTTACTAATAACGAATGCCGATATGATTTGGACCAATTCAATTCGGCATCCTCTGGATCCACTTCTCCTACAATAATGTTGGTCACCTCTCCACAGCCCAATGCAATATGGAGTTCTAAATCAATGGTACGAAGATCTCTTGTGGAGACACTTCCTTCGCTCATACGTCGTTGCTTTTTCCCTTTGTACTGTTTAAAGAATCGCATCAACCCCCAACGCGAAAAAGATAAGGACAAAGATTCGTTTTCTTCCAAACGATGAATAAAACGCCGTTTATCATTACTATTTCTATTTTCCTCTTGTTTAAACCATTTGAGGCGATCACGAATACTCTCATTTTGTTTGGAAGTATTGATATCATCATTTTCTTCTTGTTCCTGCTGCTGCTTTTGTTGTTGTTGTTGTTGTTGTTGTTGAAGAGGATGTAATTGTGATTGTCGTTCGTATTCATTTCTAATATCAAAGATATTATATCGAGGTCCAGTATTCTGAACTTCCATGGATCCACGACGAATTTCTCCTGATGGATTACGATGTTTGGACCGTTCTTCGGCAGTCAGGTATACTTGATAATGAGAGAGACGTGCTAGTAATTGTAATCCACATTCAACTGCTCGGCGTAATAATGTATTCTTTTTACGTGAAGAGACTTCGTGATCGTGTGGTCTTAAAAGGGGACTCACATCAGGAGTATGGTTTCGACCAGCTATGTTAGGTTGAAAGCAGACAAGGACTGCATCACCTAAAAACTAATGATGATGGTTCTAATTAAATCACCATGTATAAATCCTTATTCATTTATTTTAAATATTCAATTATCTTATTACCTTGACAACGTCGCCACCATAAAACTCAATGATTCGGATACACTGTATTTTATACATCAAATCAAATTTTTAGGTCTTTTTTTCTTATATACAAGATATTAATTGATTCCATAGATTAAGAATGAATATTTTACCTCTCCCATGTAGGCACCTACTTCTAGTGCAATAGCCTCAGCACCTGATTCCCCTTTTTCTGTTGCAAGCGTCATCAACTAAAATATTTCATACGTTTTTCGGTGTCTATATACTCATAACACGAAAATTTATACAAACTAGAATACGTACAGTACTAAATCCTATTATATAGTATGATAAAAAAAATATTATTACTATATAAAAAAAATGCCTATTCTTTTTATTATGTTACCAGCAATGTCCACCATGAGAACAACTCCAAATTGCGTTTGTCTATAAGGAATGGGCACATTTTCTTCGTTGGCATGAAGTAGTCGAATGTACTACATGAACATTCCGTTAATGAAAACAAAGACTATAAACAACTTTATATATATTTTATTAAACTTTTGAATCACCAGACCTTAGGTATATAGGGGGCAATGTTGGCCATGACGGAAACCTTTGTTTTATACAATGTCACGGAATTGGTTTAGGCAAAAAGAGAAAAGGAAGAAAAATTTTCATGCAAAAAATGTGTTTTATTCTTTTTGGAATGTGCTAAAATCGGATAATTTTTGTCCCCCTTTCCTGAACAAATGAAATTTTCAAACAGATACATAAAAAGAAAGATCTTTTTTGTATTAATAGTATAATTAATACATATCTTTGGTTTTTCTCGTTAATATTACAATAACACTATCGAGATTCTATATAAAGTTCGAATAAGGAGTTTTTTTTATATGGTATATTTTTTTTCGATATACCTAAAATTCATCTGTGTGCATTGTTTGTAATAAACTCACTAGTATTACACGATAATACTTGTAAATATGTGTCAAGAACAAGTGTTTTGACTATTTTTATCATCATTATTTGTTATGATAGAAGACCAAAATCTTAATCTGTTGACTTCACTTGTTCAATATCACAAGGAGAAAATGATCGATGGCGCTTATTATAACATACGTTAATCATATCCAAGGATGTAGCCCCAATATTAAAGTGATGACTTTAGTCAAAGTTTAGTGTATGCTCATAAACAAAGTAAAAACGATACAATAAAAATGCCAGCTTCCTGGTGTCACACAAACATTGAGTTTTTTTTTTATTAACCTAGAAAAGATTGATTGTGAAACCTGATACTGGGGAATAGAGAAAGGAGGTCCGTGCCATACCACACACATGGCATGGATCAGACTGGTCCATCAGATAAAAACATTTTCAAAGCACAGAGAGTAATGTCGCTTAAGAAAGGTAATAATAAATATCTCATTCTAAAATTGATTATTATCAATTGCAAGTGAATATATATTTATTGTATACATCACTTGGGACGACCGAACTAAGAAAACGAAGTCGTTTTTTACAGTAATAACTATACACTGTCAATGTTAACAGAATGATGAATTGTAAAGTAATGTATATATACAGCTTATTATATAAACACATCTTTTCTTATAGATTTATTTAAATATTTACTATTACTTTATAAACCTTTATCATGATTGTTCCTGAAATTAATTAATAAATATGAAGGTAATCTCGGAATGCGTTCCGGATGCACAGACCATTTCATAAAAAAAATATGAGCATTGTTACATCAACATGCCACTTTTCATAATTTTAATTGATCTTCACAACATGAATCCAATTGTATTAATTATAATGAATGCCAATCTAATGATGAGACCACATCTCTTTCATTGTTGTAGTATGGATTCATAAATATCGACCTATTTTTCTATTACATATGCGAGAACGTTCAATTTTGGTATAGAATAAATGTAATAGTGAGACCCCGTTAACTTGTTCCTGGTTATGCGTAGCTATTTTGTAATATGAAAGTTTACTATATGTTATTTTGAATCATCCTGGTTCAAAGAAGAAGAGAAAATAAACTAAAGATGGATTGAAATGAACGTAGCTTTCCTGTAGTAATCAGTTTAATTCTTTATTATTTATCTTTATATACGTCAATGTAATTATAAATTCATTCAAAAATAATCATGTCATTGACTCATAACTAACTGCTGATAAACCTTATATTTTAAAAACGAATCATTCATTCATTCATCGTGAGAGTAATTAAAAATAATAATATTGGAATCACCCATCATCCTTTTATATACTGAAATTTGACCTCTTCTATTACCCTTCTTGATTTTTGAATATGGGTACGTACTGAAGGATCTTTTTTTTTAAAAAAAAATTTCAATATAAAAATAATCAAAACTTTGCCCTTTATTTATTCTATTGTTATTATTGAATTGTAATATGTCAATTTTTTACATATTGATAAAATGATAAGTTAATGTACGCAGAATACCAGAATATCAAATTCTGATACGTTTACACAATTGAAGACTAAAAAAAATTCAAGTATTCATAACTATATGATACACTCATTTAGTGCACAATAGAATGTAATAAATATACAAGTAAATATACATTATTTTCATAACAGTTGTTGCACAGTCCAAGCCTATGTGATTATTTCCTAATATAGGGTGTATATTGGATATGAGCTGTTTTTTTATAAGTGGTACTTGAGAAAAAAAAAGAAGTCAAAAATATATTATATATCTTTATATTTTATTCAAGTCCAAAATAGCACTTGTGATGAATTACATTATTATTAGGATTTCAAAATAGAATTGATTTTTTATACAATGATTTTCATTACGATTATTCGATCTCTATACTATTTCTAGAAGATCATGATGTATCGTTTGATGTTCGTTGCGGTAATACTGTTGTCATCAAGAGTAGTAAAAATTGTAATCATGGGAGTAGTAAAATATATATCCCAATTAGTAATTACAAATATAATTCTATTTCCAAAATAAATATTAAAATTTTCAGTTTCAAAAAGAAGTATACGTATTCCAATATTAGCTGCTGAAGAGCTCACGATCATTTGACTTTTTTTTTTTGTTACCAAACTTTATTGTATAAAGAAACGTATCCTTTTCTTATTAAATAGTGTCTGGTACAAGACGTTTGGAAACCTTAAAAGATATAAAGACAAAATGTCTGGAAAATCGCAACAGATAATAAACAAGAAGGCGGACGTGCTTCTTTCTTTCTATCGAATAACTGGAGGCATTTTTGGTTGAAATCAATAACGTGTGCATCACCTCTTTGCTCAAAATAGCAACAAGAAGAATTAATGTTTCCAGAATAATAGGAATTCGATAACAACTAGTTGTTGATAGTAAATAAATTGAGCAAATTTTACTGGTGCTAGTATCCCTTCCGTGCCATTTATAATACTCCTCTATATTTATATACATATATTTACAGTACAATTCTGATATAGGAGAGAGGCATATTGATATACATACTATGGATAGTATATTATTATATAATAAAAACCCCAACATCGATACAAATGTTGGTGTATTGTTCTTGTTCTCCTAATATGTTATTTACTATAACAAGTCAGTAGTTCCCTTTATATCAACAACTGAGAACCTTTATTTGATCATGATCCATTAAAGAAGTGTAAATAATTATAACATATAGTAAATCGTTTAAAGAAATCGAAGAAGCCATTGTTTTATATTTATATAAAGATATTAGAGTTTGCAATGCTATAAAATTAAGCTTCTTGTTTCCTTTAGAAGGTATATAACTTGAAAAATAGAAGATCACGGATGTGATTCCGCTATTTTTCTTTGTGTAAGGGAGTATTATATATATAACTCTATAATAAACCAATGATATTCTATATCTTGTTGCTTACAAAAGAAATGTGAATATATAGACGAAACATTCTTTATATTGAAAAGTTTCGTTCATTTCATTTTTTTTTTTTTGGGGGGGGGGATGGGTAATAACTTTATTCACGTTATGTTCCATAGAATAATAATTGAACACCCATGATAATCATAATATTCTATGTTGAGCATCTATTGTTGAAACCATACCCCATTAAAAAAAGGACATTATTCTACTGTTGAATCATTATAATATACAGTTATATAAAAATACACACATGATGACTGAGGTTCTTGAGAAAATAAAAAGAACTATTATCACACGTCGTACTCAAACGAATTAGGATCTTCATAAAATGGGAATGATTTTCATCAAGAGTGGGTCCCATCAATGAATGATTATACGGCGTATTATTATTATTAATATTTTCAAAAGAAGTCGATCTTTGCTTAATTGAGGAATATTAATGTGTTACTTCTTTAGAGAACACAAAGTAAGTTGATTTTATACAATATATGCCATCTCAATCTATGATTTATATATTCACAGATAAAAAACTTAAAGGGAGGAGGGGGAATTATAATCCATTTATTTTATTTCACATGGCTGGAAAAAAAATAGTATTATTACAATATTTATAATGACAGTTTTTTGCATGAAAGATTTGGTATAGGCGTTTTCATGTTGCTGGCGTCAATCTATGTAGACGTTTCTTCCCAAATACAGAAACTACACTAATCCAAGGCGGGAACAGATCTTCAATGAAGTTTTTATTTGATGGTGACCATCACTTCATATATAATATATTTGCGCAGTTTCGTGATGGATTGAAACTTAATCTGAGAAGAAGAGAATCTAAAGAAATAAAATAATATATTGCAAAAAGAAGTTTATTTGGCTGTTATGCATATACCCTATGTAGAAAACATATTATCCTTCAACATTGGTTTAAAACTAACTACGAAACTTACCAGAAGTAGTACGAAGGTGGCGAATATTCAATACCATAGCTTATTAAGTATTTCATTGACATGGTAAAACATATTAAAGAAGAGGGGGTGAAAGTAGGAACAACAATTTGTTATTGGTATAACAGTATATAAAATAACTTGAATTATAGTCAATATCAAAGTGGTCATTATTTTTTAAACATACATATCTGGAATCATCATGACCAACTACAAAAAAAAAGGGTTGGATAACTACATGATTTGGGATTGATAATAACAATATCGTATATAGTAGTAAATCATGTAGATCTCTTCCCATAGCAGCCATTTTTTTTTTACGGACGATATATATATATTCCTTAAAAATCCCCATCTGTCTCACTCCCCCAAAGAAAAAAAAGACGAACATATATATATACTATATTTTTCCAATGATGATAAATGAATGTTATTGAAAAAAAGTAATAACAAAGAGATGAATTCGGTGATTCTGTATAAAATAGAAATTTTTGTCACTTCTTCCCTCGGAACCAAGAGTTTTATTTAACACGAGCAAGATGAGTTTATCCGACAAAAAATGTAATAATTATTTTAATTGAGCCACTCCCTCGTGGAATAGCGTTAAGACTGGTTTCATCCAGCACAAGTCGGATAAGTAAAAAACTTTTTGTACTACAGTTTTATACCAAATAAATTTTTTTTTAAAAAAAAAACTATGATAATACATTATCCAAATCAACAATAATGGAGTTAAGGATGGTTAAGGAAATAAGTAATATTGAGTAACACTAATAGGGGATGACCATTTTTTTCTATTATATACGTGTTAGATTGATAAATATTCGATAAAACTTTTTACTCATATTGATTTAATATACATTATTAGAATTTGTATAAAAATTTGACGTTTTCAAAATACTTCTTGTAAAATTATGTAGAGTTACTTGTTTTAGTACTATGCATCAAAAAAATATATTATTTTGTTAACATGCCAAAAAAATACAACAAAAATGGAAACTCTTTGGTTTCGAATACTATAAATAATAATCCTATTTTATTAGATAAATCATATTAGGTTGACGAATTATTGGGATTTGGGGGAGGGTCGCGGACGATAGCCCGTTTATTGAATCTATAATATACATATATACATCATCGTATACGAATAGATTATATTCATTTTTTTTGGGGGGGGAGAGAGGGAAGAGAAGAGTAAGAAGAAGTTGAAGAATATATATCTTCTATTTGTTCTAAAAACATCTTTATTATTATTATTATTATCATTACAGTTGATTTTAGTATCTACTAATCTTGAAAAAAACACTTACGAATTTTACAATTTTATTACCATTTGTATTACATTGGAACTTATTTTTATTATGTAAATAAATATTTATTCACTCAAAACGAATAAAGTAACACAATTCTCATTTTATCCCCATTTTTACAATCCTATTGAAATACTTGCTGTTTTGTCGTTGTTTCTATATCTATTACCAATATTTTTTTTGTCATTCTCATTCCCATTTCCCATCTATTTATTATTATTTTAGAGTTTAAAATTCATTGGGTTGTCGATCGGTATAAAAACAAAAACAACGATCCATTCTCTCTCTTCTCTATTCAAGTATAAATTTGTGATTACACAATTTTTGTCGATCATTTTACGCAAACAGACTAGTTTCTTTTGTTTGTGTAATAAAGAAAAATATCAACCGTGAAATCATCATGAAGGATTCTGCTGATATAAAGTTATACACTTAAAACAAAGTTTTATAAATTGTAATAAATAATATAAATCAATTTAATCTCCAATGATTATAAAATATATGACTTTAATAACGGACTTTATGATTTCTATTAATACTTATCATTACCATGTTTGGGAGTTGAAAAAAAAGTTAAAAAAAATGAAACCCGTCAATCACATCAACATTTTGAACAGAAAAAAAAACCAGACATATATGTTATATAGATGAAGAAGATGGTATACAAAAAAAAACATTGTTCGATTCAATGTTATATTTGAGAAGAAGAAGGAACTATGAGATGAAATAAAAAAAGAGATTGAAGGGGGGAAGAGAGAAGAATAAATACCAAGCTATGAACAAAAAAAAAATAGAGAATCACACACAGAAAAAAAAATTAAAATAAATAAAAATACAGGTGTGAAATTATATTATACAAACATCCAACCCCATCATTGAGGAGGGGAAGTAGTACAAAGGGTAATAAAGTAAAGGAATGGAATGGGTTTTGGGGTTATTAAAGTTTTTTTTTATAAGTGAAAAAAAAACCAGTTGTGTGAAAGAAAAACAAGGGAAGAACGGAAAAATAGATCAAAAAAAGTCGAAGAAGATGATGATGAGGATCAAAAAGGGACAAGTATTAGAAAAAAGTATTACTAGATATAAAAAGAACAAAAAAGAGGTATTTGGAATAAAAAAATATTCAAGAATGGTAAATGATAGATTCAAATAGATGATGTATAAGTGTGTTTAAGCCAGCCTAAACTACACCATTACATACACACATCTTGATCTTTTTCTATCAAATAAATCAAAAATGAATTACAAGAAAGAAAATACAAAAAAAAAAGAGAGAGAAGGAAGAAATTACATATTTTTTTTGGTTGTTATTATATTATTATGAAAGGTTTTTTTTATATAAGTTATTACCAAGGCTGTTGTTGATGATGTGATGGTGGTAATGGATTAGAATACCATTTACTATCTTGTTGTTGTTGATGCGATGATGGATCATAATAAGGTGGGATAAACATGTTCATCGGCCGACCATATTCATCGATCATGGCTTGTTGCAGATTATTATTCAAAAGGTGACTACTATTGTTGTTATCTCCTACAGAAGTAGGTGGAAGCGATGTGGTAGTTGGTTCCATAAGAGAAAGAGCAGTGGTACTTGTGCTGGGAGTAGTGATAGAACTATCATAAGGATGAATCAAATGTAATTGATGATTATGATATTGCTGTGATCCAGGAGTGGTAGGTGCAGAATCAGAAGCAGCCGTGATACCAGATAACATGGAAGAAGAGCCTCCTGCTCGACTAGCATAATCCACTAGACTTGTACCACTGGCATTTTCCATTTCAAACGGAAATGCAGTAGGAGGGAATTGGGATTGGGGACTTTCTTGTTCTTGTTGTAATGATGGGTCTGTGTCCATATAAGGAAAATGTTGTAATGAAGGTTGATGTTGTTGCTGTTGTGTAGGGTAACTGTATAGAGAAGAGGTGGTAGAAGCTGGTGCAACAACGGAAGGTCCCATGGAAGGAATAGACGGCGCACGCGCCATCACATCAGTTTCCATTACTATTATTATAATAATAATAAAGTGGGGTTAGTAAAACTCATTTTAATAGACTTGAATATTTATTATAAGAAAGAGAATACTTACCACTTGGGTGGTGGTGATGATGGTGATGCTGTTGATGAGAATGTGAATGAGAATGATGTTGATGATGATGTTGTTGTTGTTGCTGTTGTTGTTGTGGGTGGTGATGTTGATGTTGATGATGTTGTCGTAAATAAGGTGGTGGAGGAGGGGGTGGGGCAAAGTGTGTGTGTGGGTAATAATAGCCAGGTGGCATGGATAACATGGGTGGAGGGGGAGGAGGAGCTGCATAGAAAAAGACAGCAGGGTCATCTGTAAACAAAGGATGTAACAGATCTGAGATATTGTATTGTGCAGCTAATGCTTTTGCACGCGAAATTGTTATCCTATTAAAAAAAAAGTTTAAGGAGTTCATCAGTAAACAGAGAGAAGATCAAGGGGAGTGGTAAAAAAGATCTAATCAATCCATCAATATTAGGTTGTCAAAACAAAAATAAAAGAAACTTACCAAACACCTTTCAAGTGCATAGCACCGACTTTGACAACGACTCGACCTCGTTCATTCTTGAGAATACCATCACGTTTACCACGGGACATGCCCACGACATTTAAAAGCTTGGTACCATTCACCATGTCATTATCTATATAGGAGAAGAGAGTAAGTTTACAGTATGATACTAAGAAAGAAAGTAAAAGGGTTTAAAAGTTGGGATTCCTTACCTTGACGACGAGCGACACAAACATTGTTAGCATCTACTTGATAACAAATAGTGCCTTCATCTTCCCAAAATGAAGTGGCCAATTTGGGTTGCTGTTGCTGCTGTTGTTGTTGCTGAGTTGAACCAGGTTGTTGTTGTTGTTGAGTTGCCATGATCGGTGTTTGAGCGGGCATTACAGGAAATGAATGTGGTCGCGGAGTCACCATGGTGTTGTTATCATAGTGAGAAGGTGGATGTGGTTGTTGTGTTGCAATCACTGGTTTTTCCAACTGAGCTGAGCTTCGCATGCAATGCTGCTGCTGGTGTTGATGATAGTGTGGTGGTGGCGCTACCGTTGTTGCTGTTGATACCGAAAGCTGATATTGAGTAAGATGTTCTGGAGGATTAGGAGCTTGTTGTTGAGGTGGGTTCCAGGTCATGACCGGGATCTGACCACCTGCGTTACTGGTAGGTTGAGAATACATATTTGTTGATGAGCCGTAGGGCGATTCGCTGGTATAGGTATACATTATATTTGTAATTTTCTTTTTCGTTTGTTTGTTCTTTGTGTTGGCTTTATACAAAAGATTCAATCAAAAGAAAAACTTTATCAACTGCTGATGATGAAATGGTGAAAATAATAATAATAAAAAAAGGTTATCGTTTATTGAAATGAGAAACTACTGCACGCGTTGTCTCTCAATAACAAACTATTTCGTCGGCTGGTTGGTTATAGTTGTTGTAGTTGTATGATCGAGAATAAGAGGGAAGGAAGGACTGATATAAAACAAGTGATTTATAAATTGGTATAAAAACACAACGAAAAAAAGAGAAAAAAAGAACAAAGAAAAAAAAAATTAAAATATATATAATAAAAAATGAGACAAAGGAAAAAAAAAGAAACAAGAAACAAAAAAAAGGCGGGCAAAAAAAAAAAATCAAAAACGGTGCCTTTTTATTACGCTATTCACCCAAAAAAATTTGTATTTTTAATTTCCCTCTTCGGTAATCCAAAAAAAAGAGACTTGATTTCAATTATTGACTAGCACTCCCTCCCCCCACAGACACACACACACACAGACATTCTCGCGCGCTACGCTAAGTTGTCGCTAAGTAATAATAATCATACTTATTGATACTTCTTTATCTTTTTATATATCTTCATCACTGCTACTAATTTCATTCTTTTCTTATATTGAATGAATCTAGGTATAAACAATAATATTCAATTATACATCTCTTCTATCTCTTACCTCTATCTATTTATCTGTCTATCTATCTTCTCCCCCCCAAAAAAAAATAAAGACCATGAAACAATCCCATCAAAAAAAAAGACATCCTTGTTTTCTTTGAGTAACATTTCCAAACTCTTTTTTAGTTTTTTGGCTGTTTATGGATTTGTGAGTGACAACAATAGCCATCATCGACATGATTACGTGTTTGTTTGCCGATCCGCGATCCCGGTACTTTGATGTGATTAGCCAATCAATGGTATGGTTGGGTTTCTGTCCTACCAAGGTGGGAAATAGCCCAAGCCTTCTTTCGCGCGAAAGTGAAAATGAACAAGGTAATTCGCCGCTGTAAATCAATTTTTTTTGGTGTGATGTATTCATTTGAATAGACAAAAAGAAGGAATTTTATATTATAGGGTTCATAATCGCTTTACACACTTACCCCGGAAATGAGACGAAAAAAGTAACTCTTCGTTAAAAAAAAGTTCAATAAACGGTTACTTTACACGAGTTTTTATATGGATAGATTCATGTTTTTTTTTGTGAATATGGATGAATAAGATGAAATAATGCAAAACAAGTGCGATTTTCATTTTATTATTATTATTATTATTATTATTATTATTCTTAATAGATCGTTGTCATGTTTACTTTAAAGAAGTAGTTATTGTTCATACTGATTATGGGCATATATAGAAATAGAGTTATTATATATAAAAAAAGGAATACAAGTAGGGTTATATATACAAGATCGTAATTCTAAATCTCTATCTTTATTTCATATAAATCATCGATAACAATCGAAACTCAAAAAAAAGCATTTATTACAATGAACTTTCCAATCATCTCATACTTTTACTATTATTACTACAACATTTATTATGATGATGAAAAAAGAGGTGATGACGATTGCATACGCAATGACTGGGGGACGGTCAAGTTACACTGCAGGTAGAAAGGTTTATCGTGACGAACCAAAAAAAAAACATATATGTGCAGCTTTCAAGAATGATGAATTCCCGCTCTTTACTTTATAATAATATATATATTTGAGATGATCTCGTGGCAAAATAACAAGGGGAGAAATTCTCCCCTTGGTTTGGGTTTGCCTTGAAGACTATAATTGACGTTTAGAACGAGAGAGAGAGAGGAGTCGGAATCAAAGTGTTTAGACCTTTGGAAAAGACATAAAAAAAGGGAATTGATCGACATTTTTTTGTGATACCATTCAATTCAACTTATTGCCAACGATTGATATACTTGATATTTTATTTTTAAACACAAAATGGATATATATGTAAAATATCATAGAAGTTCATTTCCATTTTTTATTATTATTAGTCAATATTATATTATGAATGAAGTGGTTAATGAAGAATTATCAATTAGTACACACTGGATAATTGTACTACCGACCATCCCATTCCTCATAATAAATAAAAAGGCGTATTGTATTCTCTTTACCATTTAAAGAATTGACTATCACATGAGCCACATACACACACACACCATTTTAGATGATTCAATTCTATTTACCTTTAAACATAAAGATATCAAAAGATAGATGACTGTTGCTGTGATTCTCATCTTCATTTCATCCATATTACTCTGCAACCTAGTACCTAATATTTTATAGATTCCTTAATAAAGTCAGGTACGATCGTGGCAAATATACAAATAATATTCTAGTCGGCGCGTGCTTTTTGCCACGTTTCCTTGCTTTGTGTTACAAATGTTTGAATAATAATGTTTTAGATATAAATAATATTTTATTATTATATGATGATAATGATAATGATGTTGATGATGATGATTATAGAAACTAGAAATGAAACTTGCCTTGTTATTATTTTTAAACAAAAAGTTCAAAAAAGGACATCTTGTTGTTATTATTAAGATTTAATAATTCATATAAATTGATCGGAGAGTTATATATATATATATCGGAGAGAAGAGGTGTTAGCTAAACAAAAGATTTATAAGGTACTAAGAGAATTTCATCATCGTTGTTGTTGATCATTTTATTTTTTTTGGGTAAAGTAAAAAAGTCAGTCTTATTTTTCAGAATTCACATTTTCTTTTTCTTTCCTTCACATACTCATTTTTTATTTTGGCTTGTGATAATTTGTTAAAAAAAAGAGTGTGGGTACTTTTTTTTCGGTTGTTAACATAACATAACCCATCCATTTTCAACATTAAAGTTGTGTACGTAATAAGCATTGAAATTGGTACATGCGTAAAAAAAAATTCTAGATGAGACACGTTTTTACTTATGATATGGAATTCTGTAATTTCATAGGCTTGAATCTATGCGTGTTTGTTATCCTATTCCATATGGACTCCGCTATTGGATACATCATCCTACAGCCTATATTTGATTATCACGATGAACTTTATAGAATCTATTAGGTATTTGATGTAAACTTACTAGAAGTTAGAGCATATCAAACTGTTAAAATAACATATTATAAAGATTAGAGTAAATTAAAACATATTCAAAATATAATAGGCTAATGAGTTTTTTCCCAGGTCCACAAAAACCTGCTCATTGGAGAGAGTGATTGGGAAAAACGCGTATTTATTATACTAAATACTTGTACATATTAAAATGAGTCGGGAAAATAAATGATGTGCGCGAGTCTTTTTTGGTTAAATGGTTCCACCAAAAAAAATCAAAAGAAATTAAAAATTGTAATGGATTTCAGTGTTAATATTAAAATTATTATTATTATTATTACTCAATAGCACACACACATGCAACCCATTCATATACCTTGCAGCCAACCAACCAGCAAGCATTATTTCATCAAAGTCTCTGAGTATTTTTATTTCTGATTATTCCTTCTTATTACTTATTGAAGGAGTTCTTGTTTCATAAGATAATCCAAATAAGAAATCTTTTTTTTCCTAGTACTACAACGTATTAGTTATTACTGTCCTTTTTCTTTTTATTATTATTATCATTATTTGAAAATCGTCATTTGTCCCTGGTTGTAAGTTGAAAATCTCGGGGAAGAAAGAAAGAATATAGGCCTTATTATAACTAACCAACTAACCCCCCCTTTTTTTATTATATAACCTTGACTGTTTCGCATATATTTTTATTTTAATATAGTTATGCGTTTCATCACAAACGATTCATTCATTGATTTATTTTGCATGGCCGACATTCATTTCATTACATTTCCTTAACAATCTTGGTGTAATATTCATTATACTATATCACCTCAGTTTCGACAACACAACCCCATTTACAACAATTTTTTTTAAAAAAAAGAAAAAGGAAATCACATTTTATCCTCTCTTTTTTTTGTGTGTATATATATTTTATATAGTTGATATCTATTACCTTACTTAATCTCCTTCTTATCCCCCTTCATTCGTAAAAAAAAAAGAAAACCTTTTACCTCTTCTCTACTTCCCCACTCATACACACTCTTTCTCTCTCCTCTCTGATATATTTCTTTTTTGGATATTTCGTCTTTTTATATTTCTCTCCCTCTCCTATAGATTCTATTCCCCCTCTCCTTATAAAAAAAATGCAAACCAGGGACAAAAAGCGTAACTTTTTCGGTGGATATCGCCACGGTAATAGAAGTATGCCTAAACTTACAGGCCATACACGTCAAAAGAGTACAACCGATGAAAAAGAACAAGAGGTGGATAATGAATCGAAAAAGAAGACTCAAATCGAAAAAGCATTAGAAAAAGCCAATACCGCTGTATTATTTGATTCAGCGAATAATTTTAAAAGTGCTTGTCTTTCTTATAAAGAAGCGGTGACCTTGTTACAAGATGTTTTACTCGCTGATCCTTTTCGAAATGATCGTCCTCGATTACAAAATATCGTAAGTGTATAAAATGATTCATCATCATCACTGTGATCCCATCTATCCAAGAAAAAACCCCTCTTATCTCTTTCTCTCTTTATCAACTCCTCCTTTTTATTTTATACATATTGGTGGTTGTGTGGATGATGATGGCATTGTTGGTCTTTTGTTCTTCTTATTCTCTGCACTGTGGCATGCAAGACATGAAAGATGAGAATGTGGGGGTTGGGGTGGGAAAATAATAATTATACAATAACTTTTTGTGATTGTATTTCTAACGTTTACAAATTCTGGGGGTGGTTTTGTTGGTGGATAGTAAAAAATGAAAGATAATTTAGAATGTAGAATAACAGAAAAAAAAGTGAGGGGAGGATGGGGGTGAAGAAAGAAGAGGAGAAGTTATCAAAAAAGAAACTTGAATATGGATCATCCTCATTTTACCTTTTTTTCTTTTTTCTTTTTTCTTTCTGATTCTAATTCTTTTAATTATTGACTTAGTGTGATACTTATAACGAAAGAATACGAGTCTTATCTAAATCGATTGATCCTTCTCCAACAATAACACCTACATCACCCACGAAAATAACTGATACGACAACAAAAACGAGTACGAAGACAACGACGACAACGGCAAAAACAAATACAAATACAACAAAAGATACGTTATTAGAAAATAGTGGTGTGAACGATATGCGTGCAATCACTGAAGGATTATCAACATCAGCCTCTTCTTCCCCTTCCTCTTCTTGGCGTTTGGGAAAAGGTGGTAAACGAAGAGCCAAATCACGACCTACCTCCATGGTTCATGACGAAAGTGATGATGCCGCTTCTGCCTATACCGTAGATTCAACCAAAACCACCACATCCTTATTTACTTCATTATTTGCCAAAAAAGGACTCAATGCCAAACACAACAAGGAAAATCCAACCATGCAACATCATGATTTATCTTCTTCTGTGACATTGAATAGTGGACCGAAACCTTCAAAAAGTACCCCAATTGCTCCATTCAGTCGTTCTCCGAGAACATGGTTGCCGCAAGGTAAATATCCTAATTCTATATTTTAATATAAACTATAAAAAAATTATTATTAGAATAACCTCACTGAGATGATGTGTGTCTGTTTATCCTTATTGACAACTTGTGTTATTAAAAATTAATTAGCAGACAGGAAAAAACGCCACTCATCTGATTCTATGGATAAACAAGGGAATGAACAATTACCACCACCAAGTTTACCGTTACCCGAGTTATCATCTACCCCGAACAATCAAGAGGATTATTTTGATTTGGGTTCATTAGGGGCGAGTGATTTATTATTAAATGCGCCTTCATCCCGATATTCAGCACTTCATACTACCACAGCTACTACGAAGGCGACGACTACAAAGAATGATGGACGGGAAGGAGGCAGGGAAAAGAATGGGCAGGATAACAATCATTACAAAAACCGTGTGAATCAATATGTGGGTATTGATCTTATTCTTGAAGAAGATCCAACGAATATGAATGATACCATGGATATGCTTGCCAAAGTGATGAATGAATCAAATCATGATGATATGGGGGATACCACTTGTTCTTCAGAGGATACAAGTACAGCACCCTTGATTGTCCCTCCACCTCGAAAACAAAGTATCACGAGTACCAAACAGACGACGACGACAGAAAAGGACCACCGTGACGATTATTATTTCCTATCCACAGTAGAGGAGGAACATTGCAGCAAATCATCCTCTTCTGCAGGATCTACCACGACATCATCCTCATTATCATTACCATCCACTACATCATCACCCCCTCTTGCCCCTGTCCCTTGTCCTTCGACTTCATCCTCTACGAACAACAACAACAATAATGGTCAAGGACTATCCTCCTTTTGGCGAGCACATACATTTTCTACACGACGTTCAGCCCATTCATCATCAGCACAATCACCACCTCAATCGCCACCACCTTCCTCTTCCTCATCTTTATCATCACGTAAAAAGAACAACAATAAAAAACATGAACCTAGTTTACCTCCACTTCATCTTCCAAAAAATAGCAACAACAACCATCCTCCACCCCCTGCCAATAGTAGTCGAGCGAGTTCTACACGAACACGAAGTACGAGTAATGCTAGTGCTAAATCTCGTCAATCAGTCGCGTCAGCTTCTTCGCCAACCACACTTTCTTCCCCATCGTCACAATCAAGCAATCGAAACGGCTGGTCCTCCTTTGATTTGCAATCTCGTTCAAATAATTATAATAATAATAATAATAACCCACCCTCCTCTCTATTCAACGCTTCTGTCGCCTCGTTGGCATTATCACCGAAAGAAAGAACACAATTTTTTGATCCTCCCAAGATTGATCCAGCCGTCTTTTTAAGTGAACCCGAACCCAAAGCAGGTGTTAACGATTTACCATTAACTCAACGGATATTAAAATGCCTTGTGGAAGGAGGTTATCTAACGGATCGACTCTATGTTCCCAAACAATTATGGTAATTTATATCTATATAAAGAAAAAAATAATATAAAAGGTTAAACCATTGAATTCCCCCTCATTCTCTTTTTATATATATTATATATACATATAGGAGTCAAACCAATATCCGACTACCTTCTGTGGATGCCAAATTGGCTGCCTGCGAAGTCCTTATTCCTGTCTTGGAACGCATGAATGCTATTCAAAATGAATCGATGGTACTTTCTGAAACTACAAAGGAAATCTCGGCCTTGGAAAATGTATTGGAACATATCAAGGAAGGATTTGCAAGAAAGTTGAAATTGTATGATCGTAAAAATGATACGAATGGGGATGAAATGGCAGCGATAGTAGCAGCATGTGAAGGATCCAATAATAATCCTTCTCAATCGACAACACCTTCATCTGCCAATAATATTACAGCATCCTCTTCTTCATCTTCTACTACGACCAACAATCCATCCAACAAAACATCACAGGTAATAGATATATAGAGTATTAAAAGGAGGATGATTTGGATGTATAAATAATTAATGCGTTATTTCTTCTTTTAGACTTTTGCCGCTTGGGGTAACAAATTATCCAAATCAGTTGAACGGATGAAATTGGAATCTTCACGGACATCGTAAGTGTTTGGAAATTTTAATATTTGAAATGGTTATTAATCAAATCTATGTACTAATAATAATGTATAAATAAATAAACAGAGAACATCAACATAGTACATATATTCAAGCCCTCATTCAAGTATTTACATTGGCACAAGTATTGGATTCCTGGCGAATGCAATATACCGAGATCATTGGTCGGGTACCTCACGACAAAGTTTTATCCTATGCTATGTTTTTAACAAGATTACAAGCATGTACAGAAACATTGGAAAAAATTGTATGTGCTTTTGTCTTACGAGATGTGACACTTCTTGTTCACAAATGGATCAAACGTAGTCGTGAATGGTCTCTTGAGTAAAAAAAAAATTCCCTCATCCTTTATTACATTTTTTTATTTATTTATATAACGCACGCTTATAACACTTCCACATTCATTAACAACATAATCATCACTCTTCTTTTTCTCTCCATTCACTCTTTTATATTCTTTTCTGTACAATTTTTTTTACATTACTACTATTAACACTACCGCTACCATTACTACTTCTTTTTACTATTATTATTACTATTATTTATTTATTGTTATTTTTTTTTTGCATACAATCCTCTCTTTTCCATGTTATCCAAAGTTAACTGATTGCACCTTTTGATTATGATCCAAATGAATATTTAAACGTTCAGGACGATAATCCATGGTCATGACACCATTGGGAGGTAATACGCGTCGTAATTTTGGAAGTTCACTTTCACGAACAAACTAATAGATACACCCAATTCATCCTATTGTTAGTATGATTTGTTCTTTTCGACTGATATATATATATATATATACAAAATATAATAAATATAAAGCTCTGTACTTTCTTTTCTTTCTTACCTGATCGGAGGAGAGTGCTGTTTCTTCGTTATCTTTCAAGATTTTTTTTCCAACCAACTTGTCACGCCATCCATCACAATCATTATTATTGTTATTCATAAAACGTTGCATTGTATAAAGTGTGTGTTTTTTTCTTGTTAAAGTACCGGGAAAAAAAGTAGAAAAAGAGAGCCAAGATTTTGGTTCAAGGCGAACAGCCATTTTTATAATGCTTGGCGGTGTGTGGTGATGAGAAAAATATAAAGCCCGCTCTGCTTTTTTTATATTTATCCTAAAATAGTTTAAAAACCCTAAATTTTCATGTGTTGCATTTTTATACAGACGTCATCGACGAGTAGCTCTACTTACAGCATAATAATGATAATTTAATATTAGAATGGCTTGTCATCGTCATTATTTTTCATCTGATAAAATGGTATACTTAGTTGCCTCTATTTTTATTCATATATTGGTTTTAATAAAATTTTTATTTTCTGAAACTGTATTTTATTATATTGGGTCATAGTTTAGGTTGACGAGAAACACATAGAGTTTAAGCAGTGTATTATATATAAGTTACCGTTGGATAGTGATTAGATAGTAGTACAAGTAGCAATACTTCTTTTTTTTTTTTTACTTCTGTAATCAAATATTCAAATTCTACTTTAAACATGTACAAAAGTGAGATAACAATAAGGTATAGCTAGCCATATTTTGTATGTAAATCTTGATTATGTAACATCCATCAATGACAGCAACTGAAAGACAGAAGTTTTACAAACGTATTTTTCAACCAGGAGGGTACGGGATAAAGGATTCACTCCCAAGAAAAACGGTCATAATTCACTTGGTGGTGATGGTAGACAACTACTGGTTTTACTACGATTGATAAACTGAATGATCAAAATAGTCCTTGCTTTTGTTGTTATATAAAATAATATTTGCAGCAATTAAATTTTATAGAATCAAAACTACCACGTTTTATATAATATACACAACCAGTTTTAATCACCCTACGTACGTTTCTGAAACATTTATATCGATACAGAATATTTCTTTAAACTCAACCAACATTCTTGCATTTCCAAGAAGTATTTCTTATTTGGTGAATTTGTTAGGCTGTTTATAAAAAGTAATTTTCACCCAATAATAATGATTTAAAAATAACAATGGATAAAGAAGTCCGTCCAGTTCTTCTTTTCATCTTTTTATTTTGAGTGCATTATTACCCCCATCCCTTTTATCCAACTCTAAACTCATCTTATTGCCATTAGTATTCGGGATAGGTTTTTTAAATAAAAAAAGAATTACTACACGAGTAGTCCATAAGGAGTCTTTTTTTAGAATATAAATTTAGTATTATCATCCTTTGGCCTAAAACGAGGATTGACAAAAATGAGGTCGTCAAAAAGAAAGGGGATGGATGATTTTGGCCGTATTTTTTTTATATCCTTTAAATGCTTTTTATTTTATCAGTACAATGCAGAAATGGGCACAAAACCTTTATTTTTTACCTACTCGTGCTCAAGTAGATGTATCGTGTTATGATAAAGGACTACGGTACTGAATTCTATTGACGGATTCACGAGTGAGGAGGGAAGGGAAGGGTAGTGTCTAACATCACCGGATCAAAGACTAATCAGGACCCCCATCTCTGTAACCATCAAATGGGTTTTGAACCCGGGAAACGAGGAGATGGGTTCATTAGTTTGGACCCAAACTCACCCGAACCTGTTCACCACCATTCCAAGTAACCACTAAGGGGAAAGAGAGAGATCCGATATTTTCCATTCGTTTGCTCAAAGAAGAAAATTGTCCATATGTAATATTATAAAGTGCCATCTACGTCTCCGACAAATACCTCTCTTTTTTTTCTGAATGGTCCATAGACAGTTGAATGTTTCCTATTACTTCCATCCATAGGATGTATCTGAAAGTGTCCCCCATTTGAACACTTTTGAAAAAAAAATTACAATCTTTATATCAACCAACTTTATATATATAAAACAAAACACTTGTTTTCGCATATTTATACATATGTAGCTAGAAAAAAAATAACATCTCAGTTTGAAAAAAAAGAGATCATCAAGAATAAGCTTTTTTTTTATAAAGAAGTACTAGAGTACTACTTGCATTATTCTGACAAAAGAAAGTTTTACCAAATTTCATCCATGTCATATTTTCAGGAATGGGTGATGAAACTGATGGGAAAAAAATAGACTTGTTTGATTTAGATGATGATTGAGCCAATAGATAGAAACAAAACTATGGATAGAAATGTTACACCCAACAAGTTAGCCTATTTTGCGTTGCAGCCTTATTGGATTATGCACTATAAATCTCTCACCAACAGCATCAACGACGCCATATAGTACGAACGAATATCAAATGTCTTTTTAGACGCATCGTTCAACAGTATCTTTTTTTTGAGAAATGAAAATGGCTGAAGGTAGAAGAAGAAAATAAGCTTATCTTCTGTTCATCAATCTGCAAATAGAAGATTTTTTCTATGGTTGTGTAACGTTCTCTCCAATTTGGGTAATTTTTTTCATTTTCTTTTGAATCTTGCATTCCAAGTGGATCATCTCAAACTGCAAAGTAGAGTATATCTATAATACCCCATCATCATCTTTATCATCTTGTTCTTTTTCATCAGCACCATGGAAGAAATGAATCAAATATAAAAAGAATGAAAAATCAAAGTGTTGAAAATCAGCAATACCAACAACAATAATTATATTTACAATCAATACAAAATGATGATGAAATCTACACTCTTTGCTTTGGCCGCCCTTGCTCTTCAAGGTGCTTATGCTCATACATCAGGCTTCACAAATGAATTTGCATTGGTAATATAGACATTTTTTTTCTATCATTTAAACAAATAACTTACTCGCCCTATACTTTATATACCATAGCCAGGAACTACATTGACCACTGCTTTGGCCATTCGTCACGGTTGTATTGGTTCTCCCACAATTGAGGTGTCAGTGATTGTACCCGAAGAAATTACTACCATTAAGCCTGTTGAACTTCAAAACTGGGTAAAATCCTTTTGCGTACTAATTCTCATACACACGACTAGATGATCTTTCAAAAACTAACTAAAATATTATAATAAATAGACATTAAACTTTGAATATCGCAACACGGGTCAAGGTAACAACCAAGCCATTAGCAGTTTCAGATGGACCGGTTATCTTAACCCTGGTACTGCTCAAGATTTTGGCATGGTGATTGATATTCCAAACCTTGATGTGAGTCAAGGCAATGTCACTTTATATTTCCCTACTGTTCAAAGATGGTAAATATTCTTGTTTCCATGTGTTGTTTAATATGACTCTTTGATAAAACATTCAATAATCCTAATGATGAATTTCTTTTATATGATAGCTCCAATGCCACCATCGAACTGACAGGTGAAGAAGCTCCTCATATCACTGTCACTCAAAAGATTTCGGATGAATATGATCATCACCATGATGGTGATGAAAGCGGCGCTCCAAAGATGGCTGGATCCTTTGCTAACATGATGGCAGCTTCCATGTTGGGTGGTGCTGGTTATTATCTCTTGAACAATTAAACCAATTTAATAGTAGATGGATAGACTATTATTATTATTATTATGCTTTGCTTCTTCCTTATACCTCTTAAACATACACATCACTGCTGATATACGATCCCTTGCTCTAAATGTATTATTCTATTATTATAAAAAATTACCATGTATACTATAACTATGTTTTATGTAAAATAAACTCTTTGCTAAAAATTGACGATTGTTATATCAGAAAATAATGATGATATTGTATACTGTGAAATATTTATAGTGCTATTAGTTTATGAAAGTAACAAAAGGAAGTGTTACCCACTTCCTCTGGTTTTCTTTTCTTTGCGTGGTTTACATTAGCCAATGATTTTTTGATCTTTGCACATTGAAAAACAATTTAGTAGCCTTAGTAATGAACATCATCATTATTATATGTAATGATCACCATACTTTTTTAACCGGCAAACTTAGAAATTGAAAAATTACTTCGACGCACGGTTTGTTTTTCTACACCAAAAATAGTAAATATAGTACTTTTTGGGACACAATATTTACACATGCTCATGAAAACAACATAATATCTCATCGTATTTGATAAAGAAGGTATCGGGCATGCCCGTTAATCTATAATGCTGTATCCCAGCTGGAGTGATGCATGTCCCAAAGTTTAAATAATAAATGTAAAACCATATAAGCAATACTCACAATAAAGATATCAGAGGCTATTGCAAAAAATGCTGTTCTTCCTCACGAAAATAAAATAATTGAAATTTTTTTCCTTTGTGCATTCTGTCCTAGCTTTACTAAGTGTGAATTTCAATTTAAGCCACTCTTTTTTTTGTTGATCCTCCCCTTTTCTTGTTGTTTGAGATCTCAAAACATGTTTAATGGAACGCCTGATGTTTTGTTGCAGCTTTTTTTTTTTGACGAATAATAATCGTATCTGCAAAACTATATAGAATGCTGAATCATCAACTGTAGTTCACATTAATAATAATAGGTTTTTTTTATAATTCTATGTTGGGAAGTGCATTATTTCCATCAGTATTTACAATTTGCATCAAGCATTGTGTAACTATACAGTGTCACATATAATACATGAAATACATTCCTATTATCCTAATAGATTCATATGTTTGAAACAGGAATTTCAATCAAGAATAATGATAATATGTAAAAACAAAGGAATAAGTTGCCATATATTGAAAATTTGTATATTCTTATCAACGTAGTCATCAACAACTTATATAATAAAATCAGAATACGATTATTATGCGCCATCCATATATTAAGGAACAGCTTCTTTGTATTATTTATAAGCAAGGATGAACGATATAAAGTTTATTAATGTTATGGAATAGCATTAACCCGATTTTTTTTAGCATTTTATATTCTTATTGCAATCTCCTGAATAACTTTAAAGCATTGCTTAAAGTCTCTTCTCTTCGGTTTCGAGTTGTACAAACATTGAAGGTGACACACATTTGAAAAGCCAGAAATTTTTGGACTGCTGAAATTTTTTGGTATCACGTCAATCCATGAATAATTTTGGTGGCGATCTCTCTATACTACTAATCAATCTCTGATTTTCTTTTACTCTCCACACTAATAATTACACTGTTCTTGCAAATCTATAAAGTAGCAATAAGATCCGCTGAATAATATAAAAAGATTGTATATAAAAGGATGAGATTTTAGTCTCTCTTTTTTTAAAAAAAAGCAGCATCTTAATAGCAAATAAGTAGTTGATAACAATGATGAAATCTACATTTTTGGGATTATCTTTCATTCTTATTATTCAAGGTGCATTTGCTCACCCCGGATTCACAACCGAACAAGCATTGGTAAATGTCACAATTATTTGGGATATTATTTGATTGTTTGTTTGCTTGTTTATTTGTTTTTACAACATTTAAAAGTAAACAATTATTAACCATTTATCAATATTTACATAATATATAATATATATAGCCTGGTACCACCTTGAATACATCAATGGCAGTTAACCATGGTTGCAAAGGTTCCCCTACAACTGAAGTCTCAATTACTGTTCCTGAAGAAATCACCAAAATTGAACCTGTAGAGCTTGAAAACTGGGTAAACATGGATACTATTATTTTTCTTTTGCAAATATTTATTTTTTTACATTCAGTAAAATGAGTGCTTCTTCATCACTGTATTCACTGGTTATGATTTTACGTATAAATAGACATTGAATGTTGAGTATCGCAATTCTTCCTCTGGTCAACAAGGTAACAGTACCCAGGCTATTAGTGGTTTTAAATGGTCTGGCAATCTTGACCCTGAAACTCCCCAAGAATTTGGTATGGTCATTGACATTCCCAATCTTGATGTGAGTCAAGGCAATATCACTTTATACTTCCCCACGGTTCAAACATGGTAAGTACTTTTTTCCGTCTTGCATATATTTTTAAAAGCAATTAAAATATTAATTGTGAAACCATCCTCTCAATATGATTGTAGTGCCAATGCAACCATTGAAATGGCTGGTACAGAAGCTCCACATATCATTGTTACTAGTGAAATCATAGTAGAACACGACCATGATCATGACCATGACCATGACCACGACCACGATCATGACCATGATGAAAGTGGCGCTCCAGGTACAAGCGGTCCCTTTGCTAATTTGGTAGCTGCTTCAGTGTTAGGCGTGGGATATTATATTCTTAGCAATTAAATTGAACATATATATGTATTTAAAAAACACATTGTATCATTATTCTTATTTTTTTATGTATTCTGTTCTATTATATATCCCACACTACTTCTAGTATAATTATCAACAATATAAAAATATTTTGACAAACTATAAATTATTTTCTTTCTTGCTAGGGTATTATAACATCAGTATAACACGTCATAGCACATAGCTATGCTTGAAAAAAATAAAAAATGGCTGAATATTATTTTTCTGTTGACATTTTTATTAATGGCACAATAATCCACTCCTCACATCTTTTTTTTTTGTTTTGCTTATATACTGTTTATTGTCAAGCTTCTGTTATTTTTTTGTATACATCACTTTTTCTGAATTATTATTGTATATTATTATGGACATAGATCGTGAAAACTTAGTCGTATGATTTGAGAGTGCAGTTGCTTTTATTATGTACATATCAGCATGATATCAAAAAGCAAGTTATATTATATTAGACGGTGATGAAACAAATACTACATACACCCACAGGATCCTGGTTATTAGAAATGAAAAATGGAAAGAAAAAGGTACAGCAATACGTAAAACAAAAGCCCTGGAATAAGAACCACATTTATTCGGATTTCTGAACCACTACAATGATCTTCAGTTGTTTAACCAAAGGGTATGCAAAAAAAAGATAAATGTTCTTTAATCCTCATTATATTGTTTTATATGAATTTCCATAGTTATTCATAGTTAATTCAAACGTGTTTCTATTTCCAGGATTGCATAAAAAAAAGCAGCAAGAGTGTTAGCACCATATAGAAGAACATCCTTGGTTCAAGCCATGCTTTTTTTAATACAATGTTTATGAAAAAAGTTCATTTCACAATCTGTACGATTGAGCTAAAAAAAAAAAAAAGAAAGTAAAAAATCAACTTTATTACCGTGACCCGGGATTCGGAACCAATCCGAAGATATCAATCAACAACAAAAAAAGGAATTGACATCGCAATAACAATTATAATGAACAAGCAATGACGTGTTTTATTAAAGACTTTTAACATTAAGAGCCAAACTCATTACTCCCGCAACAATATCAAACACTTTAAGACTAGCATGTTTTTTTTAAGTTTTATGTTTATAAAAAAGAAGAAACCCTCCCTCCCCCTCAGCTGATGGATGACTAGACAGCTGAACGACCCAACTACTGTAATTTAAAAGGGGAAATCTTGAAAGCCTCGCGTGCCTTGGAAGTTTTGAATGCTTTAAAAGTCCTGAGTGCCTTGAGAGCCTCGAATGCCTACAAAAAAAAGACAGTGTTGAGATCTAAACTTTCCAAATGTTGAATTGAATCAAGGAAATCTTACGTTTCTTGTTTGCCGCGAAAGTCTTGAATACCTATAGACAAAAGAAAAAAAGAAGAAAAAGTGCTGTGCTATTCCACACAAGCAGGCCGGTAGCTAGTTGCCAAGCATTCACAGCCAACTGGTCCACCCTCAGTAATCCTTCATTCGGTAAAGAATCAGTTTAAAGGGAAAAGACAACTGTACTCTATTACGTCTTATGCCTATACAAGCCAACAGCTCTATCAAGAGGCCTATGGAGCACGGATCCTCAAGCCAAAGCCGCGGCACTTTGCAGGAACCAAACAAGGGTTGGCCTTTATTTGCGTTACAATCGTCTTCTCCATGGGTAAAGAGAAAAAAAAGAGAAAGAGACTGCACGAAAAAGATATCCTTTTATTTATTTTTTTGAAATTCCGACCGTGAAGCTTTTTAATAGTAAGTAAAGAAGTTATAGTAAAAAGTCAAATGAAGCCAATGTCAATAAAAAAAAGTATAGACAATGTCATTGACGTGGAAATAGAGTTAAAGGTGGTTACCTAGCTGAGTGTGTGTACCTGGTGCGGCGTACTTCACTGCAAAGATTTTGCATACATTTTTCCGTAGCGCCCATTTATTTGTCCAGGAATACATTTTATTCTCCAACAGTTATTGCAACATAGACAATGATAAAATGTTTTGAGTGAACACAATCCAGATATATCATTTATTATCCTTCTAATCTGCTAGTGTCTTTTGTATATATAAAGAAAAACTGATGAAAAGATACATTATCAATTTTATTAATAACAAAATTGGATTAATAAGTTAATAGAGAAAGTGAAAGATTATCAGGTAGCTATATGAGTCCTTTTTCCCTTCGTATCTTTATACAAAAACAAAGACTCCTTGGTGCTATGCTCTTCTGGACTAATTCATAAATAAACTTTATTTTCTTCTTTTATGAAGTTGTTTATCATTGCGAATAAGGCATCTGTATTGCTAGTAATTTTTCTATTGAAATATATTCATCCACAGAAAACTTTTTTGATTCATGTAAATGTTGGATTTGATGATATTGTAAAAGCACTTGCAGTTGATGACGTGATGATGACCATAGAAATATTGATTATATGAGGAAGATGGATATGTAAAAGAAGGAACAAAGAGAAACTTGCGTCGCCCGAAGCAGAAACTGTAAACTATCTCATCTCATCAAGCAATGCAATATAAGTCTTTTTTTTTGATCCACAAATGTATAAAAACGTCATTATTCGACTGCTTCTTCCTTAATTATAGATACGCACCAGCTTTCTAATATCAACCCTTACAACTAAAATTAATGGTTTTTATCCAATAAAACCATTCATTAGTAGAGCATTTATTATAATGGTAACAATTCGTAAATATTTTTGATATATCCACCATGGTCATAAAGAGCTGAGGGAGACAGTAGGAAAATAAAACGTGCTAAAATGGATAGTATTTGATGGGTTTTTACAACATATATAATACTTCCAATGCACTGCTTAGTTAACAGTATACTCCTTTTACGACTCTTGTAAAATGAATTTGAAATCAGCTGAATCGATCAACTTGATGATTCAGCGTCACCAGTTTTTAAAGTAAAACCCAATACCAACTATCTTGAGGTCATTACTTAAAAATATGAATAATAATAGCAGCAATTCACTCGTTTTATTGCATTGGAATAAACTGAGAGGAAGTCAATCGACATTTACCTGTTTCTTGTTTCCGTTTTTTCTCATATAAAAAACTATTACTAATTCATATTAATTCCTCCATAACTGGTCGTCAAGTCACAACGATATCAGCAACAGCCACATTATTACCTTTGCTTCATTACTATGGAATATTATAATGAAAAAGGATAGGAAAGAAAAAGAAATAGCTAATGGCTTTAAGTAAGTTCCTACACCTGATGGGTTTTTGCAGTATCTCGGTGGGTAGTGATGATGGTGAAACAAACAAAACAATAAATCATTACATTATCAATGCGTATCAACTATATTATTATATATTATATCATTTTTATATATAGCCGACAAAAATTGACATGCATTATATGTAGGTCATACGTTTCAAGTCGAGAGTAAAGGACTCTCTGCATTGAATTCTCATAAATGACACAAGAATTGTGGTCATGATTATTCTTATATGGTTTTTTTTTTCGCAGTTTTATGTGCGGTTAGGTTAGGTAGTTTATGAAACAATATCAATGATGACTTAGAAGTATAGATGTCATGCTTTTTATCAACTCATCGCTATCACTACAACAATCAATATGTATCCTAAAATTAAGCCCAATTATATGTGTAAGAACGGAAGTGCACCAGTGAATCCTTGTTAGAAATTGTTTACAACTCGCCAATGAAATTCTTTAGAGTTCAAGATGCCAAGAGTACTGTTTGCCCATTACATCCATTCGTTAATATTATTCTCTTAATCAAAGGTATTTATTTCTTTATGTATATAATTGTATTTTTGGTGAGTTTGAGTAACAAGGATGGTATATATTCATTTAACTGATCTTTTACTACTATATTATTTTATTTCTCAGGGCGTTAAATAATGCGGACCAATATGAAATTTAGAGGTTTAACATTTACAATCCTGATGCTCAACGGAGTAGCCATGCTATTAAAAAATAAAAATAAAATATTTTTCGATAAAAAAAATCCACAGCAGTGGTGTACTTTTGAATAATAATAAAGGAACAGCAACATTCTAATCCAAATAATATTCTCAACAGCCCATGGAATTCTCTCAACCAAAGGTGTATCAAAGGTTGTCCTTATCATTGAAGAAAAATCCATGCGACGTACAGAGTTGCTACACCAAGATGCAGCTACGTAAAAATGGGAACAACAATGTCCTTAAATATATGCAATTTGTTACCCTCCCCCCAATGTAATATTACAAATATGTTTTAGGGTGCACACAACATCCGTGGATGAACCAAAAATGCTTCAAACAATCACTGGCATGATGGATACTACAATTCAATGGATTGCACAGGGGATGATGTGGGATAGTTTTCTGATTTAAGATTTTTATACCTCCTCAACTAATATAACAATAATAAAACCCGTATTATTTTTTTTATGTAAATGATGACGCCTATATTCACTGACACACATATCATAAACAATAATTAAACAATGTGACTGCACCATTCGTAAAATCTTCGTGAACCATTTGTTAAGCCCTTGTGAACTATTTATAAGTCTATATGACATATTCGTTAAATCCTTATGATCAATTTATTAAGAAATAATAGAGTTCATCCGATGTATTATTTATTTATTGGATCAGTGTTGAATTTATCACATTTGAAATGATATCAACCGCAGCCAAAGAAAAACATATTGCTTCGTTAAGAAACCGTTATGCGTGGGTGTTTGTTCAACATACAGTAGCTTCAGATCACACTTGATTTAATTTTTGCCTGCATACTTTTTTATCCTGTAACAGTACTTGATTCGAACTACGTATAAAATAGTGGGACAGTAAAATGAAGCAGAGCCTAAGTGCAATATAGTAGTATCTCAATATCAATAGTAGTAGCAGCAGATGTTATTGTTATTAGTCCATAAAATTCTTACAAAATTCCATGATACAAAGTTTTCTTATACCCATGTTTTATATATGCTTACGAGTATGACGCCTCCCGCTCCCCCAAAAAAAATATCAATGCAAGAGGAGAGTAGCTGCTTGATGATGCATAATAAGTATACAAGCCATTTATTGCTGAGCTTTTAAAACTAACCCATTTTGCTATAAAAAAACTGCCTTTTTTTGTTTCTCATTTCTTTCCTTCCAAGTTTTTTTTAATGAAGAATATAATTTCTACGGTAGAATTAAACAAGTATTTGTCCTTTCTCGAGCGAAATAAAGTGATTCAAAGTATAAGCCATCATCCAATCGGTAGTATAGCTGCAGCAACAGCAACAGTTATTACAGCTGTTTCATTATGGAAAATAATAAAGAAATCTTGGCGAAAGGATATTTCATTGAATGGATACAGCCAAATTCCTTCACCGAAGGGTGCTTTGCCCTATTTTGGTACTATATATATATACCTCAACAAAAAAAAATAATTTAGAAAAAAAATAGGAACAATAACATTTTTTCCGTACAAAATATAAAAAAAAATAGGCCATCTATTTCAAATTGACAAGGATTTTCCCGCTTTAAAATTCGAAGAATGGCATAATAAATATGGTTCGTTTTATGAAATCATCATTGTTTATTCTTGCTTAGAAATATAGTTATACCTGGATAATGCATTTACACGCGAGAAAAAAAAAACGATTATTCGTAGGTCCACTTATATGTGTACAAATGGGAATACGCCCATGGATTATTATTGGAAATTGTTTATTCGCTCATGAAATCCTCATGGTGCAAGGATCCAAGACTTCCAATCGTCCATTATTCAATCCGTTTCTTGAATACTATTCAATTAACCAAAGGTAATATTTATTTTTATATTCATATATAATGCGTTTTTTATCAACAAATTTAAAAAATGGCTCAACAAAATTCTGTATATCTGAACCATACATCATCCGCATCTACAAAAATCACCCCCTTTATTATCCTGGTGTGGCATCAATTTGTATAGAGGCATGACATTTACAAATCCAGATCTTCGATGGAAAAGAAGCCGTACTGTTGGTAAGACGACAGGGAAAAGAAAATAAAAGTTACGTTCCCTTTTTATTTTTCATTAGTATGAATACTGAAATGATGTTTTCTCAAATCTATGGTGCATCCCAACCTTCTATTTCATAGCACAGAAAATATTTGCAACAAAAAGTGTGGCTAAATTGGAAAAAATGATGCAAGGAGAAGCTGCTCGAGTAGTCGATTTAATTTTACAGGATATGGCTACATTGGGTAAAATTAATCTTCTCAGGTATATGCAGTTTTGTCCACTAAACGTCATTTTGCAAATGTGTTTCGGTATTCATGCTACCTCTGTGGAAGATCCATTGTTTCAAGTCATTATTGATACTGTGGATACGACGATCCAGTGGGGTTCACCTAACGATGATATGACCAATTTTTTACCGTTGTTCACCAAGATAACCAATATGATCATGCTACGTGGCATAAATCCTAGCAAGAAACGATATGAAGACTTTATTTATCAAAAACGAGATCCTTTAATTCGTCAGTTGATCGAAGAAGCACTTGAAAGTGGTGATAGCAATGATTGTTTTGTCAAAGAATTATACAAAATCAAGGAAGCCAACGAATTTGAAGAGGATGATATTCTTGTGTTTTTGAGTAAATATATAAAATGAAATTAATATCAGACTATCATTTTTGAATAATGATAACTCAAGAACAGAAAATAGCCATGGTGTATTGATTTCAAACATTTTCTCTATTTAATATATATATATATAGCTGATTTAATTAACGCGGGTACAGATCCAGTAGCAATTACATTGTCCTGGGCCTTTATTACCCTAAGCCATCACAGTGATGTCCAAAAACGAATCCGGGATGAAATTGACACATTTATCAGAAAACACGATCGATTGCCATCTTATAAAGATAGATCAGAATTACCGTATCTTATTTCAGTACAAAAGGAATCTATCAGATACAGACCCTCAAACCATTTTACCCTTCCACACGAATCGACAAAAGATAGTAAGTTTTCTTCTCCTAAATTTTCTCACTATACGTCTTTGTTCAAAAAAAAAATATTTATAGTTTATTCATTTATAACTATCCAATATTCGTTAGTTGTATGTCAAGGCTACTTTATACCTAAAGGATCTGTACTTTTAGCCAACACCTATTCCATTAGTATGGATCCAGAATTGTATCCTGATCCTGAAAAATTTATTCCTGATCGGTACCTGAATGACTCAAGACCATTTTCGGTATCAGTGAATTCAAAGATTGACGAAAGAGATCAATTTATGTTTGGATGGGGAAGGTATACATAAAAATCTATACTCAAGTGAAAAATGAAGAGTCGATAAGCCTTTACTTCCTCTTAACTACGTTCAATTATATACATTTTTTTAGGAGACTTTGTCCAGGTGTCCATTTTGCCGAGGTACTACTTTTTAATTACTGGGTCAGGATCTTTGCAACGACCATCATTGAACCTCCATTGGATAATGAAGGAAACCCCATCTATCCTAATTTGGATACTCGACGTGATGGAGGTCTTGTTGTTGGTCCTATTGAAACATACCTTGGTTTTATCAAACGAGAAGATTCTCTCATTTAAAGAAATAAAAAAGTACGTGACCTTATGTTTTATTATGCGACAAACAGCATCAACTATAAACCTTATTGTTAACTTTATTATTATTATTATTATTACGACCATCCTATATTATGCCTTTTGCTTTTTTAAAAAAAAGAAGAAAGAAATTAAACCATATCTTAACCGATTGGTCCGTATATTTTGTGTAGCAATAGAGTGAGAGATAGATTTTATAGAATATAATATATAATCGATCAGCGAAATTGCGTCATATGACAGCCTATTTTATTATAATCATTCAATTCATTTTCGAAAAGAAAAAAAGAGGGACCGAGATTTCTGAAGAAAAAGCCTATCCACGGTTTTCTTGTTAAATAATAGCTTGTGTATATATGACGTACATGACATTGTTACTTGTTGAATGACCGTAACATGTGTTAAGAAGAATAAATATTTATATACAAATAGGATGCAAGTGTATTTTTCTTGTTGATAAAATAAATTAATGGGTAGCCAATGAATTGACGTTTATATCTCTCTGTTTCATCTGATGACATGATTTTTATTTTTGTATCAGAAGAAAGTACTATAAAATTGTTTATTTTTAAATATATTTTTAATGCCGAAGCATGAGGAGAATAAATAAAACAACAGCAACAATACTCCATTTATATTTATCGCTTTCATACGTAGTTTATTATGAACGTGTTTTAATTATTTTATTGATTGTATCGATAATTACTTTTGAATATGTTAAAAAAGTTAGTACATTAGCAAAAGAGTGGGCTAGATTTTCGTAAAACCCAAAATTTGGCTCTCCATCCAGCCGATCCCTCGGAGCAAAAAAAAAAAAAACTGAAGATTATTAATATATCAAGTATCAAAATTGGCGGGTAATCAAAACAAGTATATGTATGCTCGAGTGAAGGTTTCTTTGAATAAAGCTCCAAATCCAAAGCATATTGTAAATAGAGTTATCCCTCAGATTTGATTTAAGGAAGTGACGTTTTACTAAAAACTACAAAGTATCACCTTTTTTTTTTTTTTGGTATTTCTCCCGATAACAGTTTGAGATTTATGATGGCTATTAATCTACATATTTCCTTTTGATTATATATCTTACACTAAACAGCGCGTATATCATGTACCAATATGATTGGATTATACTATCATGAGCATGATTTATTGGAGCGGATGCAACAAAAAGTATGAATACTCACCTTAGTTTAAATCGAGCAGAAGATCGTTGGAAACTCAATTCAGGTAACGGTTCTGTATATTCCACGACTCTCGTTCTATTTTAGCGAGTTGTATCATTTTTCACGATTGTTCAACATATATTGTGACCATGAATGATTGATTACTCGTATCTTCCGTGATTTCAAAGTATTGAGAAAGCAGTTAACAAAACGGAGGATGAAAGAACAATGAAGTTTATTGTCAATTGTGATTGTTATTAATAAAAAGTGTAACATCAAAAAATCAGTCAATGTAACATTTTCTTTGATCACAAAATGGTTGTTGTGTGGCGTTGAAGAGAGTTCTAAAGTGATACAAAGTACGATCAATATGGAGTTAAACCTTGTTCTTCTTTATACTATTTGTATGACTGGTTACTAGAAAGAAAATCCTGCTTTTATCTACTATAGTAGACAGACATTTGTTCTATTATACTTGTAATCACCGGTTGATTGACATGATACATAAATTTAATAACCCACCAAGTATGATAGTAATGAGGCGCAGTTTTATGAAAAGGAAGTTTCTTTTTGCAGCTCGAAAAAAAACAAACAATTGGGTGACAAAAGGAGAGAGAAAGGGAAAACTTTAATCTTGTAATACGTTTACCGAACTTTTCTTTTTTAAGGTCTGAACTATTATATATTTTTTATACTGAGCTTGACGGGTTACTTTTTATCCCAGTCGTATTAGTCTTATTACTACTGCGTACTGCTAGTCTATTATTATCAAGGGTGAAGAGAGAGAGAAAGAGGAAGGGCGAGAAAATATATATTAAAAATACAGATAATAATAATTATAATTATAAAATTCCCTGGTCTTGTTCTCTCTCCCTTTCTCTTGTTACCCAGTCCAAATACCATATATTCTGGGATGGCTACTATATACTACTTGATCTATATTTCATTGGGGAGAAACTATAAAAAAAAAAGTGATTCGAAAAGAAGCATTCGTGCGTCATGTTGGATCGGGCGATTACTCTCTCTTTTTTTTATGTATTGAGAACCAGCCATCCTATGAGAGAGAGAAAGGAGAGAAAGAGGTATATATATATATACTTTACCTTTTTGGCGCGCAGAGAAAGAGAGAAAAAAATAAACACTCAAGCAGGGTGACGAGCATATGAGATTTTTATGATGGATTGACGGAGGGAACGGGTCCATCCTCCACAACAACAACAACAACAAACAATTGTATCATTCGTTATATTTTTATATACACAAATACACAAATAAATAAATAAAACCAGAGCAAACTCTTTTTTTTATATATACTTTGAAAGAATGTGTTTAAATACTGATATAATAAAATGGGATGATATGAAACGAAAAGAAAATGTACTATATGTAATATTATAAATATAAATATATAAACTGAAAACGAAGAAGAACAAAATACTACATGAAAGAAAAAAATAGAAATAGAAAGGGAGGGAAGAGTCCCCAAATGCGCGCGAAAAGGGAAAGAAAAAAAAGAAGGGGAATAATGATAAAACTTGTTGATATGTGTTTAGAGAGGTAGGAGGAGAAAGAAGAAGGGGAGGGGGGGAGACAGGAAAGATAGGAAATATAAATATTTATATAGATATATATATATATATATATATATACTTTTTTTTTATTTACCGTACAGAAACGTCGTAATAATCAAACGTTGGTTGAAATGATGGATGAGAGTATTGAGAATATTGAATATGATATTGATGATGAGTATGTTGTTGTTGATGATGATGATGACCTGTCACTGAATGACCTGATACAGGGTCAACGATACGAATAGCTCGAGACGTTCGCATTTCTTGTTGAGGTCTTGAAGAAGAGGATCCAAAGCTTGGCCATGATGGTATTTTATTATTTGGTACAGAGACTTGAGTCATTTTTACTGGATCAATAATAGGAATAGCTCGTGTATGAGACCCTGAAGAAGGTGATGTACTTGGTGAGGATTGCGGTGATATCCGTTGTTGGATACGTTGACGATGTTCAATCACCTATCGTAGGATGGAAAATACCAAATAGAAAATATATACCCAATGAGTTAAAAAAAAACCAATCATTTTATCCCCATGAATCGTATTGTTTCATTCATTTATATTGGAAGAAAAATAGAAAATAATACCTCATCAGAACATAATAGTGGACAAAAGTCATAATCATCATAGAAATTTCGAGCAAGCTCATGTTGGGTCTTGAATTGATCGAGTCTTATCACTGTAGACAAGAAAAGCTGAGGTTGGTATGGAGGGGATTTTTTTTATATGGATGAAACTTTGTCAATCACAAAGAAACTCCAACTTACTTGTCGCCATGGTTTTTGTGTGTATTGTATATATGTGTTATGGATATGGATATGTACTTGTGCGTTTTTTTATTTTGGTTTCGAGTATGTTATTGTATATATAAATATTTTGTATCGATTGTATGTATAAGAATATGCTGTAATATATGAAAAAAGAAAAGAAGTGATTTTTTTTTGGATGGGATGAGAAAAATATATAAAAGAAAAACAAAGTAAAGAAGTGATAAGTAAGGAGAGAAGTGTTTGGATGAAGGGAGAAAGAAGAAGAGTAATAAAAAGAAAAATGGGTGGGGGGAAGTGTATATATATGTAAAATTTAACACACCTTTTTTTTTTGTATGCAGACTCAAACTCGACTCAGAGCCGCGGCGGAAAAATGCAACCAAAAATGAATGTTGCACAAAGTGCTTGTGCGCTTTTAGTTCACCAAAATAAGTTTAGTTTAATTGGAATAGCCCTGGCCTATTTTTTTTATCGTTTTTGTGTATGTACAGGATTTCTCCTATGATCTCGCGTAGCTATGTTGTTAATTTGGTGTATGGTGAATTATACCTTGCAGTTTGATTCTTTGATAGTGCATTGCTATAGATAATACAGTGTTAAAGAAGTTGAGTAGAAACTGATTTATTTGTTGCCAGTACGATATTAAATGTTCAACGCCAAAATTTAGAAAAAGGTAGTGTCCAGCGTCACTTGAAAAAAACCCCCCATCCGCGAAATCATAGAAAAAATCCTGTATATGTGCTCAGATGATCCCAAACAACCAGGAAAGTAGTTGTTCTTTTCTTTTTTCGTATCATTGTTTTTTTTCTCTTCTTTTCTATATTGATTTATTGAAGTAGTGATCTATATGTATGTATATATATATGATAAATGGATGAGTGTGTCAGTAAGATACGTATACCAATAAATAGTATATTAAGTATTTTATATTTTTTAAGGAGAAATAAAAAGAGTATAGAGTTGGTTGTGTAACTATTTTATATAAAATATAAGTAAAAGAAAATGGCATACTTCTTTCAATAATAATAGTAATAATAATAATTTGGCCCTCTTAATATCATTCCTTTCTATATGTCATCATTATCTTATTATTACCATTCATTACAAATGACCCCTCTCTCCCTTAATACCCATCCCTCATCTTCCTTTTTATGTATAAAAAGAAAAGTATTCTTATAAAAGTTCATACCCTTAAAAGACATATGGAGCAATCGAGATGATGTTGTACGTAACCTGATTTATAATAATAGGCTACTAGTGTATAAAAGGACAGATGTCCAATAGAACATCTCTCTTATTTCTTTTTTATCTTCGCTCATGTGAACAAATTAGGCAGCTGAATGAAAAATTTATTATTGTTCATTATTGTAGATAAAACCGATCTTCTTTCTATATATTCTTACCTAAAAGATTGTATATTTCAATACCTTGATGATGATCCTCTCATCTAGCTATCCATCCATAGATTCATTATAAAGTGAAATAAAAAAGTAATCTTTATCTCCACCGCAGTAGGGTTATATATAGTCTAGATTATGATTAATAAAAAAAAAGTGGGACTAACTATTTTCCATTGTGTGTAAAGGTAGTACCAATTTTGATCATTGTTTCACCAGTCAATATTATCCGTTTCGTAATTATGAAAAAACCAAAGGGAGGGTTGACATTTTATAAATAACCCTTACTTCTCGTTGCTTGTTGGACTATTACCATAATAACGTAAATGAACTTCATCTTCTTTCTTATAATAATGATCCTAGTACAGAAAAAAAGTCATATAAAAAATTGAGCATATCTTTTGGAGTATTCATTTTACTTCATTACATACAAGGAGTTCAACTTGAATTTACTTTTATGTATACAAAAAGATCTTGTGTGCTTTTTATATGATTGTTGATGACCATTTGACAACTGTTGTCATCAACACTTTTATATAATCCTGGCTTGTTTGAAATATAAAAAGCTTTTAATGAATGAATACATGGTTTCAGATGAAAATTTCCTTTTCAAATACCACGTAGTGCTCTTTTTTTGTGAGGCTATGCAAATGGCATGATTTGTATAACCATTCTTATTTTTATTATGTGCTTTTTCTATAGAGTCTGTGAAAAAAAAAAGAAAAAGACACGGGTGAGACAGTTTAATTTTGTTATGAGTGATCCACTTTTAAAGCTTGTCCTTGGAATAAAATCTTGAATGGCTGTCAAAAGTAAAAGTGTCATCTCTTATTACTCTGTGTATGTGTCGTTCTGTCAGAAATCGTATAGTTTTATTAAAATTAATTACACACACAACATGAACCTGTCTGTACGTCGTCAATATTTTGCCGTGATGAGTTACTCGACAAAAAAGCAGGTTGCACTAAAATATGCATGATAGGGTTGCAGATCAACATCTCGCTTTGTAGTAGGAACGAAAACGTGCTGTAGGCTAGGTCGCAAAGTTATATAGAGTTTGTGTGTTAACCCCGCACCTGTTGATTTACCATTCATGGATTTTCTTTTTTTATCCTTCAAATTTTGGGGTTAAACGGGGGTGAAAGAGAAGATACCATATATTATTATCATATAGAATAGATTGGACTATGACTATAAACTTGATATAATTATTATTATTATATTACTTTTATATTATTATTAATTGTATTATAATAACTTGAAGCTGAAAGTAGTAATAATATAATAAAATATATAATATTGCCATTACGAAAAAAAAATACTGATGCATTAGGGAGTATGTATATTATTCTCTCCCCTATTGTGTCATTTCATCAAGAGAGGTAATAATCAACTGACCCTCACAGCCATCCAAAAACAAAAAATAAATGAGAATTTAGTGGTTTTTACAACAAATCATTTATATAAATTACAAATAACTCTTTTTTATTTTAGTTGATAGCTTCTCGGAAAGAAACTAATTTTTCACCTTTTACTTGACCTACAAAACAACAATCAATTAATATAAGTCATCGAATTATATATATATATATATATATATAAGAGAGAGAGAGAATTCAAATGAATTTTCACACTTACTGTCTTTTTCAACAATATATTCACCCGCAACATCACAATCTTTAAGAACAGCCTTTTCCAATACTTTAGCATTATTACAAATAACACATCCATCTACCTTGGCACTATTTTTTTTAGAAAAAAAAACATGAGTGAATGGATCTTATAAAAAGAGAAAAAGAATAAAACCCTAAAAATAAGAGGAGGTTATCGAGAAAACTTACTTGTCAGCAATAACGACATGATCCATAATAACGGAATTGGCAATTTTTACATTCTTGCCAATAATACAATGAGCACCCACACATGATTTCTTGACTGATGATCTTTCATCAATCTTTGTATGTTCACCAATGATAGAATCATTGCCTACTTGTGTCTTGGGTGCCACTTCTGCACTGGATGGTACACGTGTGATAGAAGCACCTTGTTTGGATTCCTAATTATTATTTTAATTTTTAGTATGTCACAGCATAAGGGATATACCCACTCTTTCTCCCTTCTATCTATCGACCAAAAAAAATCCTTACATGACGATTGAGATCATTATAACCAGGAATGGTATTACCACGTCCACAAAATCCTCCACGATAGACAAAAGCGCGTGTGGTAACAGGGCTTTTAAAGTTGGATCGTGTTGGATCGGGTGAAAATTGATTATCTTCGATATCTTCAGATAATGTGGTGGAAAGAGATAATGCGGTACTAAACAAGGATTTTTGTACAGATGCATCTAATATAGAAAAATCACCCCAATGTATGAAAAACAACATGAGAGGTATATTTCAAATATATATATATATATATATATATATAATTTTCCCTTTCCCTTTTGTTTGAATTATCCAACTTACAGGTTTTTACATTTTCACGTTCTACCATCTTCTTTTGATATTGACATTTCACAAGCATAGGGATTAAGTCCTCCGATATACTTGAAATATTTTCCTTGTCTGCCACCATATCAAGCACCCATCGTTTAAAAATATATAAGTGAGCATCATTTAAGTTTGTATGTACTCGAACACGAGGGAACCTAAAAAAAACCATTTATATATATATTCATTCCTGATCAGTCTCGTTTTTTCCATTTTTCATCCACAATTTTGTTTCTCCTTTTTCCACGATATATAAACGAATATTTACTTGTTCAGTAAAGACATGCGCATCGAGAAATCTTCATCATCAAATCGTCGTACTTTATATACTAAAGAGGATTGAATCGGATCTATACCAACATAAGGTGCAAGGCCTAAAATATATGTATATATCCATGGTGTTAGATAATCACTTTCACCTTTTTCTTATTTTCTCGGTTTATATATATATATATATATATATAATCCAATCTCATACCATCCTCTTTTCCACTCTCTGATAAATTTGATTCATAAAACAAAGCAGTCATAGTTGGATCTTCCACACGGTGAATGTCTAAAATATCTCTTGGGTTCAAATCCGTAATAAGATCGCAAGGTACAACAATAAAATCACGCTATTGAATATATAAAAAAAAAACTTGAGGATAAATCTCACCATTGTCTATCCCAATACCAGTCGCTCACGAACACACATCCTATAGTTATTACCTCTATCTTATCCTTAATCGATCGTAATGCATCAGCAGAACCGAAATCTTCGTCCACAGCAACCACATTACAATGAACACTTCCTTGGTATCCACGTGCAATATATGCTGATAATTTTTGGTGAGCTGTTCCAGACGATTGCACCAACAAAATGGCATCTAGATTGTAAAATAAAGTATAGGTCGAGTATAGAGTTATTTGAATTTGAAAAATAAAAATGTATCATTGTTTTCGTTATCGTTCGTTCGTTCGTTCGTTCGTCGTTATAGTTATTGTTGTTGTCATGAGGGGAGAGGGAGGATTTCCATTCTCTACTCGATCCATAAAAAACGAAATATTTTACCATGAATACCAGCTTTTTCAAGCCAATCTAATGTATATGAAATGATAGGTTTGTTGGCGACAGGTAATAATGCTTTGGGTACATTATCTTCTTCTGAAATGGGATATAAGCTATATAGGCATTGCGATCCCCCCCCCAATGTTTAATTTTATCCAATTAATCGATCCAGTTGATTTGTTGTTTTTTGTTTGTTTCGGTTTTTCATTGGCAAGTTTACATTGCAGTTCATTATTAAACTTACCGATTGGTACTTCCATAACCGGCGAGAACGACGGCTTGGAATTCAGAAAGTTTATGATGTCGCGTCTTTTCGAACAACATGGAAGGTTTTTTTTTTTTTTGAAAAAATAGAGGTGGGTTGTCAAAAAAAAAAATGTTTCGCGTTATGTGTTCGAAGAAGTGATTACATTTCCCCGAAATTTTTTTTTCTTCATGTATAAATGCGTCAGTCTGACTGACTGACTCATTTGCCATTAAGTGATACGCCGCATGACTTAGGTAGGTAATGCCCCCCTTTTGTTGCTGTTAATTTACTTTGATAATGCTATCAGATCATTATTATTGATAAATGAATTATGGACAACAAAACCTTTTGGATGATGATAAAGTGTTGGACGTGGGGATCATCTATAGCGACGGCCTATGATCAAAGGAAAAAAAAAAGCTGACTAGACTAAATCAAGGAAAAAGTTTATGATGATTCTCTAGTATGTCATTTTTAAAATATTGTTTATTGCTAAAAGTTTTAGTCGTCGAAACCAACAGCCTTTCAATAATATATATATACTTTTTTTGTTAATGGGCCAAAATAGAGTGAATAAGAATAATTACAATAATATTTTTATTTTTTTTAAAAGAAATGCAACAGAGTATTGTTGCTTAAGTATTCATCAAGTAACGTGCGGTAATAATTTGTTCTAGCGTTTTCCTATCTACTGCTGCGTGTATAACTCCCGTACCTTTAGTTTTTTTTTTTTTTTGGTTCTAGTGTATTCTAATATGATGGGTTTTTTTTTAAAAAAAAATATGCACATGGAAAAATAAAGAGACCTTTTCATTTTATTATAATGAATCTATATCTTTTTTAAATTTCTTGTTTTTTCTGTTGATAAGATGGATAAACTAAATCAATTCAATCTAGATACAAACATATATTCATAGAAAACATTAGCAGATAGAACTATATATATAATTATTGGCATAGGACAGCTATAAATGTATATAGCGTAAATAGCAAATCAGCAAGAAAGGTAAAACTATCAAGGCTCAAGGGTAACGTTGTTGTTGATGCTTGTTCTAAAAAAGTTTAAAAGTTTTTAGTTGAAATTACAAGGACACTCACGTTCCGCGTTTATCTCCCACCTCCTTCCTCATTTCTTGATTGTCACCCATCCACATATAAAACACTGTTTTCTTCTATATATATACTAACTATCATGAATTTGATGAGTGTCACCAAGGAGATCTATATAATATGATATTTTTATTTGTTCTACCAAAAAACCAAGTATTTATTATATTATTCTTGTTATATACTATAAAGATTGGATGATTGAATGTCTCAAGGGTGTATTTATAAATTATTATAGTTATAGGCTTGAAATATACTTTTTCCACTTTTACCCCGCGTGCCATTGCAGCAGCTTAAATAAAGATATAACACGAATAAAAACTTTACCATAGTTTTGGTGAAAAAAAAAAAAAACTGCTAAGCCCTTCTTGTAAGACCCGCTGCTGTTGTATATATAATCTAGGAGTCAACGCGGCAGAGAGGGGGGAAGGAGGGGAGGAAAGAATGATTATTTTATTCTATAAAAATCAGAGGGTTGGTCCTCCTTCGTTTTATATATACATATTCATGTAATAAAGGAGAATGAGAGAGTGCCGGTGGTCTTTTTTTATATATTATAGCTAATTACTTTTTTTTTACGGGAAGCAAAAAGAATGCATAGAAGTAAATCAATGACGTTATATCCATATATAGGAATTTAGCTAAAGGATCACCAAATGTTTTGTTTATTTGGCATTCTAGGTAGGATTTCATTCTATATAACATAAAGAAAGGTAAAAAAAAAGGTGTCATTGTACTATATCCATTTGTTTTTTAAGATACTTATTCATTCATAATACATAATGAAAATAAATGATATGTAACATGTCGCCGAAAAAGAAAGACCGTGTTTCAAAAAAAAAGACCCTCAAATTAATACTTTACATTGACGGTTTTGAGAGAAAGAAAATACCATCATAAAGGGTTATGATTATGGAGACAGAGAAAAAGTGCCGACGATATAATCATCCTTTGAACATATTTTATTATTATAAAGTCATTATATGCATCAAAAAAAAGTGGACTGCTGTATATCTCACATCTGCAGGTAAATCGGTTCTTCTTTTTTTTTAATCATACTCGTAACCTGATAATACATAATAACTGTGTAATGTCGATGATAGATGATACTATAGATTTCTATGCATATGTACGCCGCAGAGAGATAAAAACAGAGAATCTAGATTAGTTTAACTTTATGATCCAATCATTTTTATCAAAAAACCTCTTTTCGCACCCTCCTTTTATTTGAAATTAAGGAGAATAGGTTAGAGATAAAATATTTACAACAACAGAAAGATGACCCAATTTATTGGGTACATAAGTGGTAATAATAATTATACCAGTCTTCTATGATTTTTAATGGATGAAGAATATCACCGCTATTACTATAAAACGTGTGATAATAATAGTAGAATCAATCCCATGATGGTTGCACAGAAGAGAGGATATAGATTTCCGAAGAAAATGAGATGTATCATACTTTGTTCATATCGTAAAATAAACTTAACATTCATGTTTATTTATACAACAACATGGAGTCTATTTGTATAAACACTTTTTTTACGTTGCGAATTGTTGTTATTACTGCACAATCCAAATTTATTATTGAATAACAACGTTCCGTTTTAACGTACTATTCTCACTCGACTCTTGGATTATTATACTTGGAAAATAAGAAAATTACACATATGTTGTTGCATAAATATTATAAAAATGAATTAAAAATCCTGGATAATGATTCTCCTTTTTATTTTTGTTGAACAAGGAGATGGTTCATATATTATGGGCGTGGTTGAATAAGTGGTTGAAAAAAAGAAGCAATATAACGTATTATTATTATCTTGGAATAGTAAGGAAAAGTACATGGCGTTTTTTATTCATGATTTTTTTTTGGGTATGTTGATTGATTGAATTATTATAACCACTTGTAATTTGAATGAGTTTATGTGTGTGATGTGTTGGTAAATAAAGATATGCATACTTTTTTATTTATATACAAAACTAACGAAAAGAATCTGTGCGAGCAAACGGAAGGTTCGGAAATTCCGATAAACAGAAACCATGATGAAAAAGAAACAATATGGGTCTCACAACAATGTCACAACGACACCTATTGTGAAATAGACATATGGCTGATATTATTCTTAAATTCATTGATTGGATCGTGAGACGTTATGCAAAATGTTATAGTGACACATTTGTTCTAATAGGATCTATCGAGAACAACAATTTTCTTTGTTTATAATATAAGCCCATCATAGTAGAGTATAAAACGTCACTCATATCGTAATATAACAATAGTAATAGGTAAATGATATTGCATTATATATAATAATAATAATGATAATAATAATAAATAATTTATTGATGCTTTCTTTTTTTTTAAGTTTATATCCATTGTGTGATAGGATCTATAGAATGACTTGATACGGATCCAACAGAAGGATTGTCAAAGGATGTCGAATAATCTGGTGTTACAGGAGGATTACAATCATTGAAAGAGAAATGAGATACGGAGGGGGATGAAGAAGATGGTAGTACTGGTGGGATATATAAAGAACCTGTAGAACGTTGCAAATCCAATGGAGGTGAGGATGAACCTGAGGAGGATGGAGGTGTATTCATATGAGCTGGGCTGACATAGACAAAAGGATCTTGTGGATCAATAAAGTTAAATTCTTCACATAATTTCCATGATGTAGAGGAAGATGAGGATGCAGATGAAGAAAATATGGAATCTGTGATTCCTGTAATATCAATAGGTAGTGTTGTACTTGTAGTGGTTGTGGTGGAGATAGGTGTAATAGGTGATGATAATGAAACAGCATAAGAAGAATGTGTAGTTGGGGTCATAGTAGAAGTTGTTGTATCAATATTTTGAAGCATAGTAGAATAACTTTGATGTAAATATGCTGGAGAAGGAGGTGGTGGTGATGTTGTTGTGGTGGTAGTGATATGATTTAATTGTCCACGTTGTTCAGCAAGTTGACAAACGCGCATCAGTCGTTCTTTATGCGACATTCGACTCTTGGGTCCTTCTTTTTTGGGTTGATGTACCTTGAAATGTCGTCTTAAATTACTAATGACAGCAAACCGTTTATAACAACCTGGACTGTAATAATAATAATAATAATAATAATAATAATAATAATAATAATAATAATAAAACAGTAAGTATATACTGGAGAGCAAATCACTTTTTCTCATATTATATTGCCATTTTTTTTTTTAAAAAAAATAGACATTTAAATCATCATACATATGACATTGAAAAGGTTTCTCGCCTGTATGCGTGTAAATATGAGGGGTCAAAGCACTGGGTTTGGCAAAACTCTTGCAACAATAGGAGCATTTGTAACGTTTCTTGATTGGCTTGCGAAGATGACACTGACCACTTCCTTTCTTCTTTTGTTGCTGAGAATGACCTTGACCATGATTCTTTGAAGTATTTGTATTCAACATACGCGTCGTGGATTTGGAGAAATCAAGATTTAATGTAAAAGTAGTAGTGGTATTATCTTTTGTTTTTGTAGTAGTGAAATTCATAATAATAATGGAGGGTATATAGATTATAAGATATGTTAGAGATGATGATGGAGATGGGTATAAAAAGGGTTGTAGGAATGGATTAACGTGAAAGAAGTTCAGAAAAAAAAAGTGTACAAAAAGAACTGTCTCGAACATGATACTGTTTTCATATTTATATTCAAAAAAAAAATATATAATTTACAAAAAAGGAGGGGTACACGCGCGAATGATCAGCGAGTTTACTTGGGACACTTCACTTAACCTCATTTATGGGTAAAAATCACCCTTCATTACTGTTACAATATAAACAATGTTTTTTATTTATTTATTTATTTTTGCTACGTGTTGTTTTATTATGAAAAGGAAAAAGGAGGAGGAGAGTGCTGATGAGAAAAAAGTAGCAGTTGCATTTTATTATGATCATAAGTGGCAATAATATCATCATTATTATAATAAATATATCTGTAATAATAATAATAATAAAAGATGGTGATAGAAAGTATCAGGCTGTTTGAAAAGAAAATCATGTTTTGCCTTAATCATTGTACCCAACCCATTGTTGTTGTAGTTTATCATTTCAATTTTTTTTTTATTATAATAAAAGCTCTATTGATTATCGTTCTAAATATCGATCTTCACTCTCATTTTTTTTGTTAGTTATTTTCGGTGTTTCTAATAAAATACATAGTTGTATCTTTCTTCAAAGAATACCAGTAGATGAAATGATTTCTATATATAATCAAGAAAGTTTACAATAGACGAAGGGAACTCAGGAGATTTTTTCCTTGTATCTTTTTTTTTGTTATAATCCAAATATAAAGATTACTGCAGATGCAAAGATAGTGCCAGAACTATAAAACACTTTTTTACATATACATAAATAACAACGACTGCGTCTGTTACTATAAGGACTACTCCTACTAGATATGACTATTAGGTAAGATATTATACGACGAATACCGTTCACACATACACCTTCTTCTCTCTTCCCCTCCTCCTCCCCCCCTTTCTTTTTCTTTTCCTCCCCCTCTCAGTTATCAAGGTACCCAGAGTAATCGCCAAATACTAAAAAAGGTAAAAAGTCGACGTCCGTGTGAGACTTTCATTCAAAAAAAAAAAAAAAAAAAAAAAAAACTATAAAAACCTTAATATTCATTGTTATAATGGCTGACCTGTGCTGACGCAAGTAAAAGAGGTTTGGAACCCGAGATGGCCATTCTCCTAACCAACTAGGAGAAGAAAAAGAGGGAGAAATAACGTTGTTCTTAATCCGTTCCAGATTGTTTATTATTAGTATTACTATTTACTCTAATCATTACTCTGATGGTTGTATAGATTGATTTATTTTATTATTTGACATTCATTCTAGAGTTCAAAAACATGAAGCATATAACAAATTACTTTCTTTATTAATCAAAAGATGGTTCTATATGCATTTTAAATAAAGAATCTCCTATATTAGCATACGTTATATATATTTGGAATGATAATTCATCATTTCGTCAACGGACAATTATTTCGTTTTTTCCCCTTCATAATACTTTTTTTTCAAAATTGTTGGAACGACGGGTATTAATGCAATGTATATACTTAAATGCATGAATATTATAAAGATACGGTTGGTACTTAAAAGTTGTTTGAACTCGTCAACAAGATATTAAAAAAACACCAAGCGTAATCATAGTTGTAGTATCCAAAGAATTCCTACTAATTCTTCTTCTTCATCATCATCATCGATGTTTCGATTAAAATGTTCTCATTTACGATATAGAAGAACATATTCTATAACCATCCATGCCTTTTTATCTGTTGTATTTTCTAACTTGTACATCCAAAAGATGCGTAATACAAAAAAAAAAGTTTCACTGCATAGACCAAAAAAAGGGGGGTGGATAGAATTGAGATGGAAGAGTTGGAATCACGTCAATATATTTTTTTCTTAACGACACGACAATTAAAACTTTATTATGCTTGAAAATGTGAAGCAAGGGGAAAGTTCAGTAAAAAAAAAAAAGAGGGTCTCTCCTAAAATCACTGAATTCCGTTATCCTTGTAAAATATATTTTTTTACTGGGTCGTTTTTTTATCGATTCGATTTTCACTTGGGGTGTTGTTAGAAATTCATAAATCATTTTAACTTGCAATTTTATTATACAATTGGGATAAGGAAAAACAAAGTGGCTAGTAGTAACGTAATAATGAAAATAATAATAATAATAATTATACATCAATCCATATTGACTTACATAAAAAAAACAACCAAAATCATAATCACCCATCATCAAAGATACCACACCCTCTCCCCTCTTCTCACAATTATCTTTCCTTCCTTCCTCCTTTTTTTTGGTTTCCAGTAGTAGTTGTAGTTGTTGTTATAAGCTGTATATATAGAGAATACATAGTATAAAAATGAATATTTTTTGTATTATAAAAAAATGTAAAATATACATCATAATTATTTATGGAATAGAGTACTTACCTGTTGGGTCCTTTTTTTTTAAAAAAAAAAAAAAGGAATAAGCCGGCGCGCTTTCGTCATTGGTTAGATTCATAAGTGATTCTGAGATGAAGTTGGCAATTTCAGAAGAGTCTAATTCATCATTCATGTCATGTGCATTTTTCTTGTTTATGATATTTAGACTAAGATATAAAAAAAAGTGTCTCAAAATGATGTTGATCCTGAAGATCATGATGTCAATATAATAAATCGGTTTCATTATATGATGATGATGAATGTATTTATTCATTATTATTGTTGTTATGATGTAATGTATAACCCTATCTATTCGTTACCTATGTGTATCCACCAACATCATGAATTGTATCTATATATATTTATTTGTCAAAAGATTTTTTTTATAAATAATAATTTATTATGGGTGGTATGTATGTATATGTGATGAATTGGAGGATGAGAAAATTTTATCGTCATGAGCAAACAAACGCCCACATACAGAAGATCCAGACGAATAATAACTTTATTCGTTTGTTGCATAAAAAAATTAAGTCAGTAACAACTATCTATCAATGAGAGAAAATAAGAAGGTTTATATTAGATATATGTAGGTAATAATGTATGTTTAGATGGATTTATAATAATCACTTTTAATGAGCATGATTGAAACCTATATTATAATAGAGGGTAAAAAGACAAAATTGAAGCACGATGTATATCAACGAATAAAGGAGTGTATTGATCAATTTTCTGTAGGATGATGAGACAGAGAGTAAAACACAGTGAAGTCAAGAAAAAAAAAATAAGCTCTTCTAGAAACTCATTATAGAACCCAAAATTCTCCAAAATTAATCAATATTTATGGATATTCTTTGTATGCTAAACCTGTTTCTTTTAATAAGCAATTTGTTTATTCTTTATTCTTTGATTGTCATAGAAGGTCAAAAAGTAATCGATTTTTTTTGATTTCCTATCCTTCTTCTTAATTATTATAACTATATCGTATTTGAACAACGACGTTCAGAATATGTAACATGTTCTTCTCACTGTTCAATGTATAATGAATCTAATAACTGTAACTATATACTTATTTTTTTAAAATAAAAATGTACGTGTAAAAGTCAGCAGGCTGAATAAGGACGAACAAATGAACAACAGCTCCTTTCCTACTACTATATTATTGAGTTTACTGTCAACGTCGTCGTTGGAATAGCTATAGGAACTTATTTAGAGGAGGAGAAGAGTAGGGTTCAATTTTAATAAGAAAAAAAAAATAATCATATTGTTATATTTTATTATTATAAGAAGGAGTGTTCTTCTAACAGTAATAATAATAATATAAATAATGATTTAATAAGCAGACATCATCCCATTATATTATTATTATTATTATTAATATCGTCGTCATCAGCCTTCGGCCGTTGTCGCCGTAAACAACGGATGGTTCATCAAATAGGCAGTGACCCGGAGGATGGTCATATCCAATCATTACATGGTGACAATAATAATATTAAGGAGTGAGGATGCATAATAAGTTGCACTACTTTTTTTGCGCCTTGTGATTTAAATATTTATCGTGGATCATTCATATGTATGGCTGTACACGTTATATTAAAAAAAAGTACACTACTACTGCTACTACTTTACACAGAAAGAAGATGATAATGCTTCGTATCAGGGACTGCATAATCTACAAAAAAAAATAAAGGGGGATATTTATTGAAAAAGCGGGTAAATCAAATGATCATAAAGTAGTAGAAGTAATAGTAGTAGAAGATAAAAAAACCTGATGTTGAATTACTCTTCTAAGTAATACCTTCCAATATAAATTTTATTTTGTCTACGTAATTTAACTATGAATCAAATCCTATCAAGAAAGAATTTAGCATTTACTATGTGTCCTCCTATTTTTTTTTTAAGAATTTCTAATAATGACTTGATTTTCTTGCATTTTAAGTAAACTTCTGTATGACAAAAAGAATGTTGTATTTTTGTAGCACTATTACTCATGCATACATTGAACTGTAATCAATCCAAATGTGGGATTATAAAAGATTGGGAAGGATTGTAAAAAAAAAAGGAGTAATATGATGAAAAATGCGTGAGATTTTTTTTCTTTCAATGCAATAGCAATAATAATATAATAATAATAATAGTAATAATATGACTATACTAAGAATACTCCCTTTTCCCTTTTTCCAAATATGTGTAATTCTGATCTAAAGACCCATTATTTCGGTTTGAAGATCTTATTATCCGAATTATTTCATTACGTTAGTAAGTGAATTATTACAAGCCATACTATCCTACATATACATTTCCCAACCACCCTAACCCTGGCAAAGACAATAATTACTCACTAATATAGCAAGTCGACGCGTATCGATGAGATGTAGAAGAAGAGGAAAAGGGTGTCTTCCTGAGAATAACAGGTTTTTATTACTTTCAGAAGAATAAAATGATCATTCCATATCTTATTTTCTATTCTTATCATTACCAATAGCCTCTTTTCTGTGTGAGAAATACATTTACACGTTTTCTCTTCTTTAAGGACCTTTTTTTTATACATAAAATTCGTAAACATAGTACTGATTCATATGGATAGTAAAACGCGATCTGAAATCTTTGATTGCCATTATAAACTAAAGAAAACCATATTCCGGACTTACACCATGTATGGTCAAATGTCGAAAACTTTTTTTTAATATATTATAATGAAACAAAAAAGTAAAGCACGACGACAATGAGCCACATCATGTTGTTTTTTGATCAAAATGGATGATCGATTCTTTTCTCCTGCCACTCTTTTTTTTTTCTCTCTTCACATCCATATAGCAATTTTTGGATCCAATAGAATGGTATGAAAATGCAGAGAAATTTGTATTTTACTTTAATTACGGTATTGAATAAGGGTATTTACGTCATTTTTCATTTTTGACAACAATTTCCTCTTTTTTTTTTTCTTTCCTAAACTCACCCAACACCATTACCTTTTTTTCCCTCAAACGTGTTCAGGAAATAATAATAAGAATGCCTCCAAAAAAACAAACACAAGATCAAGTAGTAGATTCAAGTGATGAAGATGATTTGGATACCGTCACTGATGAACCTGTAGCGTGTTTTTATTATTATCTACTATGATATCATGAATATGGAAAGGGGGGTGGGAGAGAAAGGTTTGATTGACTTGCTGCGGAAAAAAAACGCATGCATTTTCACACGAACCTGTTGCTTTCCTACTATACATAGTTTTATACAAGCATTGATGAATTACAAGCTCATGGTATTGGCATGGTGGATATTAACAAATTGAAAGGTGCTGGTATTTGTACAGTTCGAGTAAGTTTGGATGCTCTTCAAAAAACAAAAAAATAAAAGAGACACAATTAACATAGAAAGAGAAAAATCATTGCAATCATATTATTCTGTTTTTTTTTATTGATATATATTTTGAAATATATAAAATGATAAGGGTGCTCAAATGATGACAAAGAAAAGTCTTTTAAAGATTAAAGGATTATCTGAAACAAAGGTGGATAAGATCAAAGATGCAGCTGGTAAAACACAGGTATGTCTATTGAAATGACATAGTGAATGGTGTATTTCTTATGAAATGGAAAAAATATAAACTCATGTATCTATATAAAAAGGGCTGTGGCTTTATGACAGGAACAGAATTAGATCATCATCGACAAAAAGTTGTTAAAATCTCTACTGGAAGTAAACAATTTGATAGTTTACTTGGAGGTAAATATACTCTATATTATTAAAAAAAACATCATCGATTATATGAAAAGTATCCTAACTTCTTTTTCTTCTTAATATTGTGTTTAGGTGGTATTCAAACCATGTCAATCACTGAAGGTAAAGAAACAATAAATACAAATAAATCCCATTCCTTTTTCTCCACACAGAAAAAAAGAAAACTAATCATCATAATGGTTGGAAAAAAAAAAATAGTATTTGGTGAATATCGCACTGGAAAGACACAATTAGCCCATACTATGTGTGTTCAAGTTCAACTTCCTCCTGAATCAGGCGGTGCTAGTGGTAAAGCAGGTAAATAAACTCGATCAAGAAAAAGAATGTATTCTAGTAATAGTATATCATCACTATCAATCATGGATAATATAACATGAACTTACGATTCATCATTATATATATATATCCCCCAAAAAAAAAGCATACATTGACACAGAAGGAACATTTCGACCTGATCGTATTCGATCCATTGCTGAGCGATTTGGTGCCGAACCTACTACTGCTTTGGATAATATCATTGTGGCTCGTGCATGGAATAGTGACCATCAAATGGATTTGATTACCGAAATTGCTGCCAAATTTGCTGAAGAAAAAGGTGTTTATCGTCTTTTAGTGGTGGATTCCATCATTGCTTTGTTCCGTTGTGATTATGCAGGTCGTGGTGAATTGGCGGAACGACAACAGAAATTGAACCAAATGTTGAATCGTTTGACAAAAATTGCTGAAGAATATAATGTCGCTGTTTTTCTCACCAATCAAGTATCCTCAGATCCTGGAGGTAAAATATATATCTATAGAGTGATGATGATAATGATGATGGGGTGGTAAATCTTCAAGTAGTATTCATATGATACAAAATGGATTAGGTGGTATGGTATTTGTTTCAGATCCAAAGAAACCTGTTGGTGGTCATATTTTGGTAAATAATCAATTTTCTTTTTGATATCAAATATTGAAACATCAATTCATGGTTTAGTTATCATTGAAAGGCTTATTGGTTATACATTCCCTCTCTTCGTTTTTTTATATATATGAACGATAGGCTCATGCGTAAGTAAAGTTTAAATCTTTTAATATATACTTATTAAAACCAATGTGCCTCTCTCATGAATGATATATATATACTTAAACATATAGTTCGGCTACTCGAGTTTATCTTCGTAAAGGTCGTGGCGAAGAACGTGTTGCCAAGATTTATGATTCCCCAGATATGCCCGAAAACGAAGCTTCTTATGCAATTTCAGTTGGAGGTATTGCTGACGTCTTTCTTTAAATGGAAACAATGAAAACTTATATGTATTGTACTTTTTTTTTTTACTTTTCTTTATTAATTGGCACAATTATCATATCACCTATTATCCATTGTACTTTTTTCTTTATTCCTTGTGCTTTTTCTTTTCTGCTACCAAATATGTACCCTTGAGATACTTTTTACGTTGTGCCAACATGTGCGAAAATAAAACAGGAAAACCTATACCATTTATTTGCGATTGAAAAAAAAAATAGTTTTAATGGATTAAAAAAATGACCGTACGTTTGATGATGGTAGTCCCCCTCCTTTTTTTTTCCCTTCCTCTTAATTTTTTTTTTTTTTACCTGGAATATAAATAAGAGCAACGACGATCATGAAATAAAAATAATAAGGATTCCATTCCTTGGCTAAAGGTAAAGCTTGATAGACCATCATCAATTCCGATCCCACACCCAATGGATACAAAACCAAAAAGAAGTTATAGCGTGCCCATGTCAATGCTTTGGGGACTTGACCAATAAGGTTCAAAGCATAGTAAGAATAACGAATACATTCAGTGACAGACCATGCGATCATCATGGTACTGAAAGCCCAATGGGTTCGAACTTCAGGGAAAAAATAATTGACACCCCATACTAAAAATAATCGAGATGCCACTTGCATAGCAGTGGTCATGACAGGTGCACGTACAAATCCTATTTAATAATAATAATAATAAATCCTTAACATATTAATTCTATCCCTTTTCCTCATTTTTTTTTTGTTTGTTTGTTCTATTCCATTTTTTTTTTTTTGAAAGAGTTAATATAAACTACTCACCAAAAGCAGAGTTAAGAATTTCAATAAATGCACTGGATTGAACAAGAATCAATGCTGGCCAAACAACTTGGTGAACATCATGGAACGAGAATTGAGTCACTGCAATTCGGAAAAAGGTGGCATACATGACCCAAAACCAACCAATGAAACTGACATTGTTGTAACCAAGTAAGTAAAAGAAAAGAAAAAGTTGACTGCCTGAACTGAATTCACGTGGTTTATTTCCACCAGCACTTGGGCCTGCTTTCGAGGCTGCTGCAAGCTCATCGACCGATTTCGTATAGGCGACTATTAGGTTTTCAATATTTAATATATGTAAATACCATCATGAGGAAATTGCGGTCATTACCTTGAGGCATTGGGGATCTATTTGAAATAGAAAAAGACTTGAATAAGCTTTTTTTATTATTTTTATTACACAGAGCAGCCAATTTTTGGGTCTGTATTCGATTCCCGATATGTTTTAACAATTATCAAAGAAAAAAACCCTGTGCAAATGGAATGATTCATTTTTGTTCTTGCCAGCTATAATAAGTTAATAATGATTGAAAGGTTTCGATTATGCAATTAAAAAGAGTACGTCACCATTATCTAAATATCATTCAAGATTTTTGTTTCTTTCAGCATTATTAAAAAAACAGAAATCGGGGAGATATGGACCGGATCCCATTTTATTATATAACCAAGTGATACTGATGATGAGGATAGTTTTTCAAAAAACATGTGATAGGTCTGTGCCATATGGCACCATATCTTGTGCCATGAAATATCTTTTTTACATGGCGCACGCTTTAATTGGAATGATATATTATATAAAGTGTCACGGATCGGCTGATGAATATATTTCATCCTCATTTTTTTCCTCTTCTCTTCACTTTATATATTTATACAAATATTTTCAGTTTTAAGTTTCAACTACTTATAATAATAATAATAATAAGGTGATAACTTATAATATGTATAAATCACAACTTTGAAGTGTAAATATATAACCAGGTAATTCAGATCGATGTGTTACAATCACTGATGCAAAACATGAATAAACAAAAAAGTATGGACCTATTACCTATTAGTAGGTTAGTAGTTGCCTTTATAAAACAAATTGACAAGGCTTTTATTTATTTCTTGTAATGTATAAAAAGAGAGGTAAGGACATCTGATTTATTACATATATTATTACTTTAAAAGTATATGAAGAATCATGTGTATATATCATTAGTACTTTGCTACGTAATAAAAATGCATGTAAATCTTCTAATAGATTCTTTTTACTTTTACACCACACCGACAAATCGAATCCATAATTCAGGAGAGAGCAATTATCATTATCTGATTACAAAATTTTTCTCTTCACTTTTTTTTTATCAGATCTTCGATAACGGTTTCTACATCTTGTACAAAATGTGTGTCATCATAGTAGAAAATCTTATATTGTAATATATAAAAGTGATTATAATAAAATGGTCCATCATCGTGCGCGTGACTGATAAGTACCATATAGTAACGAGTTTTATTATTATTATTATTATTATTATTATTATTATTATTATTTATTATGATTCTGCATTATAATTTATTATTTATTTATATTTTATAGATGTAAAAAAAAGAGTGGATTTTCCAGTGTAAATGCCAATAATTTATAAATAAGAAGTTGAGAAAGAATTCCTCTCTTCTTTTCCACCCCGTTTTTTTTTTCTTCCTTTCTTCTTGTTCTCTTAAATTATACCCATTTATTTTTATAGTCTATTGTTCAATGCAATATCAGTATCATCCACATCATCATGTCTTTTTACAGTGATAATAAAACAGTCGTTCAATCAAATGAACAGGATGATGAACGCGCTCCTTTACTTCCAACTTCCAAAACATGTTGTTCTTCCAATAATACCGGGTATTGTTGCTCATCACGAACGAATCCCAATGATCCCAAAGGAAAACAATGTTCATCCAATGACAACGATGACTATTGTCATTTAGCCAATCAACCTTGGAAGTACAAAGCAGTTGCTCTTACATGTGCTATCTTTTTAGCTGGTAAATAATTATATATAAGTTAGCGTCTGTTCTTTTCATTGTCTCCTGTCTCTAAAAAAAAACAATATGTCAATCCATATATGAATCTTATATAGTGGGTAGTCATTTTGCTGCCCATACATTAGGTGCAATGAAAAATACAGTGAAACAGGCATGTCTCTCTCTCTTTCTCCCTCTCTCTCTCTCTCTCTCTTTATTTCTTTTCTGTAACTTATTTGTTTGATTATAATCACCCTTTTCAAAATCACATCTATCAATCTTTGTTTTCGTGATAAAAAAATAAACAAAAATCTGATACATTTTTTTTTTATTTTTCTATAGGAGTTTGGTATCAGTAATTCACAATATGGCGTGCTTCAATCAAGTGTATCGATTGTCAATACGATCTTACCTGTACTAGGAGGCATCTATCTAGACGCGTTTGGAACTGTTTCAGGTTCTATCTTGACAACAGTCCTTATTACTTTTGGTAATATTTTAGTAGCAGCATCTACATCTAATGCAAGTTTGACAACCATGATTATTGGTCGTATTCTTTATGGTATTGGAAGTGGTACTGTTGTAATTGTACAAGAAACTATCTTGAGTCAATGGTTCAAAGGACGAAGTCTGGCTGCTGTGGTGGCTTTAATGATGACTGTGAGCCGCTTGGTAAATAATCAAATCGCAGATTTTTTTTTTTTTTGTTATGACTACTCTCTTCTATTTGTTGTTGCTTCCTCTGTTTCTCTCTCTCTAGAGGAATGAGTTGCATGCATGGTCTTGCACAATCTCTTCTTTGATTTAGCCAAATATACACAAATATACAAAGGTATAGGGACTAACACATACATATTTGTATATAAATATATATTATCAGTCCTCTTTTCTAGCACAAGCAACCGTGATACCTATTGCCAATTTTACTGGTTGGTATGGTTATGGGTTTTGGGTAAGTCATTATCCTCTTTTCTCTTTTTATTTATTTATTTATTTTTTGTTCGTTAAATGGTACTTATTTATTTATTTTTTTTACCGGGTTAATTCCCCATACCATCATCATTATCATGACCCTTCTAGTTTTCTGCTCTGTTATGTGTATTTTCACTCGTGATCAATTTAATCTATATTATGCTCATGAGGACCATCATTACTGGCACATGCCAACAAGGTGCTCAAGTGGTCCGTCGAAAGAAAACCTTTAGTTGGTCGAAACTCTTATACTTGCCTCATTCATATTGGCTTATTGCAGTCATGGAATTCCTATTAGGTGGTGCCTGGGGCTGTTTCTTGCATATCAACAGGTACTTTTTCACCCCCTCAAGGCAAAGCATCACACATACATTTACATTCACAAAGAAAAAAGCACAATCCTAATTCACAAATTTCATTATATGTATATCTATAGTGAATTTGTAAAGTTTAGATTTGGTTATGATAATGCTCACGCTGCTGCTACAGCCTCTGTTGCACAAGTAATGCCTATCTTTTTGATGCCTGTCTTGGGAATATGTGTAGATCGATTTGGCAAACGTACCTGGATGGGTAAGTTTTTTTTTATAATGATGCATGAAGGGTTGCATAAAAAGTTTTTTTTTTACATAAAGATGCATGAAAATCCAAGATTTAACCAATGAAATGATCTTTTTCTTGTATATTCTTATATAGTGCTTACCAGCGGTCTTACATTTACAGTATCTCTTTGGTTACTTGGTTTTACCTATGTCAATCCGATCGTGGGTATGCTTCTCTTTAGTGTCAGTTTGGCCCTGGGTCCTGTAGGTCTTGTGTCCTCGGTACCCGTCATCTTACCACTCTCTCTTGTCGGTACGGGCATGGGATTAATCAAGAGTGGTACGAATATTGGTGCCAGTTTATTTGATATTGCCAGTGGCCTTTTACAAGATTCATCCGAGAATCAAGGTTATGGCCGTGTTATTGATTTCTTTATTGGAATTGGTATTCTTTCCATTATTGCTGGCTTAGTACTTTGTGTACTTGATTGGACTATTTATGGTTCCTTGTTGGATCGCAGCGCACAAGAAGCAAGACGTTTGCAAACCATTGAAAATAAGGTGGAAACTTCGGCTGTGCAAGAGAAACTTTGGGCTAACTGGATTTATGGTGGCATTTATCTTTCCTTGGCTTGTTTGAGTTGGATCTTGTTTTTCAAATTTGTTTTAGTATACTAAAGAAGAAAAAACTAACTTGATGCTAATAATATATATATATAATCATAATATGTAATTCAGCAATATTGTTATTTTATTCTTTTACACTCTTTCCCTTTTATCTACAAAGACAACGTTCTTTTTTTTTCATATAAATTCATACCCTTCCAAAACCTGGTTTTTTTTTTCTTTTTACCATTATAAACCTATTATTTACAGATAAATATAAACTTTTTTATTATTTCTTTTTTATATATCCCGTACACCTTCCCTCGCCTCGCACAATCTCCTTTTCTCTTTCTCTATTATCATCATTTGTACACACACCCCATCTTTTTTGTATTTAATCCATTTTCTATTTCTTTTCCTGGTGTATAAATGAAAAAAAAATCATTTACGATAATGAACAATTTCGTTTTTTTATTTTATTTTATTTTGACTTTATGTGGTTTTTATGATGGAGGAGAGTCTAAAAAAAGATTGAATAGTTTAAAACTTGTAAACTTTGTCTTGGGGATAGCCAAGTCTATCGTTGGAAAAAAATAAAAAATAAAAATAAAATTAGCATTTTTTTTTTGCATAAAAAAATTCATGGGATGACTAATCCGTTTAAGCCAACTGGTTTAGGTATACTTACTCCTTCAAGATACCACCCAATTCACCTTGGGACTTATCCTTTGCCTTTGGACCAGAGATGGAAGTAAGCATAGGGTCGGGACCACAGATAAAGACCTTTAAGCTTTCAGTTTCGGGACCAGGCAAGTATTTCTTGATGGCTTCAGCAGAGACAAAACCTTGCAAACCAGACCATTCCTTGGGAGGACGGTCCAAAGCATAGATGACTTGGAAACGTTCAGGGTATTGCTTGGCATAACCATCCAATTCTTCCTTGAGTAAGATATCTTCTTCGGTTTGATTAGCAAAGATCAAAGTAATCTTGGTGTTTTCATCATTGGATTTCTTATCAAAGACCTTGCGAATGACTTGAAGCTATATACATTTTAGATGATATATATATATATATATATATATTATGTTATTACATTGTTGATTGCTTTTTTTTTGTTCTTATCAGATCCGAAAACTAAATTAATTACCATAGGGGTGATACCAGTACCACCAGCAATCATGGCAACATTGTCAACCTTGCCTTGTTCCCAGTTGTACTTGGGAATAGGACCCTTCATTTCCAAAGTATCGCCAACCTTCAAGTTAGCAATATGCTTGCTCATCTTACCCTCAGGGTATTCCTTGACAATAAAGTCGACGTAACCTTTGGCCTAAAAAAAAAGTATAAAATTTTAAATCAATCTCTTACACCTTTACACACAATATTGTCGTTACACACTCTTTTTCTAATTTCAACAACACATCAACATCAATCCATCACCAAAAAAAAAAAAAAATGACGAAAATCAAAGATAAATTACATCATCAGCCGAGGTGGGTGTATAAGGACGGATGATAAAACCTGGGGTACCATCCTTCTTTGTAATTGGCTTACGTGTGATGACGCATGAAGCGACAGGCAAGTCGGCAACATGATCAGCAGAGTCAAGGTCGAAACGATACAAGCTGGTGTTGTGGTTAATCTTTTCGATTTTTTGCAACTAATTAGATATAAAGGGTAAGGAGAGAAGATTTAGAACAACCACAGTTTTTTTTTATATTCATAGGGAAACAATATAATGCTTATTTTTTTTTCTTTTTTTTTTACCTTGAAGCCCTTGAATTGACTGGCATCGAAAGCTGAAGGGCTAGGTGTTGCTGCAGCAGTAACAGGGGCAACTGTTGCTTGGTTTTGGTTATAATAAATACCACCAGCTACACCAAGGCCTGCCAAAGCAGTTAAAACAAGACCATTACCTCCTTTCTTACCCGATTGGGTTGCATAAGTACGTGCCTGAAATAAATGAATCATGGCAATGTCAATATTGTTATTATTTTTTGACATTGGTCGCGTTTTTTTTATTGTTGTTGTCAATTCAGGTGATCGTGAAAAAAAACAGAAGACAGGGCACTTTTTCTCTATCTGACACACACCTCCCTCGAGCCTTCTTATCAATGTTTTTTTTACTCGCTCTTATTACCTGGAAGTTAGACGAAGTCTTGACAGCTGTACGAGCAGAACCTAATAAGCTAGTAGCGAAACGCATATTTACAAAGAAATATAAAGTAAAAGAGATTGAAAAAATTACAAATACAGGTATTATTTTTTATAAAAATTTCGGTCTAATTTTACCGAGATTTCCGCACTAAGCGCGACTGGCCTGAAAGGTTACATCATCCATCATCATCATTTACTTCGCGTTCTGGTGACGGAGACATTCTCCGCTGTATATATAAACAGTGAAAACACTCCGTATCAGATATCAAGAAATCACAGTTCATCTTTGAAAACTATGGATGAATAATAAATCATTCATCAAAACACAATATTACTTCTTATTTATATGTGATTGTTGTCACACTCAAAGACTCATATGTTTTTAATAGATTTCCTCCATCTTCATTCATAAATGTATATTTATATTGGATTCTATATATTTAAAAATGATATATAAATAACGTGTAAAATGGTATAAAATATAGGACGATTTTGGACATAGCATTAAACTACTAATGAGCAAAAAAAAATAGACTTTAAATTAATTCTCAAAAGAGTTTGCTATAAGCATCTCACGCCAAGCTATAATGAAATATAGATCTCATTGATATTAATATATGTCACATGAAATAAACAGAATAGTGTAAATGAGAGATTCTATTCATGAATAAAGGATAAATCTGTTTGCCTATTATGAAGGGTGACATAAGAGAGTATAAGACAGTTTTGTTAGTTAATAAAAACAAAAAGTTTATTTGTAAAAATTAAGGTTTTTCACTTGTGAAGAGCAATAATACTCGTAAGGATATTCGTGAATGAGAATGATAAAGATGTTCGTGATATGAAAGGTTATTCTGTTGCTAGCAACTTTCGAAAAAAAAAAAAAAAAAAAACCAGAGAATATCACTAGTAACAAACTTGGGGTCCAAAAATGATTTTTTTATATTATCTGTTTTTTTCGATGACCTTTCATATCACGAGCAATTTCATCATTCTTCACAAATGAAAAACCTTAATTTTTACAAGTAAACTTTTGTTTTTTTTAACGAACAGAACTGTCTTTTACTCTCTTATGTCACCCTTCATAATAGGCAAACAAATCTATCCTTTATTCATGAATAAAATCTCTCATTTACACATGAATCTTGGCAACAAGTACATTATTTTGTTTATTCGATGTGTCATATATTAGTATCAATGAGCTTTATATTTTATTATAACCTGGCATGAGATGCATACAGCAAACTCTTTTTAAAAAAGAAGTCTATTTTTTTTTTGTTCAGCAGGAATTTAATGCTATGCCCAAAATTGTCTCATTTCATACCATTTTTTTGCGAGTTATTTATATAATCATAGATATTAGAGTATATAATGGTATTCATCAAATGATTCTTTTTATTATTAATAGCTTTATTACTATTATAATTTATTTTCCTAAACCTTATACCAGTAGTAGATGACCTGTTTTCTTCTATGATGTATCCACATGCTCAATTAATTTAAATATTAGTGTATGAAGTGTACATAGTATTATTAACAAAGAAATTCGCAGTTCTCCTCTCCAGCTGTATTCTTACAGTCAAAAGGAAGTAATGTTAAAAAAAGAGATGATATCCTCTATGTCGTATTTTTTAATAAGTTATTTTATTTTTTTGGGGGCGTACAAGATTCCTATTACAAGTATTATTCTTGTTTATTTTATTCATTTAAGTGGAACCTTTGATAAAATATTACGATCGAAAAAAAAAGAGGTTGTTTTTTATCCTTCAAAAACCATGTCCTCATCTCTATCAAACTATTTTTTTTTCTAATCCATCATATAATATCTAACAAATCCTCACATTATATAATATAAACACGAATCATTGTCCATTCTATATTATTTTAAGAAAAATGAACGATACAATTTAATATTTTAAAGAGATAACATTAAAAAAAACTTTATCTGTTTTTTTATATAAAGAGTAAAAAAAAAAAACCGACAGTTCGGAACCAAAAAAGAGGTTATGCACAAAAAAAAAAAAAAAAGAATTATAATTTTTCAAATATGCAGTAACAAGATGAAGAATCTTTCAAAAAAAAGAAACGACCAACGAGAGAGATTGGCCACTTTAGAAACAAAAATAAATAATAATAATAATAATTGAGAAGTAAATGTCAAAACGTTCAATTCATGATGAAAAAACCGTCGTCTTGGGTTTATAAAAAAAAAAGTTGGGTAAAAAACCAAGAAACTGTTACCATGGACGCACAGACATTAGTGGGAATAAAAAGCGGGGGGTGAGTAAAGAAAAAAAACAAACTGTTGGATCTTTGAGAGAAAGAGAGAGAAAATGAGTGTGTGTGGTTAATAATAGCGGTTGTAAATGTCTCAACTCAACCAAGGCCACCAGAAAAAAAAAAAAAAAAACAAGAAAAATAGCGACGGCACGAGGGCCGCCAAAAAGTAATCCTATTTATTTTTTTTAGAATAGAAATTTTTTTATATCCAAATGCCAAGATTGAGGCTTTCAAATCAATTTTTTCAACTCTGTCTCTTCAATTCACCCCCCCTTTTTTTTTTTTTTTCGAAGGCCTCCATCTTTCTGCATGTGTTACACTCCGCAAGCAACAAGAGGGTTGTGTTGTTGTTTCAGGATTGCCTAAAATAAAAAAAAAGAGCATAGCCGTAGTTTTGGATCATCCCGGTTTCCCATTCTATCCAAAAATTTGTTTAAAACGCATGGTTCTTTACTTAATTTATCCATCTTCTTCTTTATATGTTTATATTTTCATAACATCGACCTCTATTACCTTTTTTCTTCTTATATAAGAAAAATAAAAAGGTGGGGTGAAATAGATAAAATAAAATAAAAAATCGGAGAGTTTGGAATAGGAGAAAGTATTTTGTATAGAAAGAACAAGAAGAATTATTCATATTATAATATATTATCCTGAAGGATGGATTTCTATTATAGTTTAAAATAAGGGCCCAAAATAACATCTCAGCGATTATAATATGCATAAGTGATTATCCAATCGAAAAGTTCAACTGACAAGGTGTTTTTGGTCCTACTCTCTCACCTTAATATTATTTATCCTTTTGGGGGGAGAGAAAGAAGAGGATGAAGAGCAAGAACAAGTCAAGATGGAAGGTTAAAAAATCGGAATCCGAATGAATGGATCCCATTCCTGAAAATGGTTTTATGCCTCTCTCGCGACTAATTCCATTTTGTCGGATGAAATCAATTTGGGGGAGAAAAAAAGTGGAGAAAAAAAAAAAGCGGTATTTTGTATACAGCTAAAAAAGAAGTTCATATTAGGCACGTTAGAACCAAGTTTTCCATATGTCATGTCTATTCCAATAAATCCTTCTGGAACAAGAAAAGAGATTTTTATTATTATATCAAAACATCTGAAACATAAAGAATCAACCCATTATTACCCTCTCTCCCCCTCTTTTTTTTCGATCATATAATTACTCAGGGCCGCATAAGTCCCAAAAAAAAAAAAGAGTGATAGATCGGCTCAAACCGTGAGATAGAATCAAAGAAGTAAATAGTTATTATAATATAAACGTGTACATCATTCGATATCTTGATTAGCATATTTTTATACTTGTACAAAAAAGAAAAAATCTATGAGTTAAAAACTGCGCAAATAATAAAAGAAGAGTTAATATATTTATGTAAAGAGAAGGAAGGAGAGAGAGAGAGAGAGAGAGATGTATATATATAAAATTATAGATAAGTTAACCCAAGAATTCGGAGCATCAAACTCTCTGTCTCGCATACAGCATAGACTAGTATTATTATTATTGTTATGATTATCGTCATCATCATCGTCATGATCCATTATTGTCGTCATACTAATAAAGGGTAAAAAAAAAAGAAAGGTGTGAAAAGTTAGAAAATGGATTTGATTACTATAAAGGTTAGTAAACGAATGTAATGGGTTTATAAGAAAAAAAATGATGGATTGTTTTTAGCAGTGAGATATTCTTAATTGGGTGGTGTTCAATGTGAATTCTCTTTTTGTGCGTATGGACCTTTATAATAATTATAATAGTGTGCATGTGCGCCTTTTTTTTAAGTTGTTATATAATAAAGTGTGAGTGTAAAAATGCGTGCGTGTGTGTGATGTGGGTGTGTGTGTGATGATGGATAATAATATTATTAGGTAGGCATGATTGAACTCAAATAGGTATATATATAACGCACAGGTATTCACTCCCTTCTCTCTCTTTCTTCTTCTTCTTCTCTCTCTCTCTCTCTCTCTCTTCTTCCTTTCACTCTCTCTCTCTCTTTTTTATTATTATTATTTCTTTTTTTTATATTTTTTATTATTATTATTATTATTATTTTTACATGGCATAAAAAAACAAAACTTTACCCCTTTTGTGCTTTTTTTTAACATTTTTTTTCTTGTCTATTACTTTTTTTCAATTTTATTTTCTGGAACAAAAAAAAAAAATATCTTTCTGTCTGTCTGTCCTTTCGCTCTTTTTTAATATTACAGGAACAACATATCTATCTATCTATATATATATACATATATATATCAAATTATATAAAACAACCACAACTAAAACAACTTAATATATCTTCCTCTCTTGCGTGCAGTTTGGTATTTACAACAATAACATGTCGACATTACAACATACTCGATCTCATTCCGAAATGACCGAGCGAAAGTGAGTAGTTTGAAAAAATGACTTATTATCTTTCAATTTTTTTTTTTTTTTTTTTTTTTTTACAACAAAAAAAAAAAAAATTAAAAAAAACTTAAAAAATAAATAAAAAAATAAAATAATGTAATAATAATTTTAGTCGTATTCAGCTTGTTGTACGTCAACAACCCGTCAAGGCACGATTATGTAGCTTTAAAGAAAAAGGTATAGATAATCAACATTGAATAGATGGATATATATATATATATATATATATATATATATATATACCTATTCATGTAGGATAGAAAGATATAGTTCAATATAATATGAAAACGCGTTTACAAAACTAACGCGTATCTTTGTTTCTTTTTTTTAATAGTGGATCGACGACCTGTTGATCCGCCTCCCATTGTACAGTTGATTGATCGAGATAACGAGTAAGCAGATAATATTGAATTCATCATTGCATCATCATCATGAAGAGTGGCAAATATATATATTTCGATATACATATCAAAAAAAAGAAACCCTGAGCACAAATCATAAAGATTGTGATATATTCTTCTTTCTTTTTCTTTCTATAGTCCAAGTTATCTTCAAAATCCATATTTCTTCCTCTATGCAACATTAGCAACGACTACAAACGAAGATTTACATTTTTCAAATAATACACGAACGACTGCTGGTTCTGTAGTGCAATCACTTCATAAATTAAAAGATGTTGATAATAGAGGTAATCATTTGGATTGTCATTTTATAAATCCTTTTTTGTATAAAATATGTATATCAGATTGTCGATTAGATTAGAATACTCATTCTTCTATTCTTGGTGATGATGGGGATGTTATTTACTAGATGGTGGATTCTTCATCTTTGCTGATATTAGTGTTCGTCACGAAGGTTTTTTTAAGCTTAAATTTACATTATTCAAAATAGAACAGTACGTATTCATGAATATGATTGTTTTTTTTGTTGTTTTTTTTTCTTACGTGTTGCGTGTGTGTGTGTGTGTGGCACATATATATATATATATATATATATATAACCACGGCCACTCCATCCGGCGTATACGAGACGGGATTACAGTATGGAATTACAAGTTGACTTATACTGTACGACTATTATTTGAACCCACCCCCTCTCTTTCTCCCCCACCTAATAGAGCCCATGTATTCCGAATATGCTCAATATTCTCGGACCCATTCCAAGTTTATTCACCAAAAAGTAAGTTTATTACAGTTATTTCTAGTTTATATTAAAAGACATCAAGTAAGGATGATGTTCATATAGAAGCATAAATAACTCATTTTGGTTGTATCTACCATTGTTTACAGCATTTCCAGGCATGTCAGGTACGTTGATGAAAAAAAAAACTTTTTTTTTACACGCTTTCTCCCTCTTTCTTTTTTTTTTTCCTCCCTTCTTTTCTCTCTCCTCTTCCTCTCCTCCCCTCCCCCCAAAAAAATTGATAAAGACCCCACAACACACACATGCATACCTGTGGATGACATTTCAGAGAGAGAAATTTATACATATCAAAATGTTGGACTCACATCATCCCTCTCTATTTATTATAACTGCACATTCATTGATTACAAAATCCTACATTTACCAAAAAAATGCACATGTACAAACGCACAGAATCTACATTTCTGACTCGATGCTTTTCGGATCAAGGTGTCCGTATTCGTATACGAAAGGAGACGCGTGCATCTGGCCCCACGTAAGTATTAGTATTTAATTAATTATAAAGTTGATATATTATATAGACTTTCCCCAAATACATTTTATATATACAACCTATATACATGACACATTCTATGGAGCCATTCTCTCTCTCTCTCTCTTTATTATACATGCCTTATTTATTATTGGGGGAGGAATAAGAGGGGAATGGTAGAGGAGGAATGTCTATTACCATTATCCTGTCTATTGTCTATAACATTTGTAAATTGACTATGTTCTATTATTATTATTATTATTATTATTATTTGCTTATTTAGAAAAAGACGAAAAACAGACGATGATCATGACGATGATCGAGATCCCGTTTCGCCATTCATTCAAGATCTCGGAGAAGGATCTTCGTCATCGCGATTCCGTTTACCTCTCAACCAAACAGAACCTGCTACACCTATTCCTTACTTGCAACAACAACAACAACATTCTCATCATACTAATATCCCGTCGTCCTCACCATCGAATAACCCATCCATGTTAACTCGACCTTCACCACTACAACAACCCATGACAGCGCCATTAACCGCTACATCATCCTCATCCTCTTCATCCACTACGACTGATGTATCTTATTCCATGCATGCCATGTCAATGCAAAATTTGTTATTGTCACCTCAACAACAGCAACACCAACAGCAACAACAAACGCATCATCATCATCACCATCATCACGGCGAATCGATTGCTAGTAGCAGTCATTATGGAGGATATACGGCAACAACATCATCGACACCGACGACGGCTACAGCAATGACAATTGATTCATCAGGTCCACCTCCTACTGTTGTTGCTGCTCCGCCGCACCCACCGCCGCCTGCATCGTCGTCGTCATCTTCATCCACGTCGCAATCCTTGTTTACACAATCACTGCAATTACCTCCGATAGTCCGGAGATCGACGACCCAAGTGACATCTACTTCTTCCTCTTTTTTACCTTCTACAAGTGCAGCTATTCCTTTAGAACCGAGTAGCAGCACTGGAAGTACAAGTAGTAGTAGCAATCCATCTTCGATTCAACCTTCTGTAGGAGACGATCATTTTATTCATCTACCTAGTAGCAGCAATACCTCAAATCCTTCTATTACGAATCGACCTTGGTTTTCCTCTTCATCTCATCACGATCATCATCCACCTCCACCTCCACAACTACCATCATCTACGCATCATCCATTACAACAAAAACAACAACAACAACATTATCACCATCAGCACCATTATAAAGACAGTGGTGCATCATAATCTTTTATTTCTTTTTCTTTATTATTCTATATACAAAAAAAAAGTCATTTATACACTATTACTTCTATTACTACTATTTACTATATTACACACCACAGCTACTCATACTTCACACTTCAAAAAAAAAATAACATATATACACACATCAAAATAATTTGTCATCTATATAGAGAGAGAGCACTTTTACACACACACACTTCACACAATCACACTACACACAAAAAAAAAGTTTGGGGGTATGCAGGGGTACTCCTCATTATTATAGGTCATCCATTTCATCATGCACATTTCACGATCTTACGACCACCATTATTATTATTATTATTATACACCCACCCATACACACACAAACGCATAACCAAAACCATTTTTTTACTTATACATACAACCTTTTACGTACATAATAAGCATCAATCATATATTTTACAACAACGATTAACTTTATAGTATTTTTGTTTTTTTTTGTTATATATATATCTATATATGTACATTCATATATATATTCATGGTCTTTTTTTTTGTTTTGGGAGCATTTTTTATTTCTTATTACTATTATTTTATGGTTTCATTTCTTTCTTATTGATTATGACATGTTTTTTCCCTTTATTACTATTATTATTCTTATTATATAAAAGTTCAAGATACCCTTTTTTTTACATTGTTTTTCATCCAACTAAATCCCCCCCCACCCCTTGCTAAATAGGCTTAGCAATAGAAGGATATAAAATAACAGCCACACTTGTCAATTTTTTTTATAATTTCAACCCGATTAGATCTATGTCTCCTTTTTTGGAGAAATCTGTTTATTCTTTTTTGGAGTGGGGGAGAGAAACAAAACAAAAAAAAAAAAAGAGAGAGACAAGGAGAAAAAATTTAGTAGAGAAATGAGGAGATGTTAGAACATAAAGTAAATTATTTTATACAACAAATAACAACAATGATAAGAATAATAATAACAATAGAGGAGTAAAGTTCAAAGCTTTATTTTACCGTTTTATTAATTATCCCATACTATATATTATGATTGATATACATATTTATATAAAATGTTGTCATCTGTAATAATTACATATATATATAATTATACCACCACCTTACTTTTCCTCCAAAGAAAGGACATCAAGTATATTTTAGATTGGTTTTTACTATTACTACTATTACATATTACATATTTTATTGTAAAGCATCTAGCTTATTATGAATCAAGGGGGGAGAGAGAGTGAGGTGGTTCATAATAAATAATAATGAATGAATAGAATGGGGTTGGATTGACCGATCATTTTATTTCTGCATAAACAAGTGAGCAACCTCGCATGATGCAGCATATTTTTGAAAAAGGGTTTAAACATGTAGTGAAACCATCATTCCAGTAAATTTACATGAATTCGTTTGATGTGTGTAGTCAGTACGTACACAAAAAAAAAACTACTTTTTCTTTTTTCTCCCCCATGAATCAATTTTATTGGGTAAGAAAAAAAAAGGTGATGCATCCCATTCTCCTTGAGTCGCATCTCAAACCATCTACTACCTACTCCCTTTACAAAAATAACAACCCAATTTATAAAAAGGAATTGACACATTCTTTTTAAAGTTTGTCTATTTCACTTCCTCTCTCTAATATGTAAATATCAATGTGGGGGTTAGATTATTGATATATGTGTCATGTCTATAGGAGGGGGTGACGATAGTGAAAAAGGAGTGAAACATTCCCAAAATGGTCCAAGAAATCATCGAAGTAATTATTTTAGGCACGCGTAAGATACATATCCCACCAAGAGTATGGTAACAAGAAATCGGAAAAAATAAATGTTTGGTTTGGACCATTTTGTTTTTACTAATAGATCATCATTACCATCAAAAAGGTGCTGCTAAATATGTAATTCTAATGGGATACAAAAGAAAACCTCCTATTTCTATGATATATTTGTACGTATTTTGATAGATGGATTACTTTTTTTATTCAATTCATTTTGTAATAGACTCATCCTTTACATCATCGATCATTTGAAATAATAATACATAATAATAATAACAATACAAGGTTTGGTTTTTTTAAAATGATTTCAGCCACTGGTATGATGAAATGATTTGGTAATAAAACGCAAAATCTATGTCCCTTTTTTTTCGTAAAGCATCGTCATCATGTACCAAATGAAGATCCGCATTTTAATAATTACATGTTCCTCTTCTTCTTTATTATCGTTCCTTCTATTAAAAATGAAATGCCTTTTATTTTGATTCATTCACCATTACCCTCATCCTTCATCATCAGCCCATTTTTCAACTCCTCGGAGGAGGAGTGAGAGACGGAGAGGAGGGGGGAGAAAGAGAGTTGAGGCTTTTGTGCAATCCAATAAATATATTTTTATATAGTTTAGCTCCCAACTTTCTTTTTATTATTATATTATTTTTCTTGCTAATTCTTTGGATACGTACAATTACTTTTAATGTCAGGAAAGAGAAGGATGTCTATTACGAATGAGAAGGTTTTCTTTCGGGTGCCTTGTTTGAAAAAAAAAGGATGCACACCTATATATACACACACAAAGAGAGAGAGAGAGAGAGAGAGAGCCCATTTGTAATAATGAGAAAGTATTCTTACATCCTAACTATGAGTGAGTTAGATAATCATTTTAGATGACCACAATTTTGCCCTTGAGATAAATAGAATAGTCTATCATGAGGTATTGCATATATATAAATCATTGAATAAAAGAGTTCTTCTATATTACATCTCTCACTCTATACACAAAAACGAAGAAATGCACATGGTAACACATATAATACTCATCCTAATACAATGTAAAGAGCGAATAATAAAAAAAGGGAAATAGCATATGGGTGAATAATAATAATAATAATAATACTAAAGATGTCACAAATGGGATTGAATAACCGCAAATACATATTTGTCATTCAATGGGTATATATTCTCTCTCTCTCTCTCTCTCTCTCTATATATATATATATATATATACTATCGTTTTGCAACCCTCGTCATTCTTCTTCCTCTAATAGATAGATAGATATGATCTCTTTCTGTCTCATCCATTTTTTATTTTCCTTACTAATAAATATATTATATCCATTATAACTGATCGAATGGATATATATAGTAATCTCGGAGTGTCTTGCGAGTGAAGTAGAATGGTATAGGATTACCGTCATCATCTTCCTTAAAAAGTATCATATATATCCAGGGTTCTTATTTAATCAAAACACGTTATTCATATAATACGAACAAGGAAATGGGAACATTGCCGCTTTTTTTCCATGTATAGAAGATCTACATGGATCACATTTTTAGAAAAGGGTTTTTTTTCTAATTCTTCTTGAGTGGCTTCTTTTCTCATTCTTTTTTTTCTATTATTTACGTTGTCATTTTTTTAGATACGATTTCTACCTAGAAACACGTGTACCGTGACATTCCAATGCTTAGACTTTTTAAAAAAAGATTTCCCACTCTCATCAATTTCAAATGGAGTTGCGTTATTATAATAATAGATCCAGTATATATTTTGCCAATTCAACAACCCTTTTCTTGTCCCCCAATGGAGGGAAGATCAGAAACATCATGAATGCATTTTTTTTATGTTTAAAGTTCAAAACATGCATTCAATTCTAAATTAAGCAACCAGCCCGTGCTTTTGAGTTATAAGAAACATTTTGCACTTCACTTTCCCACCCCCTCCTTTTTTTTCTCTCTTCAATATATGTATATGTCTTCCTATATAACTGTATACATCTCCTCACTCCTCCGCGCTCCTCGATTCTCATCTCCTTGACATCATGATAAAAAAAAAGGATGATTCTCTTTATTCTAATAAAAACTAATTGACAAAAAAAGAACATGAAAAAGAAATAGATACATTATCTATTTGTAATCAATTCTCCCAATGATTTTTCCTTTATCCCCCAACCTATGGGTACAACAAAATCCTATTTCACGAGGAATTCAAAATGCTAAGCAAGTTTTCTAAGGAGTGGTGGAAAAAGGTTATTATAAGGACTTGATGGGCTAGGATGGACAATTCATTTTATTGAATTTTGGATTGGGCTTCATGTTTTGTTGGATAGATATAAACGTAACAGTTCCTTATAGCTACTAGTTACTGCATTATTAATGGTTCCCTTGTCTATCCTTCTTATTATGTATGAACAGAATAAGAAAAACTTGAATTCATAGCGTCTCTTATCTTCTAATACCATTAAGCATCGAAATTGTAGATCCAACAGGATCGAAAAACTATTATATAAAACCAGTTCATATTATTATTATTATTATTATTATTATTATTATTAGTATCATTTCTTCGATCTCGATCCATTGTATACGACATACTATGAAGGAGTGACACTTTATATCATCTGCATGCAATCGATCGATCATATCAAAGCCTTCTTATTTACTTGGATTTCTGTCGTTATTCTCGATAGCTATATATTATATATACTTCATTTATAATTATACAATTCCTGTTCTTTTTTTTTCTCGATGTATCTTATTATATATATGGTAGTAAGGGATTCTTCTCTCTCTCCTCCTTTTTTTTATATTATCTTTTCCACTTTGGCGTTTTAATGACAATTGTCCACACCCCTCGTTCGATTATTCGTACATAATAATATATAGTATACTCTATTCCTTATTAAAGTAATTTACCAACCCTGATCTTTGGACTTATTCAGCTTCCCGGAGAGCTGAACTTTTTAGAAAAATGAGGGGAACGAGTGTATATATAGAATGCTAATACATATATTGAAATAACAACTCCTTTTTAATCCAACGATAATACAGGTGCGATAACAGGAAGAGATTGTCGATGGTGTGAGTCTCTGCGTAGCGAATTTACACTTTGTAAAATCAATACTTCATATTCATCCATTCATCCCATCCATTCTCTCATATTTACCTTTGTCACACGCGAAGCAATAAAAAAAAATCCTTAGTCTTGGATACTTTGGGGGAGGAGGACGAAGGCTAGGGATGAATGGGTAAAATAAAATGAAAGTCATGTCGCTCATTTCCTCCGCTTTTTTTTTTCTCTTTCCTCACAAAAAATACAAAGTACGCACTATATAATCTTATATAACAAAAGTATATATATATATATAGTAAATAGTATGTCTACATCACTAATAGGCACTCTATAATAATATAAAGATAAAACTCATTGATGATGTATATATAATGCATATATATACATACATTTTTATTATCACTGAAAAAGATGTTATCATTTTTTATAATGAAGAGAGTTCTTTCTGGGATCACAAGATTAAGTTCTGCCAATAATTCTTTTTTAAGTATTTTTCAAGGTTGTACAGAAGATCCCACCGATGTAAAAGTAACACAAACATTTTTTGTATGTGTACCACCTGATCCTTTGAGCATGTTTCGTATTACATCCTTATATGTCAGTACAACAATAGAAAATAATAGTAAAAATTATTTATGATAAGTCACTATAAAGTCTACTAGGTCAATCTATAGTTATATCTATATATTATTTAATAAAGGTACTCATTATTCATATGCCAGCCCTGTCAATTAAATTGGTAGAAAAGGCCACCATTTGAAAGGAAAACAATAATAACTGTCAAAAATTTAGGGCAGGGTACATGGAGTTTTCCACTATAACAATAAAACGGTAAAATATTTTAGCCCCATTTCAATATCCGATGTTTTGTTTTTTTTCATCAATGTTTGTTGTAACTTGTTGATAAATGCTACTAAAAAAATAAGTAACTTTTCTCACCCTAAAAAATGAATCGTCTATCATGATTGTGTTCCATTCTATTTGGTTTATAGTATGAAAAAAAGTTCTCTTTTCAACCCTATCTATCAATGCAACATGATACAACGAAGGTGATATCTCTCTATTACGTATCTTTTTTAAAGAAAAACCAAAAAAAAAAAAAACCTCATGAATTTTTTAAGAAGGGTTTATATTGGATATTGGGAATGATGAGTCATCTCTTACCACACATATTGACTAATAATAATAATACTTCATAAACTTCTTATCCAGATAGGATCATTGTAGTACAAAAAAGACGTGGGATAAATTTTTCTTTAACAGTAATGATTCCCAAAAAAATAATGAATCCCGTCTGTGCTTTCACTTTTTTTTTACTAACAAGCGGATAATGACAAAGGAATTAGAATCGTTCTATACATTTAAAACATCATTTTAATCGCACATACACTCGCGCACTTACTAGTATTTTTTTAAGTTCAACTGAGCAACCCACTAATATAATAAAGTTGTTCTCCCAAATCATCATTATTCGGTTTTCTTTTTGTGAAAAAAAAAGATCTACAAAATATGTAACATGAAATTTATTATAAAAAACCTTCTTTTTGATTTTCTACTCAAATATAAATTGTATAACCATGCACATTACACATGTTGTTGTTATCTAAAAAATATTATGCATTTTGCATATTATATTATTAGCAAAGTTGTTATTGAATATTATAGGAAAATAGGCAAATCTCTTTATGGGGGGTAAAAGAAAAGCAAGGAGAGCTTAGTAAGTAGTAGTAGCGACTGAATCAATATAGCATCACCACGCTCATTACTCTGAATAATGGGGTAAGTCGTACGCCATACCCTATTATCTGGTTATTTTTAAAAAAAAGGGGAACGAGTTTATGAAACCACAAAAGAAAGTTTAAAACGTATTGTGTTAGTAATCATTTGTGGGTCAACCCCCAAATTAATCGAAATAAATATGTGTAGTGTGTGTAAAAAAAAAATAGATGCATGTGGTGTGATCGAAACAAATACACGGGAGAGACAAGTTCAAATCGATTATCTTCCATTTTGGCGTTATTCAACATTTGAATTAACAGGGTGAGGAAAAGTGGGATGTGGGTGTGTAAGGGTCAGGGTGATAGAAATAGAAGCACAATAAAAATCAAATCCGACAGTTCGCATCAAGATTTCCACAAAATCCCCGAATCAGCTCAGCATTTTGGGGGAGGGGAGAGAAAGAGTCGCACGATATTAAGCTTTTATATAATGCGATTGTGTTTTAATTATAAAGGTTTAGTGGGCATGTTATATGGTATACAGTTATATATATACTAAATATATAAATATAATATAAAACCAACAAAACTGCACATGTTCAAAAAACGCATTACTTCTAAGATTGTTTTTTTTTCACAGGGTATTTGAACTACAAGGACCCGATCTACTGGAAAATTTTTGGTTTGAAAATCTGAGTTTCATCTTTCATTTATCCTTAAACCTGGTTCGACATTTTCTTGATGCTAACTTGATGTGATATCATTTATCCATCCATGTAATCCCCCTTTCTTGTTCGTTACCACTTGTGTGGCCATGGTATATATTGGTCTAAACTATAATAGAGTTTAATGGGAAATAAATAATAGGAAGATATGCACGCGCGCGGATAGATAAAATAATAGAGTCTATAAAATACTACATATGTATAAAAAAATTATTCTCTTTCTTGGCATATATATTTAATTGTTGAACCTAACGAGTTGTACAAACCAATTATTACTTGCATAAAGTAGTATTTATATAGTAATCGTCAAACAACTTCTTCTGGGAAGGATAATGACGGTTTTACAAAGAATATAAGTGGATTCCAACTTTGGCACTCTATTTCTCCTCTCCCCCATTCTTTGTTGAAGAATTGATTTAGTACACAGCTTTTAGTACAATAATAATAATATTAATATTTGTGTAAAAGTTAACTCTTCCTTACCTCATGATAATGATGATAACAACAGCAATGATGAGAATTTTCTAATAGAGTATAATAAAGATAGAAAAATTTACAAATTGTCTGTGGTCCTTGATGCGTATTATATTTTTCTCTCCCTTGCCTAATAATCTTCATCATTCTCGGTCTCTCTCTCTGGTGATAAGTCCCCCAAAAGATCAAATGCATAGCTTTGTCAACTCCTTTATTTATCTTGCATAAAACTCAATCATGACAACAGCATGCAGAATGTACATTATATTCGCATAATGCATATACATGTATCTATCTATAAATACATATATATATACGGAATATTTGCTTGTCCGTGCGAGGGGATCGTTCTACTCATGCTGAGAATAATGACAACAGTAATAAAAAAAATTGCCAGGGGGTAGAAAAAGGGGAGAAGAGAGGAGAGAAAATGACTGTTGTCTATTATAGAATGCCAGCTTTGTGATCATTGTCAATTTCACGATATAGTACTTGGGTAAAAGAAAAATTGTATATTATACTAATGCCATGATGAGGAATATGAAGTTATACATGTTCAATATATTACGTATACAGTTGCATGATGAATGAAACTTCTTTTTATCTATTCCAATTTCATCATTCTTGGTTGATTCTAAATAATAATTCAAAGGAAAAAGATGTAAGAAGGCCAACTGTTCCTTTTATAACCCAGATATATGCATACTGTTGCTACTACTAAATGCAAGGAAAGAGGTAGAGTACGCATTGTTATTAGCATAATGGTTGCTATAGTATATATCACTGACATTCCCATGGATTTGCTCAAGTAGAGAGTTAAATATTTCTATCAATCTATACACTTTTGTTGTAGCTAAGGGATTATTCTTTGACAATAGTTTACTATTTCTGGACCTTCCTCAACTCTTGGTAAAATTTGGCTAGAAATAATATTTAAATCGGCACCATTCCCCTAGCGTCTATTTCTGGTTGTTATGGTAGCAGTAATTGGATAGTTGTTGCTATGGTAACAGAAATAGAGTGTTAATTACCATGGCAACGAAAAAAAGTGTCGATTGCCACGACAACGGAAAATGTCTATTAGTTGCTATGACAACAGAGAATGAATAAAAGTTGCCATGGAAACAGAAAATAAATATTGGTTACCACGGCAACAAAAAACTAATATTGATTACCATGGTAGTGTTGGTTGCTATGGAAACATAAGGATAGATTGTAGCAGAAAATACTAAATGCCAGTTGCTATAGTAATATAAATCAATTTTATAGAGACTCACTACCATGACAACAGTCGTAACAATGCAATTTATGGATTTAGAACATTACACACAGCACACTCTTTTACAGTTTCCCCATGTCTATAATGTGGCGCGGTTGTTTCTTGACAATCGATCATTATGCGGTTAATCAGTTTAGCCCTCACTCCCCCAAAAAATCCCAAAATTCGGTATAAATATAACTGTAAGCTTTAAAAGTCATAGGAAAAACAAAAAAAAATATACAACCCTTCTCAAAATCTTTTTTTGGAAGAAAAATAGAGAATGGGGAAAAAAGAAGTGTGTGTACATAGTTATGTTTTAGTATTCTGACACAATAACACATGTATCAAATCAATCCTGTTCTTTTCTAATTATCTATCAAGTACGTATTAAGAAGCAGTAATAAGAATGGTGAGGTGTCAAAAAAAAAAAAAACTGAAATGGACGGGGTTTCCTTCCCCACGCACAAATGCCAATTTGATTGGATCTCGTAAACACAAGTCACATATCAGCAAGTTTGAAAGAAAAATCATCTCTGGGGTGAAAAAAAACCCTTAATAAAAATTTATTTTCCCCCCCTCATAACCTTTTTTTGGTCTTGCCTTTTATAACGTCAAGACTCTGAATTTGGTAACCAAACCAACATTTAAGGAAATGAATCCGGATTTACCAAGCAGCGCAGGAAGCAGTGCACAACAAGCACCTACTCCATTAAACCAAAAGCAAACAAACCCCATTGTAGAGGATGACGTTGGATCCGGTGATGACTCGGATGGCGATAAGCCTTCTAGACGTTCAGGTCGTCGAAAGATTAAAATCGAATACATTGAGGATAAGAACCGTCGACACATTACCTTTTCAAAACGTAAAGCTGGTATTATGAAAAAGGTATATTTAAATATAAAAAAGAGAACCTTTTCTCTACACTTTTCTATTATGACAACTCATATTATTGTTTTATATATTTTTTTTATAATATACTTTATTTTAATTGAATGGCATTTTCATTATAAACTAGAAAAAAAACTAATTAAAAAAACTTTTATTTTTCATTTTGGTGTATAGGCTTACGAATTAAGTACATTGACAGGAACTCAAGTGTTGTTACTTGTTGTTTCTGAAACAGGGCTTGTTTATACTTTTACAACAGTCAAGTTACAACCTATTGTAACAAAACCTGAAGGAAAGAATCTTATTCAAGCTTGTTTGAACGCTCCAGACCCAGTGCCAGCGGAAACATCGTCTTCTTCACCGGTAAGTTTTTTTTTAAAAAATATTTTTTTTTTTGATTGATGGATAGACTGAGTAACTGACCACATATGGCTTTTCTTTTTTTTTTCAGGCTGCTGATTATGGTAATGCTTCTCCTAATGTGGATGATAAGAACAAGTATGATGACAAAAAGGTAAAGGGACTAGAAAGGGATATTGTTATTGTATAAAAGCTATTCATGAGAAAAAAAGCTTATTTTTTTTAATATGAATGTTATATAGCCCGACCCTTCGGCATTTCCACAACCACCGCCTCAACAACAACAGCCTTCACAACATCAACAGCAACCTCCTCAGCAGCAACCTAATAACGGTTCACCTGGTGGTTATCAACCTTATGTAGGAGGTAATTGGAATAATAATAATAATCATCCTGGTTATATGGCTGCTGCTGCCGCCGCCGCCGCTGCTGCTAGTCCTTATCAACAGCAGCAACAACAGCATCCACATCAACAACCTCCACAACAACATTATGGAGGTCCTGTTCCACCTTATTATGGTGCACCTCCACCTCATCATCAACAGCCTTCACAGCAATCTCCTTATTTACCACAGCAGCAGCAACAACAACATGCAGGTTATTGGCCAGGATCGTCTGCTCCTCGTAGTCATCCATCCATGGCACGACAAGATCAGCATCCTGGTTCTCCCGTTGCTGGTTCAGGGGAAAACAAGGCAGATGATAATAAGCCTGGTGCTGCCAACTAACTTTCTTTTCACTACTATATCCTAACACTTTTTTCTTTTTTTTTTCTTATTCATATTATTAGTGTCCCCTCCACTTTCTATTTTTTCCAATGCGTGCTTTTTTCATATATACTCTTTTCCACTGTAGTTTTTTTTTTTCTTATTCTTATTAAAGTTTTTTTCTCACTTTCGCTATCCGACATGAATATATTTCTATATTAATTCTCACAACCCAATCGAAGCGCACATAGACTGGGTTTTCTTTCTTTGCTTTTCTTTTCTCTTTTTATTTTTTTTTATTTTGTTCACATCATGTTGCGTTCTACGTCTCATAATTTAAAAAATGGAATAGCCTATTGTTCCATGGTATTGAATCGTCGATGTTTAGCCACAGTGACACCATCGAAACTTGGATTTTATGATATGACTAGTGATACTGCTACAGAAGTAACAGATGATATGTTTGATATTATGAGATCCGCTTCACGTAAAGATGATGTGTTTGGAGTATGTTAAATTATATGTGAAAGAAAGGAACCACTTGTTATTTTGATAATCCAATAACACTTTTACCTACCTACATTCTTTCTTTTGTTCAGAATGATCCATCTGTCAACGAACTTGAACATTATGTGGCGAAGCTTTTTGGTCATGAAGCATCTTTGTTTTGTGCTTCGGGTACTATGACGAACCAAGCAAGTATATATATTTATCTTAACATATAATCATCGACCCACTTTTTTTTCTCCATGTTTATAAAAACTAACACGAGATGGATCCATCTATGATAGCTTGGGTTACGCGCTTTATTAACACAACCACCTCATTCTGTTTTATGTGATGCTCAATCCCATATTAACCTTTACGAGTGTGGGGGATTAGGTATGTATTTATTTATTTATTTCATTGACGTTTTCTGAATCTTCTACGTATATGCTCTTTATTTAAAATATAGCTTATCATTCACAAGCAAGTGTGACAGCAGTAACAGCAACAAATGGCGTTTATTTGACAGCAGACGATGTTGATGCTAACCGAGTATTGGAAGACGTCCATAATGCTTCAACCAAAGGTTCATTTTGGAGTTGGAACGGGAAGAGAGAGCGCGTGGCAGAATACTCATAGTGCTTCATGTTACTTACACCTCCACCAACTATTTATATACGTTTTTAGTGATTGCATTGGAAAACACATTAAATGGCGCCATCATGCCCATGGAAGAAATGCAACGTATTCATACATTGGCACGAAACGAAAATATCAAACTTCATTTAGACGGAGCACGTATTTGGAATGCAAGCCAAGCTACGGGTATTCCATTAGCGGATTATGGACAACTCTTTGACACTGTCTCAGTCTGTGTTTCCAAGGGCATAGGTGCACCCATTGGATCCCTTATAATTGGATCTAAGGAGATGATTCGAAAGGCACGTCATTTACGAAAATTGATGGGTGGTGGATGGCGACAAGCTGGACTATTGGCCAAAATTGCACAGCATTGTATCGATACAGTAATCCCTACTATGCCTGAAACGCATCGATTGACCAAAAAATTGGCCACAGGATTGGAAGGTTCGGGAATTCGTATCTTATTACCTGTGGATACCAATATGATATTCATCGATACAGCCCCTTTGCCTATGCAAGAATTAGCCGATGCGTTACAAAAGAAACGTAATATTTTGATCAGTGCCGAAGATAATGGTACTATCACTCGTCTCGTGCTTCATCACCAGATCGATGAATCCGCAGTAGAGGGATTTGTTCAAGTGGCTTCTGATTTAATCAAAGAAAAGGGAATCTCATTCCCCACAACACCTTCTAGACCCAAAGTAGATGTTTCAAAAGCTTATCCATCTATTCAGCATTAATATATATATATATATGTATATTCACAAAGAAATTTATTCAAAAGAAAAATGAAGGTAGAGGAATGTCGGATTGGAGAGAGAAGAGGGTGTAATTATTTATAAGAAAAGACACGTGTGATGATTTGTGATGGCGATGATGGAAAATACAACAGAAAAAGAAAATGGTATACAAAGAAAAAAGACGAAAAAAAAGATCTATGGAATGATAATCATGCTATGGACACAGCTGGTTTTTCAATAGGTGAAGATAATACAGCCGATTGATGAACTGAACTCATCACTGTAGCTGCATCAGAACAATTCTTATTACTGTTATTTTGATGTTGTTGATTCATCAGCTCATCCGCTTTATGCATTTTCGGTGAAACGTTGATCTGTGATACAGCTGTTGACGCCATTGTTTTGGCTTTCATGCGAGCTAATGACGCGGACTTTCGTAATCGAAGTTGCCTTTGATGATCTTCTTTGGCGGCAGTAGCGGCTGAGGTAGTGGTCGATGTGTTTGATAAACTACTACTCCTTGCTCTTGTTGTATCGTTATCATGGTCTGAATCATCATATTGTTCAAATTCAGTAGTAATGATGGGAATCGGAAGTGTATGTTTAAATGCTGAAGGGGATAATGATGAAGTGGTATAATAATGTTGTTCTTGATGTCGTGGTAAACTCTGACTGCTATCACTACTGACACCACTTGGATCACTGGTGGAGGAAGATGCCGAGGATGAGGTAATACTAGAAGCGCCTGGAGAGGAGGCAAAAGCCACAGTTGGTATATTAGGAATATCAGAAGATACAATAGATGAAAGTGTGGTATCGTTATTGTTATTTTTGGAATTACTTCGTTTTTCACACTGTATTCGTTGTTGCTGACTTGGTTTTCGATTCAGAATGGCATCAATAAACGATCGTTGACTTTTTTGTTCACGCGCACTATCAGAAAAAGAGGTCATCATTTTTGCTGGAGGTCTACTACTTTTCGGCGTGACGCTATGATTATTGTTATTGCTGGCAATCGTAGACTCCTCTTTTTCGTCTTCCTTATCGCTTATTGTTGTTGTCACAGTATCTTTACTTGTGAACCATCGTTTCATTTTTGGTTTAGTGGGTTCTGCTTGTTTATCAAAGAATTCGGGTAAAGATGCCGATGTTGTCAATGGTGCTTTATTGTTATTAGTTGTTTTGGATGGCTCTGGTGTTGTTGTTGTTGCTGTTGTTGTTGAAGAATAACTGGATGAGGTGGAAGCAGTAGGTGTGGGGGACCCAAAAATACCGCCTGCCCCATGGGTTGGGAAAAACGTGATATCATCCAAGTTGGGAAGGACCACATTTTCCATGACCAGTTCATCAATTTTGGTTTGAATCGCTTTGACCACCATTGAATATCCTACACGACGTTCCCAGACCAATGGTTCCACTAACCATTCCATCTGAGGGAGTTCATAAAACCCATACCAAAATCGGTTGGTCGGTGGTTCCTTGATCTTGAGTAAAAATTTGCCCTTTAATGATTTTAGAGTGATGGCCAGCACCAAATCCACCGTCAATGGACGCAAATGTTCCGAATATTTCCATTTCAAGACAGTTTCAATTTCAAATCGAATGCCTCCTTCATATTGCATATGCGCTTCAGCTGTCAAGACACCTGTGGGTGATAACCCAAGCAATCGTGGTTGTGTGATAAAAGGTGGTGCATGACCAGGATCCACCGAACGTACCGTGATTTCACCTAAAAAGGCTGGACGACGTGCATTGATTTTATCTAGTTTGGAAATCAGTTTGTTATATAAGTGGGCATTGATTTCATCCGTCTTGTAGACGGCGCAAAATATACGTCCAAGCATTGCATTGAACCATTGTGTTTGGAAATGATGTTCATCGCTATGAATTGTCGTTAATAATTTGTTCATGGCATCTTGATCGAAATGCATAGAAGATTCTTTTTCATGATGTGAAAGAGTAGAGTGTGCAGTTGCAGTAGTTGTTATGGTGGCTGTTGAAGTGTTGGTGGATTCCGCAGCAATCGAATACCCTGAACGTAGCAATGCAAAATACCAATCTTCTTTATCCACACACTTATTACAATTAATATAATAATGCGCATCTTTGTTATCTTTATGTGTTAATTTAATAAGGTGAGGGCGTGTAAACAACTCGTGGTCATGTAAACCAGGTGGATGTGTCATGACCTTGTGTTGATTCACCTGGATAACACCTTTACAATCCAATTGGCGTTCTGAGTCGTAAAGGTATAAAGTAGTATGTTTAAGCACAGCAAAGTAGATTTGGTTTTGTTGATTGTTGCGATTGCCGTTAATGATTATGTTTTTCACCATATCTCCAATACTTGCGTCTGGCGGAGGAAGCCGTTGTTCGTCCCGAGATACCCGAAGCCAACCTACTTTGTACGACTGTTGTTGTGGTTGAAGTAGTGATTGAGGTAAATGAGAAGTCTTTGTTGTTGACGTGGTTGAAACGTTACTAATACTACGACTCGATGTTGTTGCTGTTGCATTTGTGTCTGTTGTATTATATTTAGGATCGCCATTGTAAGCCGCTTGTTGTATTGTCCAAGTACTGAATGCGGATACTTTATGCACAATGTAAAGAATTAACACGATGACTGGAATGAAAGTTATGCCACCTATAATATAGGCGACAATTAGACTTAATGGAGGTGTTACCATTCAGTTATAAATTCAATATATGTATATATTTTTGCCACGGTAATGTAGCATATATTATAAAGTTGGAGAACAGTGTAAGAATTCAGAAAAACAAAAAAGAAAGAAAAGGAGAGGAAATGAAAAAATAATAATAATAAAAAATAAAAAAAAAGAGGGAGGGAAAAAAAGAGAATGAAAGAATGAAAGAACCGCTTTACTCTACTTCTTACACTTTTACTTTCTCTTCCGACAAAATGAAATGAAATGAAAAACCTGTTTATAGTGTATTGAAAGGTTTGAGAGTCACAAGGTCTCCCAAGTTTGATGGGTCACTTACTTTTTGGGGTTCTTGTAAGATGTTCCCGTAAGATAACTATTTTAATATCATATTACATTGTTACTTACTGGTATGTTACAATGATTTCAAAACGTGTATTCTTATTAGTATAATGATGATTGCGTTTCAGACTTTCACATGTTTCGTCTTTTTTTTTATTTTGTTATGGTTCGTATATTATAATAATTATCATAGTCATAAAGGTGAAGAACTGTAACTTCTGTACAACAATAAACAAAATGCAGTATACATTATACTTTAAACTTGATGTTGCGTGGTGATAGTGTCGATCAATCCTTTTTTATAGAACATTTCTTTTTACCCTGCATAATAAAACCATGTATTCCTAATATATGTATATATAAATACCGAAAAGAAGTATCAAAAGATAGAAAAAAAGTATTACTATATATCAATTCCCTTCCTCTCCTCCTATTAAGTTACATGTTTCAAACCATAAATAATATAAATATTGAATGCGGTCCCAAAATTATTATCTCTTTTCTCTAAAAAAAAGTGGAATACTTAGATATATATAAAATGTATTCTTGTTATTAATATATGAATGATCTCCTTAATCATACAATATGTCTGTGATCTTTGTTTGGGCGGTCGATGGATAATTATACAAACTAATGTTATCTTGCTATGAATAAAGTCATAAAGATTGTTTTGTTGGGAAAAATATACGGATAAATATTATAATAAATATTGTCCTAAAATGGCTATTTTTCACTTTGTTATTGATAATCTTTTTATTTATTATTTTTAGGGATTATGCAGCAGACAACTGCAAAAGACGGAGACTTTCACTTTTAGGAACCAATAAGGGTTTCTCTATTTATTCATTATTAATATTGATATCATAATTGTACTATTCATTCTAAACTTTACTCAAAGAAGACGAAACTATTTCACTATTTGTAAATAGAGTTGCTACTATGGAGTACTAATTGAATTATCGTTTTACCTTTTATCAATGTTAATCCTTGTGCGTAAAAACAAACCGAAAAAAGCAAGAGAGGTTTCAAAACCCCGTTCGCATTTAAAGAAACGCCAATGACAGTGTGTGCAAATAGCACGCATTCATCCATAACAGTTTTTTTTCTCATGTGGTGGGTAACTTTATGATAACGTGAATATTCCCCTTTACAGTTTCTTGTCATGGTAAAAATTACATGTATCGATCGAATATAACTTTAAATTCAGTTACTATACTTTTTCATGTAAAGGGTGACCATTGATCTACTGTATATTTGAGATTGTTGAAAAAATGTTAACTCTAAAGGATAAGCCTTGAACTTTATTAGCTACTCCGTTTTTAAAAACTTTCGTAAATACAATACTCTTGTCAATCAAAGTACTTTTTGTATATCTCATATTGTAATTATATATTATAAACCAAAAGGTTATTTGGTTTTTTAAAGATGGGATATTCTATGTTTATGTGTGTGATAAACGTAGTTGCATTAAAAGTAGTCATTTTTTTCCTGTTTATAACTCGATCGTCGAACCATATAAACAAGTCTAAACAATTTTTCATAACATTTTCTTTTGGTTGAGTATATAAATAAATATATGATAAAATGTACGATTCAACTGCCGCTTCATCTTCAAGAGTGCAATATTCCAGCTCTCATTCCATGATGCCGGCTTAAACGAGAACCTATTTTCGTTCTAAGAAACGCAATGAAAGTCCAGCAAATAACTCCAAACAAACAAATAAATATGCAAAAAGTCATATCAGTGGCCCGCTACATCACGCTCCAGTATTTTTCACTATCCGAATCAAACAGAATTTATTGATTTTCAAAATGTTTTTATGGCAGCAGTGTCGACTTGTGGTAATTTTTTTCAAATCGGTGTGACATTATCGGAGAACAGCATTCTTCACTGTATAACTACAAATATATATTTTGGTTTATTATACCAGGCTATATTATGATTACAATGCAAAGGTTTGAAAACTGTACAGAGACACGGATTAACTTATAATACCACTTCAATTACATTAGCACTATTCAGGAAATATTTCTTTACAAGATACACACTTGATAATAGCTAATCATTAATTAAAAAGTAGGTAACGATCCCTTGTACACATCTTCGGGGCTGTAACTTCATAAATATCGCTACCAATTTAATATGAAAATTGAGATAAATAAACAGCCATGTACGCAGAGATTCACCACATAATTAATATCTGTACGTTCAATTATGCGATGAATCAGCATGACAATAGACTTTGATTGCTCAACTATCTCTAAACAATTAAAAGAGAAAATAATAGTATACGGTTTTATATATAAAAGTTTCATGTATTGCATATAAGCAAAGAAATGTAAATATATGCAACTACAAGCAAATAGGGCTACAGCTGCTACTTAATTACTGATTATAACAGCAAATCCTACCGACGATCAAAACGGACTCCAAATGGAGGAGGCATTGTTAGATCGCCACCGTCGCGAATATCATCAAGGTCTGGTAAGATCCATCCGCAGGAAGCTTCAAGCCACAGTGTATTAGTACTAGAACTAATGGAAGCAATTCATTTTAATCCATTAATATCTTCGAATGTGAAAGTAGTCAGTAATGCCTATTTCATTATATCTTTATTTATTTTTATTTAACAAAAAAAAAAGAACAATATGAACAGCACACTTACATTTTAAGTCAGATAATAAAATTCATTTAATACACTAATTAATATTTCAAAACTTGAGAAAGGTCTGATCGATATATCCAACAATATTGTTAAATTGAAAATCGACTTCCGTGGAACCAAAATCCAATGTCTTCAAAGTATATTATCACCATCTGCAAACAACTTCCAAGGTTTGGAATATCAAGTTGCCAAGTATATTGGCAACTATACCTCACTACCATCAAGTTTAAAAAGTTTGTAAGTTTAGGTATCGTTAAAGTCGACAAGTGGAACAGTCTCAAACGAAGAGGTTGTTGAATTGGCTTATGTTTCTCCCAACCTTCTATCCATTGTTCTTAATAGGACCACTTACCATATTCTTGATTGTGGGATATCCCTAGTTTGATATTGAATGTATTGGCCGTTGGCCATCGCATTGAATTCACCCATTCCAAACAATTTATCAAAAATTCTGGTCATGGCCTGGTATTTTCCTTTCAACAAGCAGTGTTACTAGTAGTGGATGTTTATTGAATATTCTTTTAGATAACACAGAAACCTTGGAAGTATTGTGCTTGCCAATATGGGATTTGGGTGAGGATCAGGAAAATATTTTGCAGTATCTATTCAGGAGTGAACTGAAAATTCTGAAAGCCATGATTCATCAACAGAACGTCATTTGGAATTATATACTGAATATAGCCAGTAAATCTCCATTGTTGTTTAAGATTGGAATATATTATGGAATGGCAAACGGGGTACATACCAACAACAACAACAACCCATATCATGACTGCACTGACTAAGAAGTTGAGGATGTGGTTAAGAGGCTTGGGTAAATTTCCAGAAGTCTTGGATTTGCCGTTTTCCCTGCACATCTTACCAGACTCATTTAAGAACACACTGCAAACATTCTTGTAAAGGTTTTTTCTGGTCTCGTTTTGCAGAAAAGACATTTTTCTGCTATTTAAAAGGAAATTATCTATTATGCCAACAAACAATATTTTTTAAAAAAATACTTCTAAAATATATAATCTAGTATTAGACACCAAAAATAGCGATATTCTGTAAACTACTATTAATATTAGAAGAATCGTATGATTTAGTTAGAATGCTATTTTTTTTATAAAACATTAGAAACTGTTCGTTAATCTAGAGCAATGTTACAATTAGTTTAAACAAAATTTAGCTGTGTCATCATTTATGTTTCCAAAAAACTTAACTATCATCATCAATTCCCACCAAGAAGGTCCAATGGATTCACTTACTTTCAACATCGCCATAATCATCATTTTCCTGAAATGACCCCTATAAGCTACACTCCTCTATAGTACATTAGTAGGTCAGATTTTAATATAAAATATTGTGAGTAATTTTTAACATACTTTATCTATCATATTGAATTACACTAAATATCAGATAAATAATATAAGGGCAAACGTCTTTTATAACAAAAAACATATATTTTACTGCAAACACGACCTTCAAAACCCTATATAAGGAAATATACATTGTTTTTCTTAAATGAGTACGGTAAGGAGTGCGGAGGAAAATCTGGCAGAACTGGAACAACTGCAATAAAAAGTATTACATTTATAGCACTGCAAATTTACCCAAACGTGCTGTTATGACTGACCCTAATACCTTGTACCAGCTCCTTATCATCAATGGTGTAATTATCTCCAAACGCCCTTTTTAAAAGTCTACTGGGCATTTCTACTCTCAGGATGGGAGACAAGTCATTATGTTTCTGCTGGCAGTAAAATATTTGTAAGATACATATTTGTATACATCTCATAATTTCAAACACTATACCATCTTTGTAATGCATAATTCTAGTAATTTTTTAGAGACATTTTTTTCAGACAGCGAATTCCAGATGGAAGTATTTACATGCAGCAGCAATGCCCACCAAAACTTTCTCTAAAAATATTTTCATTCTTCAGAACGATACATCAACACTTGCTTCTGATCTCATCCAAGATTGTAACCTTAATCACAATACTGAATCAGCTGCTTGCTGGAGATCTGACACCAGAAGTACTACTCTCCTTTTTTATTAGTTCTATATGAACTGAATTTAACATTATGTTTTAATGCTATCAAAGCCATTAAAATTGATACTATCGCTAGTCGTCTTGCGAAAACTTATAAAAATTTTTTTTAAGATTAATAGACCGAATCTTATTGTGCACTTATTAGCACAGAGTAAGTTTTAACATAATAAGTTTCAAGTAGTTTAAGTACATTTAATAAGCCTAATTTTCCTATAATAATAATGTTTAGCGAGAAAAAGATTTGATGGTCATAAACTTCAATAAATTACCAGCATCGATATATTTTTGGTTATTTACAAAATTAATGAGAGGAAAGTCTAATTTGGTGGCAGAGAAAGAGATTTTGAAGCTAACAATAACAATCTTTTGTCTGTCATATTTGTATAGATTTTATGAGAAAAAAAAGATAAATATATATTATCATCTCTCACTTCTATAACGTTTATGCTGTTATATATTTACCTTTTTAATATACAAGCGCATACCATTGCTGAAATGCTGCACATGCCTTAAAGTTTCTTATTAGGTTGAATAAATAAGTGTCAAAGAGACATTTTTTTATACAGTAATGTGTTTTTTAATGGTTGAACAAGAAGAATGTATTATTCGCTTCTTTACAAATACTCGTTTTATTTTATAAAACATTCATGCAAGAACAAAAAATATCCTTCTGACCTACCTCAAATGTCTCTTTTGAATGAACTATACATGTTGATGTATAGTAAAGAAGAGCTTCGAAAATGTTTCAGACCTAAGATCTAAGGGACTATTTTTATTAACAAAGGAAAAGGGAAGCAGTTCATCACTTGAAAAACATAATGTTTGACCTCCATAGCCCAGTAGAAGCATGACAGCAGAATAATAATAATAATAATAAAATCAATGTACCTCCTTTCTTATATGATTGATCATAGATCATTACCAACCATATTGATTCTATTGGTGTTTTTTAGATAATATATATCTTTATTTCAAAAAACGCCAATATATCTGCTATGTTTGGCTAAGTTGTTGTAATGGCGCATACCATTACGACGATGCAACCCATGCGGTTAAGGATCAACATATCCACAGATACCATAGATACATGACTTTATGAATGAATGGATAACTGAACTGCACGGTTGTAAATAGAAATGTAAAAATGATGAGATACTCCAGTTATTAGTGTAGATCACTTATATTTAGTATAGATGTTATCTAGTCCCTTATATTTCATCATATATAAAAAAAGGGATCTTGTAGACCAAGATCCCATACCATTTTTATCATCATATAACACGACTCATATATTTTCTACTCTTATTATTATCCATCCGAACCCAACTGTAAGTATACAGTGTTAGCCACTGCATTATTATAGTTGTAGCCATTTTCGAAGTTGAGATAAAGGAGAGAAGTAGATTGTTGTTTTGGTGTTACAATGATAGACTAAAACTGGCCCATTAGTGGTTCAAGCAGTAGACTGAAATCGACTAAAATTAAATATATTATATATATAATAAATAATAAACTCTGGTTAACATTGTTATATATTAGTACACTAAGTGAATGCTAAATAATAATTGTTTAGTAGGAACTGCTTTATAAATTGAAGCATCACATAAATTTATAAACACACTATTTTTGCTAGAGAACCAGAATACAGCAACACCACTCATTTATTACAATATATTTTCTGTATATCACTAACTACTGCAAAGATAAAGTGGCTGTTCAGATCTATCAAACACTAACTAGCTTTGATCAGCAACACTATCTATAAGCTTGTAAGTGCCTATATACACATAAAAGGAATGTAACAATTTTTAGATTAAACTTGTTTTCAAGAGCTATCCTGTAGGTAGTAGCCTTGTTAGTCTAAACAGCAATGACATTTTTTCCAGTGATGTGCTCCCTATGATAAGTGAAAATTTTAGATGGCATGCAATCTTCACAAAAATGATAGGAATATATCCTTACATTTGCAAATGCTTAAATCCTACAATAAGATCACTTATTAGAGAATTACCATAGTTGAAAAATATGTGGTAGATGTTACTAAGTGTTTAATAAGTCCATCACTTTGGAACAAAATATATTTGCTCTGCTTTTATAATACCTAGTTAAAGCGATCATACCATATATGTATTACAATGTAAAACACTTTACTGTCCTATATCATAATAACATACTATGACTAGCATTTTCCAGGTATATAATGAAGATGGGTTATGAATATATAGTTATAATCCTCCAGAGCAATCCTCTTTCATGCAAGCCTATAGATTTTAGTATTTTAGCTTGTGATTCAAAAAGCTTTAAAATTGTAATCATAGAAAATGCTAGGTAATGTACTCCTGAACTTTGTAAACTCCTGTTATATATATCCTTTTCAATGGAATTCTCAACTTATAAAAATTAAAGGTTGATACTAAATTAGTACACATTTAAGTAAAGTAGTAGAAGATCAATAACATAGTTCTGTTATCTCTATGAATTTTCTCTTTTTGATCTATTTTCATGTCTAAAGTTGTCTAAATATGATGTTACATTTCTAACAGTTTGATGCATATAATAGAAAGTAGTAATGATGTTTTTTATTTAGCATACAATATAGCACAGTTGCCAAGTAATCAAAGTGCCCAGAACCTTTAATTTCCTGTAACAACAAACAGTTTGTTAATATTAGTTCACAATTATAAATTTTTCCTTTTTAGCTACTGTCAATTAGTTATAGTATCTCTTTATACTTCTTTTCTTATTATTATATATAGTTGTTATATGATCTTTAGGAACTACAATAGGTATAACAACGCAGAGGCCAGTACTGTATACTTATAGTTGGGTTTAGTTGGACAATGTGAGGAAGCGTGAGAAATATGATATGAGTAGGAAGTGTATGAGTTGCATTAGATGATGATAAAAATGATATAGGATCTTGGTCTATAAGATCTCTCTTTTTATATATAATGAAATATAAGGGGCTAGTTAATGTTTATACTAAATATATTTGATCTACACTAATAACTGGAGTATCTATTTGTTTTTATATTTCTATTTACAACCATGCGCTTCAGTTATCCATTCATTCATAACGTCATGTATCTATGAAATCCTTGGATATATTGATCCTTGACCACATAGGTTACATAATCATAATGGTATACACCATTACAATAGAATTACTATGTACTCAAAGGTATTAAGAGCCAACAGAGCTATCTACAGTATAAGAAGTATAATGAAGCATATCAGTATTTATAACTACTAGTATATTTAAACACTACAGTAAGTATAATGTCTCCTTTAAAGAGTATCTAGATATTCTATGTTATTAACAACTCCTATGAAATTACAATTAACTCGATGATAGAGGATGTAATGGAGTTATTTATCTAATGAAAAAACCACTGAAGTATTTACTAGCTAAATAAGTAAAGGATATATTATTATTACCTATAATGCCATTATATTGTATAACAAACTGTACAAGTATCTTTATTTACATTAATATATCTAGAAATGTACTGAGGTGGATATTTCTATCTTTCCTTTACTGTACTGCATTTCTTCATTGCTTTTCAAGTTTCTGACCTACAAAATTCTCGGCTATATTGTTCTTAAAAGAACTCTCCCTTTATCCATATCTGAATATCATAAATGCTCATTACAGAACACTCTCCATACTGTTTATAGTATGAATATAATTATTAACCAGTATTTTAGTGATAGTCTTCATTTCAAATGCTTTCATTGTTGGCACTCCCTGGGAAACTTTATTATTATAGCACCAAATGTTGTCAAGTACACCTTATATTAAGCAGCCAAATAGAATCAGAATTGACATCTTCATTGATGGTACCTTTATCTCACAGAGTTATAATAAATCTAGTCACCTGCCATTTAGATATTTGATACTGGTGGAAAGGAAGGTAGTGGCTTAGGATATATGTAATGGATTGTTGACGTCATCAAAATATTCCCTCATATGGATGAACCAGTGATTTATAGGCTTTGTCCATTTTAAACGTGTGGAAAGAACATTATTCTCCCTTTTTTTTTTCTTTATTTCTACTTTTCGCTCTCTCAAATTTGATTCTGGATTCTTATATTAAAAAAATGGCCTTAAACGAAAATGAATATTATGTATACTTTTTTAACTGAGTATTTTGGGCGATCCTGATTTAAAATAATATACTTACACCTATATAATAACCATAAAACTAATATGTACTTCTGGAATATTATATATCTTATAGGTGAAACGGATAGCAGGCCAAAAGTTTTTTGTAAGATAATCTTTTCTTTTTATGCTCTTCGGCGAGTATGAGAAGAATTTATTTTGATTGTTGTCACGTCACTCTGATTCTCATCTTTCAGTAACTAAACAATGAAGCATTAACCTTTTTCTTCTTCTTTTTTAGCGTATGAGACGCTGTTATTTGATTGAATGGGCGGATTATGCACCTGAAGACAGCACCTGGGAAGAAGAAAGTTGTCTTCTGGGCGATACCGAACTTGTGAAAGAGTTTCAGAAACAGTTGATGAAAGAATTTCCGGACCGGCCCAATCTCTTGTACACCCACGACCGTGTACTCCTACCAGATGCATATGATCCAGAAAGACAAGTATCTAAATCACCAGAAGCGCCTCTGGCCCCGAAAACAAATTCTAATTCCAATTATAAAAGACCGGCAACTTATGACTTAAAGAATAATTCTCCAAGAAAAGCATCTCGGACACTTGAATCATTAGAGTATGAATTTAGAATTCCAGAAAAGGTACCGATTGGCTTTTTTTTTTTTAAAAAAAAAGAATAGATTTCATTAATAGGTAAAGTAAACATTCTTCAAATCTCTTCCAATGACAGCTCAAACGAAAATGGAGAACTATTAAACGTGATTTTGATGAAAAGAGCGTGAACGATTTTTTACGCACTTTAAATAATTCAGTTATTAAGGCCCAGGTTTGTTCCTTCACAATATGGAGAGAATGCGAATTGTTTTATTAAGTATTAAATGCATATTACCACACTTTTTGCTCTCATTTCTCTAGAAATATTCTTGTAAACTCGTCCAAACATCAAAAACACAGAGTCATTTTGAAGGTGCATATCCACCTGTGGAAGTCATAAACTCGGTTGACGGAGAGCCTTTCCCCAAAGACTTTGTGTATATTCATTCTTTGGTATTTGGCAAAAACATCTCTCGTCCTGACCCTTCTTTCCTCACACAATGTGAATGTAGCGGTACCAATTGCTCAGGTTTATGTCATGACAATGGGTCTTTAGTCTATTCAAACGATGGCCGAATCAAGGTCCCACCAGGTACTGCAATATTTGAATGCAACAAAGGGTGTGGATGTAGTAAAGAGTGTCCAAACCGTGTCGTTCAACGCGGACGTCAAATACCTCTACAGATCTACAAGACAAAAGCAAAAGGGTGGGGCGTGAAAGCAACACAAGATATACCCAAAGGTGCGTTTGTGGAAGAATATTTGGGTGAAGTGATTCACAACAAAATGGGTAATCGCCGTGGTAAATTCTATGATGTAGCTGGTACGACGTATTTGTTTGATATGGACTTTGGTGGTGCTGCTCAATATGTCATTGATTCCTTCTTACTGGGAAACTCGAGCCATTTCTTTAATCACTCTTGTTCACCCAATTTGACGGTTTATGCAGTCTATAGCGACAGCGCCGATACAAATTTTCATCGACTTGCTTTCTTTTCCAATCGATTTATCAGAAAAGGACAAGAACTCACTGTTGATTATGAAGGTACCAATGTGGAAGAATATACTGATACTGAGGCTTCAAAAAGCAAGGTTATAAAAGGCACTTTCAAGTGTCATTGTGCATCTTCACAATGTCGCAAATACATTCATCATTGATAGTGTTCATGTATATCTTCTTTTTTTATCACCATGTTGAAAAATACCCCTCTTTTCTTTTATGCTAAGTATTATAAATCATATCTTTAGGTTTTATCATTTTCTTTATGTCTGTGATATGTATTTTCATTTATAATCGTTTCCATTTTCCCCCTCATTATTCATGTAAAACTATTCTAAAATACAATAGTTGCTTTTCCTATCATTGTTCTTTCACTAAGTTTTAGAACTGTAGTTTGCCTCTATTAGAAAGGAGTTGTCTAATATCCTGAAGGTTGCAACAATCAAGTTTTAAATTTATCATTTTAGAAGGAGGAGATTCCATGATAAATATGAGTAGAAATCTCTTTCATTAGGTAATGCATGATAATATCAATAATACAAAAGTGACGATATGATTCTAATAATTATCTACGGGCTGAGATGCTGGAGTATTGGATACATAAGAGTCTGGTTTTCGTTGTTGTTGCGGAGAAAGTTTTTCATGAGTTCATGACTGAAGCATATTTAGAATCCTTTCATGTGATACCTAGATTGACGTTCATTTTCCTATGTTCCTGAAAAAAAAGGTTGTCATGAACGAATGATTGGGAAATTTTCTGTTTATTTGATTATTCAGCAATGACAATAGGATCCCGTCAACCATTCTTATTCATTTTTTCATAGTGTTATTCGGAAACTTTTTCCCAACATCTTCTTTCAATTTACTCAATATTGATATAATGCCTGTAAACGCCACTACGATCATATTTTCACCCTACCATGTCGGCATTCGTGACCATCGCGTCGAGAACGGTCCACACCGCATTTATTCGCTTGGAATAGTACAAGAATTGGAACGACTTGGTATCAAAGTCCACTTTTGAGAAATTGAGCCAGGAGACAAGTTTGAAGGTGAAATTGATCGTAGTTTTGAGATACTTCCACGCACATTCAAGGCTGTCCACGCATCCGTTGAACGAGGAACATTCCCGCTCGTTTTGTCAGACAATTATATGGTAACTGTTGGTGCTGCTTGTGGACTCGATATCAAGGATCCCGGATTTATTTACTTCGATGCGCACGATGATTTGGACAGCCCAGATGTCAACTAGAATGGATACTTTGATGCCATGTAACTTTCCATGTTACGTGGTGAGAGTTGGAAAAAACTGATGGCCAGTATTCCTGGATAAGCCCCTCAGCATCCGTTCAATTATAATCGATTTATCTATGTGGGTTTACGTGATCAGAGCAATATTCAACGACAGCGAGTCATTGATGCGGAAATGACTTGCATCTGGGGAAATCCAAATCAAAAAGTAAACTTTTTATCAGAGTTATACATCCAATTAACACAGAAAAATTATAGTGCAGCACTGGTTCATTTGGATCTTGATAGTTTGAATGATTTTTATGGTAAAGTGAATGGCTTTCCATACCCTAGAGGTTTATTTGAAGATAATCTGCTTGCATGTATAAATCTCGTACCAAAAAAAAGAGCACCGGTTTCTTTGACCGCATGTTTTTTTGATCCGAATGCTGGAGCGAGATGGGGATAAAATTGCAAAAATTGCCATTCGTGCCATCAGTGCCTTTGTTCAATCATTATTCGATACTGGAGTTTTGGCAAAACACTGATCCTGTATTGCATTTTTGTGTTCTTCTCGTGTATTAAAGATAGTAAAAAACAATAAAAAAATATATTATTAAGTTTTGGTTTAGTTGACTAGCAGTTTTTCAAGATTAATGTTACGTGATTATTTCTTTGCTTGCTGTCCTTAAACCATAGTGATACAGTGTCAGTTACTATCCATGGTTAATCTTATTTTTGCGACTTTTACTGCTAACCTATGCCAATAATTATTGTCCTTGCGAGTTTTTTTTTTGGGACTGTGTGGCATAATGAAAATACAGGATGTTAAAATTATGCCAAAAGAATAGTTCTTGTCACAGTTATTGATTTTAGTATAGACGTACATAAGATGAGAAAGTGGTCAAATTAGTTTGAAAACCATAATTACTATAGTGTATATTATTGCTTTAAGGTTTTTCATATCACTTTGCCAACAGGATCGGACTAGAGCGGATATGTCCTATTAAGATGCAGCGTTCGCTTAGTCATTTCTTAAATAAAATTTAATCTACTATATAATATAGTGTATAGCTATGCCTTCTTTTAATTTGCTTATATTTATAGTAGTAGAAAAATATATGAGTATTTTACTTAAGAGTTAACTGTTACTACAGTCAACCCTCGAATATCGCAACTCGTTAATTCCAAGGAAAGTGGTGCACTAAGTAAGATTTTGCAAAATTCAGGAATTTCTCTCTTTATTAGATTACACATAATTTTAATGCATTAAGTATACTGCATATCGCCATGTTATATAACGAAGTATGGGACAGAACCACGTCTGTGTTATCACTGTCCTAAAGAAATAAAAACATTGCTATTTCACATGTTTATATATAATATACATGCAATTATATTTACTTTTTTATCACCATTATTATGCCTACTATAGCACGGGCATAGAACGATAACTTTCAATGTGTATAAGAATGCTTTAGCTAAAGTAAACTTACTACTAATAAGATACAGTATCCTTAATATCAGTTTGTAATTTGCATATTGCAGTTTTATTAAGTATTTCTTTTAAAAGGATTTAGTTTTTATTAATTCTCAATAAACACTGTGCCCTTTGGGCATTAGCTATTTCTGACAGTCCCAAAATTCCGTTGCAAGTAGTGCAGAGTTTTCAAAATGCGAGGTTGCAAAAACGGGGGTTGACTGTATTATCTGATATAATGTAATAGCAGCAGTATCATGTATAATAGACACCGTTAAAAAGTCAACTTTCCCTTATCAATTTTAATATTCAAAGAAGGTAATAGGTATTTTTCGAAGGAAGTAAGTTACAAAAACTTGCGGATATGCAAAAAAAAAAAAAAAAAAAAACTCGCAAGGATAATACTCAGTGAGTGGTTTAGCAATAAAAGTCGCAAAAAAAAGAAAAAAAGCCGCAAAGATAGAATCATCCTTAATGTTTCTTGTGTTGCTAAAAGATCAGCTGATTTTTTTTTCACAGTACGTGAGTTCAGACTTCACTTACCCATCATTGCCGATCCTCCTAGAGCATCATGGAAGAGTGATATTTAAAATATTATACTGATAACCCAAATGAATTAAAAATATATAAAGTATAGTTTATTTTTACTGAATACAGTTTCTGAGTCAATTATTATTACTCTTTGTCAAGTATTATATACATAAATTAGCTGTTTAAGCTCTAATATACTTAATCTGAAAACTGTAAGTTTTGATCATTACTATTGTTTATAACTAATAATTTCATTCTTGATATTGTTATCAGCTTCTAATACTCGTACTCTGCGTTGATTTTGAATTGAAGACAATGTTTGACCAAAGACAAGTAAAAAACCCCAAACAATAAAATATAACCAAATATGAATGTAGTATATGCTACTCCAGGCTTTTAGAGAACGTGAAATGTGAAGTAATTCAAAAGGTGCCATTAGAAAAGCAACCAGCAAATGAGATGATATATAACATGTAATATCATAAAGAGTTTTCCATCCTCGAAGTGGCACTGATGGGTCACAAGCAGACATAACCAGCGGTCGTACAAGGGATCGAACGCGTCCAGCCAAAACTTGATATATTCCATAGGCTGTCAACATCCAATAATATCCTGGTTGAAATCCGTGCCACATGGATGAGATGGCATAAGTTATCACCATGGCGTTAGATGATTTTATTGATGTCTTTTTGGTTCCAGGAGGGCACATTCACAAATAAACATAGTTTTTTAACCAGTTATTTGCACCCACGTTCCAGTAACCTGCAAGTGTTTTGAGTGATTGACCCATTTCGAGGTTATACCAATACACATTATCCAGCCGATTCCATTGGTGTTTTCCATTCTTGATTCCATTGTAGCCAAATCCTGATAACACACAAGCTCCTTCTGCGAGTAGCCAAATTGAACCATACTTGCAATGTTGTACCCGTCCGGTGATTGCGTATACCATCAATCTACAATACACATATCAATTGATATATTGTCAGCATGATTCAATTTTTCATTACAGCCATAATTATTAGATAATACTTGTGTGTTTTACTATAGTGCCATTCATCACTCTCATAGGTATATAAAACTTCAAAAATATAAAACTCACTTTGTATATAGTGGTAATCTTGTAAAATCGTCATTTAACATTTTAAAGTAATTGTATTTTTGACCGACAAAGGCAACAATAAATGCTGTGATGACGAACCAGATAATCTTTTGGATAGTAGCCTTGTAAGGTGGAATCTTTCTTTCGGACGAAATGAAAAAATAATTTGTGAACCGATAATAATCCATGTACTCACATGTAGGTCCCACCAGAAACCCACCGAAGAAGCAAATCCAACCATAGAATTCAATCATGCTTGGATATTGATCAATCATCATACGCTTGTTATGCTCTGTTAATGTGTTTTTATCTTGTTGTCGACCATCCATGACATTGAAACCGTAGGACGAAAGTTTAATGGTTGCAATCATAAGAGCTCCAGAATAATCTAGTTTAGAAGATCCTTCGTATCCTTTTAACTGTCTGTCAATGTGACTATGAAAAGAATCAATGATAATATATGAGTACTAGTGCATATTTAAAAAGTAAATACTCTACTACTTGACTTGATTTCTATGAATGTAATTTTTACCATAGTGATATACTGGTCATTGCTATCACAAAATTGACAAGTGGGCCATTTTTAATTCGACAATACTTGAAAAATGTAAATGTAAACAATCCCGTCAGGAAGATATGTAGTACGCCCACATAAAGCTTGAGTACATATATCATTACGAATAAGGTATAAGCAATCGAAAAAAGATGCCTACTTAGAGGATTTCTTGCAGGTAATGTTCGATAGACCAAGGCCAACGGATAGGTTGCAATCATACAAGTGATGAGTTTGATATGGTCAGCGCTGACCTGATCGCCCAATTGCTCAGCAATAGATTCAAAAATATTATTATTCATAGCGAAGAGATGGAAAATGGTATTAATGTATATGTATATAAATAGAGTTCGACTGTGAGAAAAAAGAACAAAGAAAAGAGGATGATAAAAATAATAGCACTATCAATAAGGAAGTCTCCATAATATATAGTACAGTCAGCCCCTACTTTTCTTGCAAACCCGACTCTTCGAAATCTCGCTTTACGCAACAAAATTTTTGGAAAAGAGAAAAGGAACTTAATCCATATAGAACTCCTTGCCTTCCTGGTAGCAGCTCCCATATTAATTGTTTAACCTGCTTCCCCCACAATTCCATATCACCACAGTACTTCTATACACTACTCCCCTACATTTTCCCTGTCCCGCGCGACATTAGGTTTTTTCTCCCCCCCCTCTTATTATATCTGTCTCTGACTACTATAGCCCAAAAGGCACAGTGTTAATTGAGAATTAAATAAAAACCACATCTTTTAAGGAAAAGAAGCTTAATGAGAACGCAATATGTAACTTGCAACGAGTTTTTTGAGCATTGCACCTTATCGAAAATAAACAAATACCCTTAAATGGTAGTAGCCCCTCTGTATATATTTTCTAAACAATGAACAACAAATATGCGTTCTATAAATTATTATATTTTCTCCAATGCCTTGACAGGCAGTATATAATGGTTTTGAAGTAGATGTAAATGTTTATGTTTTTTATTGGTTTTCGAGTTCCCAATATAGATTCTTAAAGAAGTATAGACAGAGCAGGTTTAGTTTTATTATGCATAACCTGATATATATAGACACTTTTTATTAATAAACAAGAGGAACTTCAAAGATAAATAAAAGAAAATAGAAATAGAGATGAGGAGATACTACTTAAAATAAAAAATTAGAAGGAATTGTTGGCTCGAAAAAAAAAAGTCATCGACTCAAAAAAAAAAAAAAAAAAGATACAAATGTAATCCATGTTGTCTTAAATAAAGAAATCTTCAAGTGAAGATTGTTTGAATATGATCTCCGTGTAAAACTATGGCAAATTCCACGTAAGGTTTTTTTTTTTTTTTTTTTTTTTTTTTTTTTTGCCTGGTAGTGCTCTTCATCATCCAGAAATGTTACTACTACATTTACTGCTTCGATCTTTTGCTGGAGAGAAAATTCTTGGATATTGTTTTGGAGTTCTTCATTTTCCTGTATTTCATCTTCTGTTCTTCGCACAAGGGCAATAATAGCATCATCGTTCAGTGGAGCCGGAGTAGGATTCCCCTCAAACTCTGGATCAATGTAAGATTTGTATTCCGTTTCACTAAAGTCAAGACCATATACGCCAGAAACATGAGTGCGGATTTCGTCTTCAACTACATCCTGGCGTTCGAATTCAGTTTCTTCAGCATCACCATATTTGGTGCCAAACCAAAATGCACCGGGAAAAACTTTATCGAAACAGTATCGGACTGTTTCAGCATGGATGTGTTTATCCCAAACACGGCGTACCTACTTCATGGCTGTTAGGACTGGTATTTTGATTATCCACTGCCCTCCGTTGGTAATTAAATCTCGATTACCACGAGCAACAGTTTCATCGTATACTCTTCGATACTTGTAATTGCTTTTATAAATAAACCAAAATATAGTAGAAAATTATCATATATATTGAACCGTTTAAAAAATTATTTTTTTATTAATAAATCAACAATGATATATATTAACTTTATTATGATGCAATCCCTGCTTTTTGCGAAATTTGACTTTATGTAACAAAAACTAGGAAAATGCCACTTTTGCGAAAGCGGGGGTTGTCTGTAATTTACCCCAAAAATTGATTGTGTCCCTGTTCCAGCCCTATTTATATTACTAACAAGTCGAAATCATATATAACACCAAATGACTCTGGGCAGAAAAGAAAATAATATTGGTGTTTCTAGAGCTTCTATTTTAAATAAACTTTGATTTATATTTGACATCATGTATAGAAATATGAATTCTATTGTTTTCTATACAGCTGCTTATCAATATAAAAATGGTAGACCATTGTGGGCATAATTACTTTGGTCCTTTTAATATGGTGTAATAATGACGATCAATAGATAAATGAAAAGGGTTTCAGCATAGATGTTGTTGTTGTTGTTTTTTACATAGACAGTATTACTGTTGTCCTATTTTTATATATCAGTTAATGAGAATTATCCAACGAGTATAGTATATTCTGCTTGTCAAAAGGGCTTTGTTCACGCTCCTGAACATGTGTGACTGATATCCTATGAAAAGGGAATTAGCAAGGAGCATATAAAACATGGCCGTAAATGGTAGTTTATAAGATAAAAACTTGTTGTTGCTAAGGTAATAATGTATATAAACTTGACTACTACTATCACGGCCCTTAAGGGCGAAAAAAAAACATATTGAGTTTCTTTTAATACTGCAAGAGTTTCTAAAACGGACCAAGCAAATGTATATCTCCTTATAAGCTAATATAATATGTATAATGGATCAATGTATATCTTTTAAAATATGATACGCATCGTCTTTAAATTGGACATATCAATATTGAATATACAACCATTGGTTTCATTTTTTATGATCAATTACCTACTATTATGTAGTCAAAGGAATACAATACACTGAATAAAAGAAATGTTACGATGAGTAATCTTCTACACGCCGTTCATTCTTCTTAAGATAGGTTATCTAGATGTACTTCTTTGGCATGAAAAAAATCTATGGTGAGATGGCATTTATTATTCTTCGGCCTTTCTTGGAAATGGAAAAGGTTTTAAAAATGGTGACCCTTACAGCAATCAGATGCAAAATCCATAAGTTAGGAGTACACTTGTTTTTTTATTTTTTTTTTATTTTTTGTAGATGACCTTCTAATTATGATTGTAATAGGATATATAATTTGTAAACATATAAACAACGCGCCACCGTTTCCTTCTTTAGGGTAACTTTCAGGAGTAGTAGTAAAGCATTGTTATAAACGTAATGCTGTTTAATGACACGATAATATAGAAAATAACTCAATTTATATTGCGTAGAAAAGTGTATAGGTTTTATCTAATAAATATACTATCTATATCCATTGAATTTATGGACCAATAATTTTTTTGAAATCAACATCTATTAGCTACTTATTTTTTTCCTAGCCATAGAAGACAAGAATCGGATGTTTAGAGACGCTTCTTTAATCCCATTTTTGTAAATACATATGTATTAGAATGTATCAGAATGATATTTAAATGTCATTTTAAAAGTTTAGATCTTATGCAGCTGTTGATCTTGCAGATAAGGCAAGTCAATTTTCATCTTTTTAGAGTATATTATAATAATATGACAGAAAGGATATGAATGTTTTCTTTTTCTCTCCTTCTTCTGCAAGCAACATACATTCTATTATTACATGCTATACTTGGTCATAGTAATACAAGTCATTAATAAACTATTTTAGTTTATTGTACCATTTGCAATACTACAGTAATATAATCAAATATTGTTTTCGTTTTATTGGCTAAAGTTGGTTTGTAGATGTTTTTTAATGCTATTTTTTTTTTGTAAAGGCATTATATCATCATTTTATACTAACAAACTACTTAATCGGTTATGATATTTTTCACTTTTTTTGCTCGTGCAAAAATGTCGTCAATTACGATGATATGAAACTAAACCAGATCAGGTTAATATGGTCAAGTTGTTTTGATTTTTCCTCATATTCGTTTGTTGTACCGTTGTGTTACTTTAAGATCAATACACAAAAAAACACCTTGCCTATTTCCACGTTAATTCATTTGATGGTTTTATGCTCATTTTAGAATTATATGACGAAAAGAGGTTATTATTCCGTTAGAGTAATAAAATAAAGTATTACTAGTCTTATATTTATATCTATTAATTAGGATGAAAATGAGAATGGAATTTCTTCTATAGTTCTAATGCGGTTATTATATCTTTTTATAACCTAAAAAAGAATAATAATAATAAAAAGGATAATATTTACAAAAAGAAAAAATAATAATAATAATTATTAAAAAATAGATAATTTCTGGCGTAAAGAAGAATGGATGTTATAAGCCCAAAGGCTATATTCTAATCTATGATAATTCCACCATGCCACTGCGAACCGTTTTACAAGTTGCCAACTGAACCCAGCCGTGGTCACCTTTTCCACGATACTTTGCTTTGCTTCAACCCATACAGCTTTAGCACAAAACTGACCCATGATGGCATATGTACGATATTGTCCCGGTTTGGATGCATTTCGTAAAAGTTCATCCACATTGCGCAAGAGATCACCTGTTTTCAATAAAAGTAACATGACGCGAGGTAATGAAGATAAAATATCCGCAATACGTCGAAAGAAATGCAAGGTGGGTTTGTTAGCTACTCGATCGATTTCTATCGTTGTTCTTGCTGATGATAAACTGGTGGATCGAATGGTATGCCATTCTCGTCCAGTTAACATGGAGGCAAAAAGTCGATGATCACATCCACCTACAAGGGCACAATAACGTTCAATGCCATCTTCATCTCCTTCAATCAAGGAGGTCCATAAATGGGCATAATTCACTCGCAATTCTTTCGAAAGGGTTCGATATACGCCATGGTCTAGTAAGACAATGTCAAAGTTCCGCCCTGTATCACTGTTTTCATTAGCTCGAATCATGATGTTGCCTGGATCTGGATTTTGATAATAAAAAGTTAGAAAAACGAGTGATAGAATATTGGATTGAGGATCAAATGGAAATATAGATATATATATACTTACGAGGATCGCAATGTACAAATCTTGATTATAGAAAGAGAAAAATAGGTAAGTATAAATTAGATGCATAACCCATATAATAATTTAGTTGCTTACCCATGCAAAAACATCATTTGCGAAAAGATCGAAATTAATTCAGTAGAGACAGCGCTTGGATCAATATGATGTTTCTTCATATATTCCAAATCATCAATTCTAGTTCCACAGATATCTAAATAAAAAAGGTTTTTGAGTTTCTCTGTCTCTTTTATTTTTTCTATACATTTACCACACACTCTCCTCAACTATGAATCCAGTCTTAATAACTTACATTCCATACAAATAATACGTCTATCGGCCCAGAGCACCTTGGGTACTACCAATGATGTACAATCCTCTGCAAACTGTTTTGTCACCTTGCGTGCATTCTCTGCCTCAAACGAAAAGTCCAGCTCCTGTGGTAACGACTCACGCATATCCTCTGCTACCCAATAAAATCCAAAATTGGGGAAAATGGATTGAATGGTATCAAAGATCCAAGACACTGTATTAATATCAATACGACAAAACTCATCCAATTTTGGATGTTGAATTTTCACAGCAACCCATTCCCCTGTTTCTTTCAATCGAGCTCGATGCACTTGCGCCAAGGAAGCAACGCCAATCGGTTCAAAATCAAAATAGGAGAAAAGATCTTCTAGTGTGTGGTGTGTATCCATATATATGAGTTGACGAATTTCCTGTGGAGAACTAGCTCGTTCGCATCGATCTTGCAAGACTGCCAATGTCGATGTCCATTCTTCGGGCAAGACAAAGATCATGGAAGAAATATGCTGACCCCATTTTATATAGATGCCACCCAGCGATTGCAAGGTGTCAAGGACTCGTTGAGCACTTCGTTTATGACAAGCGGATTTGGCTGATTCTTTCTCTTCTTCCGGGGCATTCATTAATGCCCATTGGTAATCAAGGGCAATCACAGTTCCTGTAGCAATCGCTTTTCCGGAACGTTGAAATGTTTGAACATAGTAACGGAAAAGATCATTGGTATCGTACAGGACTATTCCGGAACCACTAGCTATTCCGATCCCGGTAAGAATGGCTGTCATGATTTTATACCTTCTTGCTGGTTGCCATGGTTTTGATTGTGTATGAAGACCATGTTGGCCATGGACCCGATGGGTTCGTAAATGGTGACTGAATAAAGCATGGGGCCTTGCAAGCCTTTTCAACATTCAGGAACCAAAAATAATAATAAAGAAATAAAGTAGTGGAAAACCCCTTTCCCTCAGTGGTTCGAATTTTTTTTTTTTGTCATCCCCGAAGCACTTTTTTCGGTTTCAAAAACTTTTTTTTTGTCACTGCATAAATAATTTATATATTTTTTATTACAACACAATGAGAGGAAATCCGAAAGATCAGTATAGTGAAGAAGAAGAATTTGAACAAGAAGAAATGGATTATAGTGATAATGACGAAGAACAATATCAAGTAAGAATCAATAATTCATTGGACCATTGATTTCTAGATCAAAAAAAAAACTCATAATGATCGATCATTAGGATTACAGTCAAGACGAAGAAGAGGAAGACGACGACGACGACGATTCACAAGACGAACAACCACAGAAAGCCAAACTGGATAAATTAAAACGAAGTAAATAATAATAAAAAAGGAGATATAGAACACAACTCACGACCCTCCTGGTTTTTTTTTTGTTTTTTGTTTTTTTTTTTTTCGTCGGTATAAGATTAATTTATTTTTTATATTTTCAAGGTCTAGCCCATGTTTCATTTGAGCAGCTCACTGATGTGAAAAATAAAATCGAAGGAGAAGAAAATGATACATCGAGTTCCCTGAAAGTATCGAAAGAACAAATCATGCGGGACGTCAAAGGTGCTATAAAGAAACTTGGTAAAGATCGGATACGACGTACCAAACGAGATATGAAACGTGATAATAGTAATAGGTAAGTAGAGGGATCATCATCAAACATGATTTATTTACAATCAAATTAAATAAAGTGGAAATAAATCAGAAACAAGAGAAAATAAAATATTTATTGATTTTGCCCGTACTAATTTATCTTTCATCAATTTATTATCTCATCAATATATATCATAATATAATAGCCCAATGGAAGTGTCATCTAAAAAAGCCGTCAGTCGTTACCGTGAAGTCGTACCAACATCTGGACCAGTGAGTTAATATTTTTATATTACATTATTTTATATATCTATTTTATATTCGCTGAAAATAATAATGGGCAAAATCTTTTGACAATGAACTAATAATCAATCATTAAAGAAAAAACGAGATCCAAGATTTGACAAGTTATCTGGACAATTAAACCAAGATTTATTTGAAAAATCTTATTCTTTTTTGGATGATTATAAAAAATCAGAACAAGATATGCTTCGAAAGAGTATCAAGAAAGAAAAGAATCAGGAGACAAGAACGAATATGGAATCATTATTAACGAAAATGGTAAATTGGGTTTATTTGGCGTTTAAACGCGTGTGTGTATGCTTTCACAAAAAAAAAAGATCGTAGTGAATCTTGATGTCGGTTGGCTTGATTTTTGTGTGAATTATTTTAGTTCAAAGGCAAAAGAGCTGACATTTAGTTATTTTATTAAGGTTTCCCGTGAGGCCACCGAAAAGCAAACTAAGCGAAAACAGCAATTATTGCGTGAGCGTAAAAAGGCTGAAGCCGAGCTTGTGAAACAAGGCAAAAAGCCTTACTTCTTGAAACGATGTGAGTAACATTACAAAACAAGTTGGACTTTAAAAAAAAGACTTATTAATACACGTTTATATTATATGAACTCGTTTCTTCTAATACACTTATTATCACTCTATTAGCGGAAGAACGTAAATTAGAACTAATGGATAAATATCAACAATTGGGAGAAAAGAATATGGACAAGATTCTTGCGAAACGAAGAAAGAAAAATGCGGCAAAGGATCATCGTCGTGTTCCATTCAAAAGGAGATCGGAGTAAATTATGATGATAATAATCACCCCCAGGAAAATAATAAAATAATGGTGATACGATTAGATTACAGAATTCTAATTGATGCACACCAGCCATATAGGATCAAATCATAATGAACACACACACCCTCTCTCTTACTGCGCGGACACAAAGTGTAAATGCTTCATTATATTAATTTTATTATATTGATTACTTTATTTATTTCATTAAAAAAAATAAAAAAAATCCAAATAATGTAAATTAACCTAAAATGGGTCAAAAAAATATAAAAGAAGTGCCGTGATTGACGTATTTTTTTTATTCTTTTCTTTTTCTTGTATATCATCTTCTTAATTCTCTCTTCCTCTTTTGTAAAAGATGAAGACCCTTTCCAATCATTTACTTCTGCTGGTTCAGACAGCTCTTTTCTTGTATGTTGCTTCCGTTGCTGGTTGTCATCATCCTGAGCATCAGCATACTACAACCACTACTACACCTGCTCTTCAACCTACTACAACGGCCGCACCTGCTGAAACTACCACTACTGCTCCTGAACCTTCGACACCTGCAACTTCAAAGTCTGATAACCGTCTTATTGCTTATATTGCTGACTGGGCTTTGCCTGAAAAGATTGCATGGGACAAGCTCGATCAAGTCATCTATTCTTTCGCTGTTCCTGATGAAAGTGGTAACCTTGGTGAATTTGATGCCGATCAACTCAAGTCTAGTAAGTAATACTTATTATTCAAAAAATAATAGTAGTAGATATCTCTTTTGTATTTTTCCACTCGTTTCGTGATGGAAATAATAACCTTTCTTCTTTGTCTCTTTCTTTTTTTTTCTGTCTATTGTAGTTGTAAAGGAAGGTCATGACAATGGCAAATCTGTCAGCTTGAGTGTTGGCGGGTAAGTTTATTTTTCATTATTACTTAATAGACTAAAATTTCATTATCGTCACACCATTCATTAATTTGTGATAATATGTATATTCATTCTCTTTTTTTTTTCATTATTCTTATTAGTTGGACTGGTTCGCTTTATTTCAGTTCTCTTGTTGGTTCTGAATCTTCCCGTGCCAAGTTTGCAAAGAACATTGCAAATGCTGTCGATGAATTTGATTTGGATGCTATTAACCTTGATTGGGGTAATAATAGATTTTTTTGTTTGTTTGTTTGTTTTGTCACTCTTCCTTCATAGGCAACAAAGCCCACTTTTGTATCATTGACTGAATGTTTCTTTTATTTTTATTTTTTAAAAAAAAGAATATCCCAACAGTGCTAACGGCGTCGCATGTAACCAAAAGTAAGTATTAATAACTTTACACTCTTTTAGTCTAAGCCCATTTAATAATTTCTCATCATAAAACTAATAAATGTGTTACCGTACGATTTTTTTGATAAAGTGACCCTCAAGATACTGCCAACTACCTCAAGTTTGTTCAACAATTACGTGACACCTTACCAAAGGGTACCCTGATCAATGCTGCTGTTGCCACTGCTCCTTTCAATGACGAAAACCAACAACCTTCTACTACTTTGGATCCTGAATGGAAGGGTGCTTTGGATGGTTTCTATATTATGGTAAATGATTATATTAATTAATTTCTGTCAAATCTTTTCCTCCTCCTTCAATTGTCTCTCTTTCTCCTTTTTTGTTTCTGTACACATCTCCTAATATAATTAATTTATCTGCAGGGTTATGATGTCAATGGTAACTGGAACGAAGATGCTGGACCTAACGCCCCCTTGTACTACGATGGTCAATCGGATGGTATTGATACTGTCAGTGCTGATTCTGCTGTCAAGGCTTGGTCTGCTGCTGGTATTCCATCTGATCAACTTTATTTGGGTGTTCCTTTCTATGGTCGTATTGCTCAAGTTACTGATAAGGTTACTGCTCGAACTGGCATGTACCAACCTATCCAGAAGAATCAAATTAAGGGTGACGAATATGATGAAAAGAGTGCTGATCCATGTCCTGGTGCTAAATCTACTTTCTCTGGCATGTATCAATGGCGTTCAATTGAACAACAAGGTATCTCTACCAATTCTTCTGGTTGGGAAACCTCTTGGGATACTGCTAGTCAAACTCCTTTTGCTTACAAGGGCAACCGTGTCTTGTCATTTGATGATCCTCACTCTCTTCGTGAAAAAGTCAAGTATGCTAAGGCTAATGGTTTAGGTGGTGTTATGCTTTGGTCTTTGGAAATGGTAATGTATCTCTCTTTTGTCTTATTTTTTTTTTTTTTTTTTGTAATTATATGAAAAAATAGAATTAGTATTATTCATTGAAATTCTCTTTATTATTATTATAGGACGATGCTGATAATACTTTGTTGAACGCTTTGCAAGGTATCCGCAAGGATTAAGTTCTTTTTTTTTTATCAAACGTTACATTCCCCTCACACATCCTCCATACAAATTACAAATTATGCTTGTATTTTTAACATACTTTTTATACATTTCCAAATAAACTTATTCCATCCCTATCGTTGTTCTTTTTTGATTTTATTAAAACAAAGAAAAAAAAAGCTATTTATAATCATTTTATCGTAAAAGTCTCCGATATTTTAATCACCAGTATGAACAGAGAACCCTAGATTTTGGGTGCCTTCAGGGCACATGAATTTTTATACCCCACTTTTAAATTAAATTGAAACACGGACTTAATATCTCAATGTGTCTTAGCAACTTATGGCCTAGGCGGGATATATAGAATATCCTTATATAAAACATCTGTTTTTTTTAACTTAGTGGCTGAAGCATTCAATCCTATCATATATATATATTATCTCTATGATGGTTATAAATAGCCATGTCCTTAAGGTTTGAATGATGATAATATAAAGAATAGTTACAAAGTAATTTTAGCTGTACTTTATTTCATATCCTCTCCGATCCAAAAAAAAATGATGTAACATATAACTTGACCTTGATTCATATTAGAGTGCCTGATAACACTAGTAATAAGCCTCGTTTTTTTATATAGAATCATTTTCATATAGTGCAATGAAAAAACAACAACTTGCTTTATTACGAGCTAAATCTGCATAGATATTTTATTTAGGCGCATTGAATAAAATGATATTCATTACAAAATCACAGTTTGACAACGCTTACAATATAGAAGAAGGGGGAGTTAGAAAATAGAGTACGAGGATCTGATATTTCTTATTTTTTAATTTAATAAAAAAAAATGATCAACCCGTAAAAAAAAATGGATGATCCATTTACTATTTGAACATATAAAAGTTGTTACACGATGTTACCAAACTTGAATAAAAAAGACTAAGGTCACCTTTTGTTCGATAAACAAGGAAATATATCCATGTTCACACAGAACACCTGGGACAAAAATATAAATAATAGAATCAGATGAATAACCGTTTACATAAGTTATATAGGAAACAGAAACTTTGACCTTTTTTTTTTTTACAACATAAAAAAGTCATATTAATTAGGCTTCTTTTATATTAAACTCGTATCTTGTGATTGCATCTATTTCTAAATTTTACCATGGCAGAGAGAGACATAAACAAAAAACCCAATCCTAAATGACACTCATAAGCAAAATAAAACCATCATCATTATAATATGGTGTAAAAAATGGAAAAAAAAACAAGTTTATATATTCACAAAAAAAAGAGAAAAATGCGGTATTGCATGCTTCCCTGAAAAGGATATAAAAAAAGGATTTCGAGGTGTTTGAATCAAAGAAAAAAAAATAGAGAAGTAGTTAGAACGAAAAAAAAAATTTAAACGCAATGAATTGAGATGAGGGGACAAAAAATTCAGGGCGGGTTGAAAGAGACGTTTGAGAATAAATGCTTGAGGGGAAAAAGAGAATATGTTAAATCAGATTTTAAGAGTGTGTGTGTGTGTGTGTGTGTATGTGTTTATATATGATGTTGATTGGAAAGAGGTAGTGAGAATTTATATATAATTTAAACACGGTCGGTAATATCAAGAGGTTCCCAACCATCACTGCCAAAGTCAATGATAAGACGGTTTTGATCATTGACCTTGAACATACCCTTCAACTTCCAGGTGCTGTCACCACGAAGGTCATTATCAGCCTTGACACGGGATTGACGGAAACGCTTGGCCAGTTCCAAACGACCAGATTCACCCTTTTCATCAGCAGGACGTTCAGTCTTTGCCCATTCCTTGGTTTCATAAACATATTCCTTGATCATATCATTGTAATCTTGAACAGCAGCAGTACTGGGACGTTCCAAAGAACCAGCATCAGGATCACCAACCTTCATACGTTCATCCTTGGTCTTCTTGGATTCATCCTTACTGATGAAACTGGGCAAGGCACTCACATCGATACGCTTGGTAAGTTCATCCAAGTTCTTGGTGAATGCAATCTTGCTAGCAACAACAGGATCCAAAAGAGGAGTAATCAAGTTCCAGACTATATTTAATTTGATTTGAATTAGAAATGAATTCAAAACCCTTTATTTCTTTTGGGCCACCCCCAACTCCCACATCATTCTTATGGATCCTTCCTTTTTCCTTCGTTTTGGTTCCTCCCAAGAATAGAATTCCTCTTCCTTTTTGTTTGTTGTTTGTTGTTATAAATATAAAAAAAATTTACTTACCAGTAGAGAAGACCCAAGGAGCCTTGTGGATCAAACATTGACCCAAAGTTTCAGGGTAGTAAGCTTCGAAACATGAGACCAAGAACTTAACAAAGTCAAAGTCCTATAATAGAACAACGAGAAAAAAAGAGAGAGAATCCAGGGTTACACATCTTATACTTGTTTGTACTTGGCGAAACACTACACACATATAATATGCAAATATTCACACACACGCGCACGCGCGCACACAGAATTAATAAATAAAAAACTAACCATGTTGCTCAAAGTGAAGTCTTCCATGTTGAAAACGATACAAGCGGTTTCCATGGGTTGGTTCACAACTAAACGAGAGTTTTCCATGACATACATGGTCAACAACTTGACAACTTCAGGAGCTTGATCTTCCTTGTGATGGAAACGGACATTGATGAAGCTATTCAGGATAGAAATGTTTTAGTTAGTCTCTTTTTATTTTTATTTTTTTGCATATCCGAAACGTCCGAATATATATATATATATATATATATATATATATATATATAATGTCAAATCAAACACGTACCAAATACCACGACCATCTTTATCGGGACCACCAAGGTAAGTCTTACCGGACTTTAAGTTCCAGATAAACTTTTCACCCATACCGGGCTTCAACTTTTCAAGTTCGTTCTTGATACCAGTTTCACCCAAAGAAACAACATCATCCACACGATGAACCAAACGCCAGCGCAAGGTATTGATCAACATGTTATAAGCAGCATCAAAGTCCCACTTACGAGCACGCAAGAAACGAAGGACAACAGCGTCTGGGTTATCGGTTTGAATCATACCCCAGAAGGTACGTTCCAATTGAGTACCAGGGATCAATGGGATGGCTTGTTCAAGAGGAAGCGACATCCACTTGGGATCGGTGGTAGCACCAATGAACAATTCTTCGACCACAGTAGGTTCCTTCTTACCACGGCTAAAGAAACCACCCGACTTTTTAGGAGCTTCTTCAACCTTCTTCTTGGGAGCAGGCTTGGAGTTGGGATCGCCAGGTTGTTCAAACAATTTGGTCAATTTGGTCCACATTTTCTTCAACATGGCAGTTTGGGGATCGGTCAAGTGTCCGAGATGGCCAGCGACAAGGGCCTCGCTCAAAGATTGTGTAGCAGCAGGAGCCATTTTTTTTGTTGTTGTTAATAGAGAGTGTAAAAAGAAGAAAAAAACGTTGGGTGTGTTGTTTTAAGCAAAAATAGAGTGAAAGCTTAAAGAAAAAAAAAAAAGACAACTTTAAGGTACAAAGCATCCCTTTTATATATCAACCTTTTTTGAGTTTTTGAGTTTTTTTGACTGTCTCAATTTTTTTATGGTTTATGTGCTACGAATCTAACAAATTTGGAACTTTCGTGCTGAGTGGTGGGGTTTGGTACCCCAATTGGAAATACATACTCTCTCTCTTCCTCTTTCACCTAGACTGCGAATAAAGCTATAGAATTTACTACTCACTCTTTGATTTATGAACAATGATGAATGATGATGTTTCCCCCCCCAAAAAAAAAAAATTCATTCAACTTCATTTTATTATTATTATTATTATTTTTTCAGGTACCAAATTTATTCAATATCATCAAAATTCAATGCTGAATGACGATTTTTCTAATCACCTTAGCAACAGAAACAAAGATATTCTATTGCATGTCGAATGAGTTAACCTTAGTTCTACGAAAAAAAGGGGGGGAGGAGGAGTTTTTTTTTTTTTTTTTTTTTATCAACCCCAACATTAACAAGCAGAGAGGGAGATCGACATAAAGGTATTTTGATGCCATTCTTTAAACACTCACATTCATTTTTTTTTGTGATGCCCCGCAGTATATGTGTGTGAGAATCTCACAAGACTTGAACTCACATTCTTTCTGTTGGTGACAGCAACCTCTCAATAATAATGAACTGGATCAAAAAATAAAAAAGAAGCGTGGAAAAAATAGAGTTGTTTATTTATTTATGATAATTATAGTTTATCTCAATGTTTATTATTGAAGCAAAACCGTCATAAACATTATTATTATTATTATTATTATTATTATTATGAAATCGGTTATTTCTTTCTTATTGTTTAAGTATGTAGCATCTAATAAGACATGAATGAATGTCCAAAAATAAAAGTGTGGGAAAGCAAAGCAACAATAATAAATTATATTTGAGATCAGTTTTAAATGAATAAACTTCCCGTCTTTGGTTATTATCGCATATGTCACCTTTTCAACGTCAAAAAAGGTTTGAATGGAACTTGAATATTATTATAGAAATCATTTACACCTTGAGTTGACGTTATTATTACTTTCAGTGTTTTTTTTATTCTGTTTTTGGTTGATAGTAGTTGAAACACATCCATTCTCCACTTTTATTATTATTATTATTATGACTATCAACAATCCTCCTTCTTCTTCCTATAATAATTATTATTACTATATCTAATTTAAATTAGTTGTTGCTTTGCCATTGCCTTTATTTTTTAAAGTTAATTACATGTATCATGAGTAATCTAAAAAAAAAAAAGAAACCCCATTCATAAAAATATAAAATTTATAATATCGCGGTTCTATAATAATGGACAAAGAGTTTCAATGTATATATACAGTACATCATCTATCTTCCTGCAAAAAAAAAATCACTCTTATACTATAGCAATACTCTTCATCATTTTACAAAAAGCACGTGCTTTCATTTTTCAATTCACTTTTTGTTGGGTGAAAAAAAAAATAGATGATGCGTTTGAGTGGAATGACAAAAAGAATAGATATAACATCATTAAAGAAAAGAGATATTGTGTGTTGATAATGAACACCATAGTTATCAACACGTTTCCTTATTCATTTTTGAAAGATATATAACTTTTGGGTATGTACACCCGTGCTTTTTTTTTGCGCACAATCCGTTATAAACACCCCCGCACTTTTCTTTTTTTTTTTTTTGTATAACATTTAAAAAGTGAGACTAAACTTCAATTGTGAATAAGATGAGCTATTCGTATATTATGTATGTGAGGTAGATCAAACAAAAAAAACCATTTATTATATATATATCCAGTTTGTATGATTTTTATATATGCTATCTTAAAAAGTCATTTAGTAAATGAAATGCACTTTCTCTCCGCCATTCATTATGTTCGTATCTTGAAAAATAATGAAAATTTATATAGGTTTTGTATTATTATATTATAGTAACATTTTAGAAAACATGTGAAGGCTTTAATAGTCCCCTTCAAAACCCCAACCATAAAAAAACCACACTTTTGCTTATTTCATGCTACACCACACTACTTATCAACCAATCATTAACTTTTTACCCCATCCATCCTTTTCACTTTTTTTTTATATAAACTATCCACTATCTGTATAATATGAAAAATATCTAAAACCAAAAAAAAAAAAAAAAACCTGATTTGAAAGATAAATATTATAGCATAATTATGCAATGGAAAAAAAAATATAGATTGAAATGAAAAAAATAAAGCTGGGTACCTTTTTTTTAAGGATTTCACATGTTGAATGTGAACAAGTCAAGACAATAATTTGTGTGCACTGACCTTAAATCATAGTCTATCTTTTCTATTACGTGTTTCACAAATCCATTATATGGTATGGTTTTATGAATAACATTATTAAAGTTATATGACTTACATCATGGATAAATTTCTATATACAATTCAAAATATTGATAATAAAAGATGATGTAAGACTTATTCTTCTATCTTATTTGTGGAGAATTATTATTATTATTATTATTATTATTATTCTTTTTTTTTTAAAAAAAAAAACCTGGAGTAAAAAAGTGCACGGTTGTCTTATTTTCACTGATTGTAATGTTGAAAAAAGGGTCCAATCACGATGGATTTATGTCAGCTTATCAGGTGGGTCTGTTAATTTTTTTTGTGTAAAATATCAAAAGTATATTTATAAACTGGATTTAGTTTTTTGATGGGGGTGGAGAAATGTGTTAGTAACCATGAACCATTTATTTTTATCATTGATGGATGGATGCCCACTTTTGTGTTTAAACTTTAAAATATCATGTTCCTCTTTTATGTCAACAATCATCTTCATCATGTCAAGGTCCCAGGTTAAAAAAAAATAACCATATTTTCTGTTGTCCATGATTATTAAATAATAAGTTTTCTTCAATGTTTACATACTTTTTAAAGTTATGTACAACAGAAACATTTGATTGACTTTTTTTTTTTGTTGAAGAAGATGATGAAGGAAAAAGAATTAGGAAGAACTTTACCTTTTCATATAGAATGATAAACATATATCCTTTTGAATCGCAATAACTAATATGTAGCGCAGTTTAACTATTATATACAAATAATAAAATCAATGTAGATCATTACAAAGAAACTATTAACAATAACCACTTAACTATTCAAATAGAGAGTGCCTTTTAACGTTCATTGACATGTGAATATTGACAAAAAGTTGTACAAATAAAAAAGGTACATTACACGTTTTTTTTGTTTTTGTTTTGTTTATCATGCAAATGTAGTAATCAATCAATCCATCATTCATTAAGAAGTATATATTGGGTCACAATCCAAAAAAATAAAAATATCCGGTTTTTTGGGTGAAAACGAGAAGGATATGTTTGGGGTTGTTGTCGTTTCCATATAATATAAATCGAATGATTCTATTTATGGAGAAATGTCCGTGGCTTGGGGTACGAGTTGTAATTAGTTAGTTGTTACATGCATAATGATGCGATGCATTTTTGACAACATTTTCCATCCTTCTCATTCTATTGTTGTTTACATGTGTTTTCATTTTTTCCCAAACCCCAAATAAAAAAAAGATACCTATTTGATTTACTTCACCTTACCTATTTATTTTCAAAAAAAAATATACGATGGGGTGCATTCCTACATAGAAATAGAAAGCAAAATATGATAAATATAATCTCCCAAATTTGACTGATGCAACAACGGCACCTGAAAACATTTGATACCATATAACATGACAATTTTTGCTCATTCATAGATTATACTTACCGAATGCTCAATGATCATCCATATTATTATTAGCTTTGCCTACTATACATTTACAACGTATTAGATAATTGTTAATCTTTGTAAGATGGCTATAGAATAAATCTCTAAATAATAAAATGAATATGTGAAAACTCTTATTATTATACTAGATAATATTACATTACTTGTTAACTAATAAGCGGAAGAAAATTCTTGGTTTTCGGGAATCGTCATATTATTTAAAGCATTGATACGTCAGTATCCAATGCCATCATTGAAAATATGAGTTATTATAAATACGAAGCAAGAGGAAGCAACTACAGAATAAACGGAACTTGATCAGAGACAAAGTATTTTTTGCAAGAGAAATAATGTATATATAATGGAAATTATAATAAATACAGTATCGTTCATATTATCGTTGATGTTTTCTTTTTGGAAAGGATAATCTGAATAACTAGGAATAGTTTGTATGGAATAAACGTGACACTACTACTCGTAAAACGCAGCAATTGAATATAACTTCGGGTACGTGAGTAAAAAAAAAAAAAACTATGAATCATCTCGACTAAGCAAAACTGCGCTTCAACAAATATATGGCTGATCCATTGGGTCATCGACATTCACGTAGTAGTAGTGAACAGGTCTCGAGTTTTTTTATGTGACATTTTTTTTCCTTTGTCCTAAATTGAGTTGTCTGTTCTTCATTTTCCCCGGAATCAAGCGCCGGAATATTGGACAATGATATGCGCCTCCACATGTGGATTTTTTTTAATTACTCCTATAAAATTCCACGTATGAATAAATATATCATTCTATCGATAGATGGTCTTTGGTTAGATCGATTATCTATAGATGATTGGGCTATTTTAAATCATTACAATTTTTTTTCTGAAAGGCTTCTATGTATTTACTCGGGTTTTAAAAGACCACTTAACTCTATAAGCGCCAAGAAGTGATATATTTAGATCGATCACAATGGTGATTGTTTATTGTATCTGAATGGAAAAACGCGCCGGCATGTACATGTCAAAATATCCACGATTATGTGTCATTTGAAAAGCCTCTCTCAGAATAAACAAGTTTTTTTTCAGCCTCCCCAATTGTTGGTTCATGTTTTTTTTTGCTTCCCTAAACTTAAGCAATAACGTGAGTACTCCCTGTAACCTTGAAGGTACACCATTTTCCAAAATAGATTTCTCCAGTGATTTACTTACATCGAAAAGAATTAAAAACCCCGCTTCTTGGTAAAATCGCTCAGCAAACAGTCTCACTGTTTTTTAATATTCTTCTAGAAAAACACATCGCTATTTATGCTGTCGTGTTCTTATTTCTATAACAGTCCATTTCATGGTGAATTTTAGAAATATAAAAATAGAAACAAATGCATTTGTTTCGGCATGGATGGATTATTAAAAAAAAAAAGCCATAGCAATGTACCTTAGTATCGGAACCCACTTTTATAGACATACTACTACGTATACAAGTGACCTATTATTATTGTCCATGTTGTTATTGGTTAGATATGTGGGTGAACATGTGAAGATAGAGTGATGATGATGAGGTGGCGGCACTCGTCAACGGTAAAAGTTATTTCTTCCCGTGATGGTGTTGTATCATTAGACCATGATTGCTTTGAAGGGTATATAAATCATTTGTAGAAGAGAATTGTTATATTTCTATTCAAAAAAAGATACTGTATAACATGTAATCGTACGAATATAGAGAATGATATATGAATAATAACAATATTTACTTTTTCGTTATTGTTGATCTTCGAATACGGAAGCGTGACATTCTAATAAAGTCAATTATCATTATTAAAATACAACTACTGTTGTTGGGGAATACCCAACAGATGAAATCACCTGGTTTTACTATCTCCATAGTAATTCTAGATTGGTGTTCAATTATGGTTATATAAAAAAAACAGAGTTTATCTTCTTTACATATCATCATTATCATCGGATCCTTGTTTTTTAATCTATATACCATCAACATTCAAAAAAAATTGATAACAGAGATATAGATAAGCCATAACCTACAATCTATCTATATCAACATCATGTGAATGACTGTAATATATGAAACGGAACCCACTTTATGGTGTTGTTTCATTTTGACAGGGAGGGGCTGAAGCATATTATGTTACCCTAGATGCATGAAAAAGCCAAGCCAATAATGCTATTAGCAATGACGTATCGATCATAGGGCCATCCATTTTCTGGATAATTATATTAAAAATTAGTGGTGTGTGGGTAAAAAAAAATGGGGGAGTGGCGCAAGGGGAAATTTGCCAAGGTTGGGTTATGAAAAAAAAAAAAAAGGTTTTATTTTTATTTCTCAAAACGGAACGTGGCAATTTATATATGACCTTTTTTTTTGTCGATCTCAAGAAATTCTTGGCAACCAGCGTTAGTCAATAGAAATAATAACAATTGTGCATATTTAAGATGACAGCAATTTTCTTATCATAAAAGTCCGAAGATGTCTTTTTTACAGAAAAACGTGGCGTGATCTGATAACTTTTTGTTATTGGGACAAGAAGAAAATATAATTATGTTAGAGAAGTATTACTCTTTGTTGCTATACTATGTGGAATAGTTTTTTTTTTTTTTTAAAAAAAAAACACAATATTAAAGTAACACTGGTGAGAAAAGAATGGTAAGGAAAGAACAACAAATGACTTTAACACTTTCTTTGTCACACAATGGTAAAAATTTTAAAATTCAAAGTTATGCCATCTCAAAATCATCAATTTCACACGTTTTTTTATGGAATGAATCATGATTTCACACACAGTTAGAACAATTTCAGGGAAACAAGGATAAAATTTAAACTTTGTTTCGCATATATATATATATTTCGATACGTCAAAGTATTCAATAGATAATGAAATAAGATATTTTATTGTACAAAGGTTATAATGGATAGGATAAATGGATTTGTTTTTAAAGTTTGGCCTTGACTTGGACACCATTGTTAAGTAATTCCAACACCTTGACAGCTGAACCCCAGCTGGAAAGATATCCTATAAAAAAAATACAAGTAGTAGAGGATGAGTAAAACTAAAGACCAACAATCATGGAAAGATAATAAACAACATTACCATGTGCACCGTGACCATAATTATGCACAACCGTAAACTTTTTGTTTCCAGCATCTAAAAAAAACACAGTTTCAATGAGTCATATACTCAGATTTATCAACGATAACCACCACCACTCATTGATTTGTTCCTTGAAAAAAAAATAACTATACCTAAAGTTTCCTTTTCTACACGAACACTGTCCTTACGACCGGGTCGGAACCCAACATTATGTTTAACGATATTGAACGCATCAGGTCCCTTGCCATGGGTCAATTCAGGATTCAAGTCATACACGCGTTTCAAAATATCCTTTGAAATCTCAGGATTAGGCACAGGACTTTTGTTGTCATAATCCAATGTGCCACCAACAATACAATGACCATCGGGACGAGGAATAATATAAGTATATACATCAGGACCTTCACGGTACATTTGAGTTTTGATATGAGGAGCATGAACCAAGACTGTTTGACCACGAATAGCACTAATCGTCTTATCTTGTACATCCTTTAATGTGGCGGATCCTAAACCAGAACAATTGATCACTGTATCTGCACCATATTTTTCAGAGACTTGCCCAAGACTTTCAAATGTATCACGTTCGATAGGAATGTTTAATTTTTGTACATTTGATACGAGCCATGATAAATATTGAGGAGCGTTCATTGTAACTTTTTTTTAAAAAAAATTCCGAATTCATCCGATTAGTTTGTTTTTTTTTCTTTAAGAAATTTCGTTTTTGTAAAAAAAAGAAAGGAGGGGGTGAGAAATTAGAGACTCACACGATAAGAATTTGTATCCAAATTTAACACCTTGAGGAAGTTGGTCTTTTGGAATTTCAGAAGTCTAATGATAACATTTTTTTTTGGTTTGTTAAAACATATTGTATCTCAAACAATTATTTGGTATCTTTTAGTCTCCAAATGACTTATTGAAACATACATTGAGATAAAATTTATGACCCCATGCTTCAGCAGGGGCGTCTTCGACTTCACTATAATGAATACCAGGACAATACATGACACCCGCTTCAGGTACTTGATCAGCTTCTCTCTTGAATTCTTGGAATGAAATACGATCAATATCTATCATAAACCCATCATGATAACCCAAATTATTATTAGTGATGACTGTTATTATTATTGATCATTGGACCTTGAGAAAAAAAAAGAAGTAGTATAAATATATACCTTGAAGAAGCTTGTTTTCAAAAGCAAATGTAACAATGGATGCACCTGCCCAAGGTGATGTGAATTCATGAGTAAGATCATCTCCAGGATGATATTGGCCTACAACAGTGATATCATCATAACCATTCTTTTTTAATGTAATAGCAGTGGTTAAACCAAGAACACCAGCACCTAAAAATAATACAACATTATAGGATGATGATGATGATGGAATTGTCAATAATCAAAATAACATATATATTCTTCTTTCCCCCCAAATGTCCAATCAAAAAATTCAGAATTCTTTATCTTGAAAATATAATTTCATTGATAACTCTTTTTTTTTGTTCCCTTTATTAGTAAGTAGAAATGTGTAAAATGATTTAATTTCTCTATATTTACCAAGGATAACAACTTTAGGCATGTTTCAAAATGTAGTAAAAAAAAAGAGGTAGCGAAGGAAAAAGGTGATTCAATGTGTTAAAAAAAAACAAAAAAGTCTTTTATATAAAACACCTCTCTCCGCTTTAAAAAAAGAAAAATCCGGGGTGATATTATATTTATAATTAGGAAACCGATTTGTTTAAACAAAGATTAAGTTTCAATGGGATCTCAGCTTTTTATTGCGTAGTTTATAAAAGTTCAAAAGGAAAGGTGTGTGTGAATCTAATAGTTAGGAAAAAAAATAAAGGAATGGGTTTGTCTCTATATAAATGTGTGCTGTGTTAAGGGTATAAACATATATATACATATATAGATATTTTGTTTTATGATTTTGGGGGAAATCAGGGAATGATAATGATGGATGGGATGAGTCAAAATATGTACTAATGGAATGTATTTGTAGTATATATAGGGTTACTAGTAGTAGTAGTAGTATATAGTAGTTAAGTGATAATGAGTAAATGAGTAATAGTAATAAGGATGCAAAAGAGGAGAAGGGTGGGAATTTTTATAACAAAAAAAGAAAGGAAATCTAATCTAAACTATATAAAAAAAAATACACAAAAAAAAAATATTTTTTTTAAGCAGTATCATAACCAGGATATGGGGAAAGGTGATCTTTTCCGTACGTAGCAAATGAAGAAAGCTGCGGAAGCTGCGGATCTTTAGATAATGGCAAAGCAGTTGTCATTGGTGTCGTTGTACCACTTGAACCAATCGCATTTTTTTCTCGATGAATAATATATTCTTGCAATTGATCCAATTTAGCATACATGCGCGTTCGATCGGTCTGGGCTTCCTGAAGTTGTTGTTGAAGATAATGATTTTGTTTCTTTAACATTTCCACAGTTCTTCTCATATTGGCCGTTTCTTGATTTCGTTTGGCACGGTATTTGGCAGAAGCCATCTTGTTACGTTCTCGACGGTCTCGACGTTCTTGATCTGAGGAAATATGAGATGAAAAAGAAGCAGTGGAAGGAGATAAAGGTAATGTATCACTGCGTCGTTTGTATGATTTTTCAACAACTTCATCGTCCCAAGGATCATGGATGGAAGGAAGGAGAGTTCGGGTTTCGCAACTTTTACTTGATCTTAATTCTGTTGGCAAATCTGGCTGATGACTATCTTCAGGATCAGAAAACCAATGTAAATGCTGATTCGTTTCTTTTATACAGTGAAGGTGGTTATGGTTTTCATCATGACGGTTGTCACAGTGGGAAGCATCATAGAGCAAAGCTGGAATATCCATTTAAGTTGTTTTTGTTGTTGTTGTTATAAAGTAGTTGTAAAAGTACTGGTAAATGGGTAATAAAAATAGGGTATTGAGTAATAGTAGTAAAGTAAGTTTTTTTTTTAACCTATTCAAGTGAACAAGTGTTGGGGAGAAGAGAAAAAAGCGATAATAATGAAAAAATTTTGCGGCGCGCACGGTCCTTCCTATTTATATATTTTTTTTTGAAGACAAAAAAAAAAAATCCGTAGCGCAAATGAATTTTTTATCTTACTAAAGAAGGTATCAGAATGTTATTAATCACTTTTTTGATGCTGCTTTGTTGTTATTGAATTTCTAGAAGAGAAGAAAAGGCTCAGCAAATGAAAAAGAAGCTTTGTAATGAATTTAATTATGGCGCAATAGAAAAAGAAAGAGAGAAGGTCTACAACTCCTTTTTCTCGCCAAGGGTAACTAAACAAGTATAACTGTTATACGATTTGCTCAGAACTTGGCAACAGATTATTAACGTACATTCATACAGATTACATTTTTCTTGGTAAGAAATTCAAAAATCCTTGTGTTACTTTTACCAAATTCTAATATTACGCCATAATGGAGCTATTTCGAGGCCAATAACTAGCCACCAAGTGAAGTATTCGTCATTCCGTTTGTTGCTATTTTTGCCACAATATCTACTTTTGGCAATGCATTGCTGCGCATTTTTTTAACCATTGGATGCTTTTTCTTATTCCTCGGACCATTCTTTCTCCGACCGCCGTCTCGTCCGCGGCTAATCAATTTCCGATGATAAAACTTGATTGGACAACGATGGACCTGGTTTTTGTTACTTTGGTGATTTACCCTTTTTTTTTTTCCTTTTTTTTAAAGAAAACCAAACCAAGAAACCCTACACGAAATAAAAAGCTTTTGTATTATATATATCAAAACAATAATAATGTGGGGACGTCTTTTTCATTTTACTGCTGACGCTGTTCTTATTTCTGCAGTCCTTGCTGGAATCAAGCGAAATACTGGATTACAGTGAGTTTTTTTTTTCTCCATTTCATTTTATTTTAAACATTATCCTCATTTCAACATCAGAAAAACAAACTAATCACTCCCAAATAAATTCAGACCAGCTGTTTCACAAATTGAAAATGAAGATGTACGAAAATATGTAAAGAAATATTTAGACGTTGGAGAATGGATGTTTGATAATAGTGTGATGTTTATGAATAATTCCCCTTATTTCGAACGTAAGAATGATAACTAAAAAAAAAATCATTTTTTTTCTCCCAATAACAAAACTTTTTGTATCAATGCAACGACATCACATGTATTTATCATTTTCTATTATTATTTCCGAAATCTCGAATTTTATTGGTTAAATTTCTATAACAACAAACAACAACTCCACACGAAATTGATAGTTTTTTTTTTTTTTTTTGAAAAATCACACCACCCCAAATCTATCCAACACTCTCTTTCCTTCATCCCTCTTTCCCCGCTTTTTTTTTCCACGTTGTCAATATTCAAAGTAAACATAATAAAAATATTAGATTTTTTTTAAAGTAAATTTTATTTCTTTTTTTGGATATCAAAAAAGTTATAATATATTATTAAAAGATTTGGTTGTTATTGTTGTTTAAAAAAAGAAATAGGAAAAAAAAACAAAAGAAGCATTATATTTTGTTAACGAAAAATGTACAAGATTGGATAGGTTAATAATAAGTTTTTGAATTTGGGATGATGAATGGCTGATGATGATGAGAAGAAGAAGAAAGAAAGAATGATTGATTGGTTATATTATATACAAAAAAAATATCAATTCAAAAAAAGGAAAAAAAAACGAGATAAGTTGTTGTTTTTCCTCATTATCTTTGATTGATTGAGAGACACACTGTGGGAAAAAGTGTGAGGATAGGGAAACGGGCTTGGGAGACGCATTAATTGTAAACCATAAAAAAAAAAGGATTTTTATGCTGGTGGAAAAAATGGAGAACCATCAGATGATACAGATGAAGAAGAATACGAATACGAATTGGCACGTCGTTTACTGGATGATTTATAAATGGTTTGTGTTTCTTCATCCCATAATAATTCAGGTTCAGAATCCACTTCTTCTTCATCGTAAGACCAAGGAGAGAAATTATCCATTTGAGAAGATTCTTTGGGTATAAACTCTTTGCATTGAGCAGGAATATGAATAAATGTTGGTTTTCCCTTTCGTTGCAATGATCCTGTAGGTAATCGAATCACGGCTGTTTTTAAATGAGCTGATTTATCAAATGCCAATGGCTCCTTTTGATGAATATGAGGTGGATACATGACGACAGGGTCAACTGTAGGTTCCAAAGTGGAACCTGATAATCGTGGAAGAATGAAAGGTGCTGCCATTGTTATTTTGTTGAATTGAATTGGATGATGAATTGTTATAATAATGGAAGTATATATATATATATATATATAAGAAAGATAAAGAGGTTGATGGATAGATTGATTGTTTTAAAAAGAAAAGTAAGGAAAAAAAGTAAAGAAAAGAGTGATGGAAAATTTTAATGATCCTTTTTATATGAAATATGCACTGCCTTATTTTTTAGTGTGGTTTGCCATTTCTAGTCCCGATGATAGAAAAACTGGGACCTTTGTGGTTTCAGGTTGTCATAACCATCCTTTATTGAGTGATCGCAATTGTTATCTGGATAAAAAGAGAGACCAGACCAAAAAAATGTTTTTCTTTTTTCTACGGCGCATAATCTTGAATAGTAATAATAAATAATAAAAAAAAGTGGGATGGTTTATAAAGTTGAATGGGAGTAGTTTACCAATTCCGTATTTCAACGATTCTAGTTTATGCCACACAAAGGTACCCATGCCACTTTTTTCTTTTTATCTATAGAGAAAAGGAAAAGGGGAACCATTCCCATTTTCCTATAGGTTCTTCTCATGGGGGAAGCGTTTCTTTTTTTCTTTTCCTTTATCCAAATTTTTACCTTTTTGTTTTTCCTTTCCATCCAAAGCGCATTTTATTTAGGAGAGTCGATCCAACTAGCAAAATAAATTCAAAATAGAAACTCCGCATAGTCTTTTTTTAACAAAGACGGCATGAAAATGTTTGAAATTCATGTGTCAAGAAATCCGACTTGCCAGTGCTTACTATCGGCAGCACTCGGCCTCACTCTAGATTTTATCCGACCTGTTCCGATTCCCGCTAACTACCAGTGTCTTTTTTTTTTTGCCCTCATTTAATAAGGATGGGATTTGAGGAAACAATAGAAAATATTAAATAGAAAAAGAAAAAAAAAAGGTTGCTATGGATTGATTGAAATAAATCCAATTCATTTTTTTTAATATTTTTTTATTTACAAATCAACAATACGTTCTACCCGACCACATTCTAATAAATGTTGTCCACGGTATTTAATAATATATTCACCATTGGGTCGTTCAGTTACTGTTTTATTCACAGGACATCCCTAAAAAGATGATATAATAATGATTAACTTTTTTATTGTTCTTTCTTTCCCTTTCCTCAGAACAGTTATGGGAAGGGTCTGATTTTTTTTCCCACTTCCAATGGGGATAATAATTACCTTATTACTGTTTGAACATTTATAATAAATACTTTTACATCCAGTCTTGCGTTGCGTTGTATTACCATTGTTTTTCCAAAAGTAACTATCTTGATATGGAAATTCACGAGTTTCCACAATTTTAGTAATCGCTTGCATTTCGCGCTTTCGTCGTGCACGACCGGAGGAGGTGGTAATAGGATTAGGAGTTGAACTTGTTACTAGACTTGTAGCTTGTTTATTTGTAGGTTCTTCTTTTAATACTGGACTGGTGGGAGCTGGGAGTTCTGATGAATAATATTCGGCAGTAGGAGATGGATATGCAGACGAAGATGAATGAGATGAACTATTAGGAAAAAAACAACAGTAATAACAGATTAAATCACATGTACATTTTTTTTTCATTATATAATATAACTGATCTATCTATTAGAGTTTTACTAACCTGATGGATGGAGATGCAGGGAAATAGGATGGTGGAGGAGAAGGAGATGAAGATGTTCCCATGGCAACCATGGCTACAGCAGCAGAATTACGACGTTCTTGATGTTCATCTACTATTTCACGAGATGAATGAGGGGATGGATAAGGTGCAGTGATTGCTCGAAGACTAATTCTTTTTTGTGGTTGTTGTTGATGATGATGATGATGATATGATTGTGAATGAGGATGATGTGTTGTGTGAGGATAAGGAAGATGGTATGGTGATGATGGTGATGATGATGATGATGATGGACGATGATGGTGGTGGTGGTGTTGATGATGATGGCTGATATTACTACTGCCACTACTACTAAGACTACTATTGGAAGAATGGCTGCTTAAACTATTATTACGTTTATGAGTGGAGGATGATTTGGAGGATGTTGATCGATCTTGTCTTAATTCGAGATCCAGCTCTTTTGCGCGTAATTTAGCTTCTTCAGTACGTCGTTTATCTTCTTCTACCTTACTACTAAGGATCAATTTTAATAATTCAGGTTGTGATTGGTATTGTAAAAGAACATCTTGTAAATCAAATATTTGTACAGGTGAATGAGAAGAAGAGGATGATTTATAGGATTGTAATGAAGAAGGAGGAGATGGTATATAAGAAGATGAATAAGATGAAGTAGGAGGAACAGTTGTCATGATGTATGATTGATATATTAAGGTATGAGTTTGTGTTAAGAAAGTAAGAAGTACAAAAAGGAACTGCAAAAAAAAAAGAAAGAGAAATGTGGGGTTCCAGACGAAACAAAAGCGAGAAACACACTTAGTTTTTATATGAAATTGGGAATTTTTTATTGGGCGGGGGATAGAACCAGGGAAATGAGGGAAATGGATAAAGGATTAAAAAAAAGGGGGTTTCCAAGGGGAGGAAGTGGGTTTTGGCGGGGTATATTAGCTTTTTGCCGGAAACTCATTATCATTATCACTTTTTTTCCTTATTATCTAACATTATATATCATTACATTATCTCTAATACGATTCATGATCAAAATCGATGGAATTCAATTATTATTATTATTATTATTATTATTATTCGAAAATACGAGGATGCATAGTAGCTAAATTATTATTAACTGAATATATATAATAGACTTTCGTAAGTAGTACCGAATTATTTCTTTCACATGCCGTAAGCGTGGTGGATGGGATGATGAGAGTTTGTGTGGAGTCAATCGAAAACATCGGCCAATTGCCGAATTTGAAACTAGTTTGTACACCACACAAATACCACTTGGCCCGCATTTTTCAAGTGTTTACCGACAAACCCCGTTATTCACCCAAAAATACCCATTTTCGTCATATCAATTTATATATATTTATATTTTTGAACCTTGTTACTTATAACTATCCTCCATAAACAGCAGTTCAAACCCTTATGACTATACTAAATAGGTCATCTCTTGGGATTTTATACTTCCAATATATATCTATTCCCTATAACAGACCCTTCCTTCTTTCTTTTATAATCATAAGCAGATGAAAAACTTTCCCAAAAAAATAAAAGTTTGACTCGGTGGACCGGGCAGTCGGTTAGGACGGAGTTTATTTTTGACAAATCAAAGGAATGTTTAAAGGTTTAGCCAGTCCATCATGGACAAGCGATTACGCCTAATCGTCCTCCCGTTCCAAAACAATATATATTATATGGAACAAATCATCTATTTACGCTATAAAGAAGTCTATTAAACCCCCAATTATTACCGCGGAAATATTTGGTTTTTTTTTTGTTATCAGTATATTATACAAAAGGGCAATAGAGTCGGGTGGTATAGAAGCCCGAATCTCAACAATCTTGGTCTTCTATTCTTTTTTTTTTATTCATTATCGTCATATGTCATTATAAGAAAAGATAGTGTGGGGAATCATACGTTATCACTATTAGAAACCAAAAATCCCTTGCATTATGATATGTATTTATTTTTTTTGTTATCTAGATAACCATGTTTCATTATTATGCAAGAAATATAATGATGAGGCAATGATACAAGTCAACGTTTTTTTTTTTCTATGGAGAAAAAAAATAATAATGGATTGTAATGTGTACTATTACAGCCAAAAAAGACGTGAATAATTCCAGAATTTCCCTATTCCTCCTCTCCATTGATTTTCCTTTCAACTATCTATCTATCCGTAATAATGATATAATAAAAAGTGGATAGCCCTATCCAATATATTGAATAATATACAAATCTGATCAACCTAAACCTTTTGACACCGTGAGAAAAAAAAAGAACCTTGTTTGTGATTTCACTCCAAGGAAGAAGATGAAGGCTTTAACCAAAAAGATTCTGACACAACAGCAAATTTCGGAAGCAAATCACTTGAAAGCATGATGGTTTCAACCTTGTATTACATTTTTAGGATTGCATATTAAGTAATTTTCAATTTTATAATTCGAATCAGCTGATTACCCTTTTTTTTTTCAGGAACAACGATCAGGCGTAAAAAAAAAGATCCAATCTCGTCCTGTTTTTTTTTTGAAAGGTGTACTGATGGATCATACACTTTGTATATCTTATGGATACGTTCAGGTAAATATAAAAAGACTCTCTCTTTCTGTTCTCTTTAGTTTTTATTATAAAAATGGTTCAATTAGACTACCCTACATGTAAGATGAAAATGAAAAGTACGGGAAATTACATCATAAAAGAAATTTACGCTTTCCCACAAGGGCTTCAACTAGTATATACAACCATTGGTGTTTTACTTGTTTATCTTGGTCAATGAATGATATGAAACACTTTCTACTTTTGTTTAACCATGATGATGATAGGTGATCGTATTTTATCTGTGATTCGTGTTTCCCAATTATAATGCAGCCAGACAAATGTTTCATGGATCGATTTTTTTTTATCACGTTAAAGATGATGTAAAATTTAAATCATCCTCTCATGCATACAGCATTCCCTGTTGTTGGCCATTCCCCCCACCCAAGATAAATCATAAAATCAAACAACTGGATTCTCAAGTATAATTAAACGTAAACAAACTTATAAGCTGTCATTTATTAGCACTCGCCCGTGCTTGATTGTTATAATGATACATTCCTACAACTCTCTTTGTTTTTACTATGAGAATGTGGATTACTAATATATTTTATGTCACTTCTTTAAAATGCTTTTTATCGCGTCAATCTTTGCAAATTGTTGTGATCTTTGGAGGAAATATTATGTCACAGTATTTTTTATTTTTTTTAATAATAGGTAACTCAAGACATAAAAAAAATAATGGCAAAACCAAGTATATTATACTTTCTACTTTAGCCAGAGAACGAATATGAAAAAAAGAGATGAATTAAAAAAGTTAAGGTTTAATAATACATGAATACACAATGTGGTTGTATAAGAATTGGATCTCGACTATAATAAAATTTAAAAATTGTTTCTTCTAATAACGGTTTGCTATCATAATATTGTATTCTTGAAGAAGTTATTTTATGTAATATAGTGATATATAGTATACTGCGATTCATAAGAGGGTTGGAAGTGATAAAAGAAAAAATTGGAACAAGTGGGAACGTGATGATAGATAAAAAATAAAAATGGAGAACTTGAAGAAGAGAGAGACAGAAGGGGATGACAAGGTGCATCATGTAGAAAATTAGTTCCTATTCACAACAACAACAAAGCTCTGGTTGACTATATTTCATAGGTAAGAAAATATGACAAGTAAAAAGTGTCTCATACCAGGATAGCCAAGATAGCCATGCTTGCTTTATCCGTTGATCAATTGAGGTGAAATTTGGCAGACGAGAAATCCGAATATATGTCTATAGCACCCAAAGAGACCCATACAAACAGTATATACACCAGAAATACCAATTAGTTCAAATCATTGGAGAATATCAGCATTGCATGAATTATATTCTACCTCTTCCAACATTTACCATGCTCAAGCTATTCCCATCCACCTCTTGAAACTTTATTGATCTTGGTCGATTTCTCACGGACTGACTGGACAACGTCTAAAAAAAATGTTTATCGCTGTTAACTATGCACATAAGACTAAGTGAGAGCCTCCAAGCGAGTAACTCTTGTACTATCCAAGCCGATAACGGGCATAAGCACGGTTCATGTAATATCGTATGAGGAATCGTACTCGGAATGAATAAAAAGAAAAAAGAATAAAAGTATACTGCCCTGATACAAGACAGGAGTATATATATAGTCACCACACATTGCCGTCCTATTTGTAACGAATTACCAACTAAGGAAGATCCACGTTCTTTCAGACAAACCAACCGTGAAAGTTAGACGCATTGTTATATAACCACAAATGGGTTTCTCACTTGTACTGAAAAAAAAACCCACTCTTAAAGTTACCATATGGCTATGTCCTTTGTTACCTCCTGGGTGGTGATGTATTAAAAACTATATGATAATCATCTTCATTATATGTATATAAGACGAATGCACGTAAATAAAAGTTTTTATCATGAAAAAGCCTATGTAAATAAATAAAGGTCCATACTTGTTCATACAATGGATTGAATGGTAAACTATTCTTTGTGCTGAAAGAATGTTTTTTTTAGACTCTTGAAAAGAGTCGATTTTTAAAAAGTTACGGCTTTTCAATTTTTTTAATTTGAGTTCGGTGCCGCAGCTTAACCGTGCAAAATAAAGATACCACCATGTCGAGACGAAAGGCTCTTAATTCTTTGGAGAATCATGAAACTAGCAAACGTGCTGCAAAAAGTAAGTTTTGTAGTATGTCCAAATAGAATAGTAAATATATGTATTGACTTTTACTTCCTAACAATAGAAACAAAAATCACTACCCCGCACTTGTTCAAGATATGACACACTATGTAATAAGATGATACAAATAAGGAGCAACTGTTCTCACGACTTTCCGATTTTTTTTAGCTTCCGTTCGAGCTCTTGCATCTTGTTTATATGAATCTGTCAGCTCACGAATTAATGAATCTCATTTTGTCGTATAATGATCTTCAAGAATCCATTTCCCAATTGAAATTGTGGGGAAACATATACAGCAACAGCGGTTTAAAGTATATGAAGCCTCAAGGAAAGGGCTCATGTCGAGTTTATTTTGGCGGATCAATACCAAGCCAATAGAAATAAAGATAACAAAATAGAAAGTAACGTGCAAGATGATGTTTTATTATTTGATGATGATGAGGGGATATTTATATGTTTTCTAGTTTGTTACGGTTAATAATATGTAATAATAATAGTTCTGATAATAATGTTGTTAGGCATCTTGGGAGCTATGATATAACGTATAATGGTACTAACGATGATGTTACGCATCTTGGCAATGGCGGTGGTCTTGGTTATGATTAATGATACGCCAAGCAAGAAGTGTTCGGAAGTAATAAAAGGAAGATTATTTTTAGAATAAAAGTAATGGTACAAGAAGTATCGAAAAAGGAAAGTAGTAACACAAAGCTATTTTACTACGACACTCAAATCCACTCAATTGTATTTTGAAAGAACTCTCACAGTGCTGCGATTTATGTTTCAAGAAATGTCATGCAAGTGGTTCTCAAGCTGCTCTCTATGTTTACCATAAAGCATTACACGAACGGTTAAAGCTCTGCGTAGACTGTCGTGTGTATTTATATCAAAAACATCCTGAACCTGTCCTATATGCATTCCAATCAGTAAAAATCACAAAAAAACGAGGACAAGAGATCTTTAAACTGGGTGATCTTATTGACGATATTTCTTACGAAGGAGTTGATTCCAGAAGCAATGAATACAAGTACAAGTTATACAAATATGAGGATTCGATGAAGATGGCAAGGGTGAAGCACGGGGGTAACATCGGCATCCAGACAGGCAGCGAAGAGTTTGATCAGATCATTAAGAATGAAAACAAGGTTTTACATCACAACAATAGCAACAAAAAACTAGTTCTGTCGAACGTACAAAAATCTATATTGGTAACTTGGATTTCAGTTTGAACAACAACGATTTACAACGGCTATTCAAGAAATTCGTGGAAATCAGAAGTTTCAATATCCCTTACAACCGAAATACCAACCAGTCCAAAGGATATGGCATTGTTTCACTTTATAATCATATCGACGCTCAAAAGGCGATAACTGAAATGAACGGTCGACAGGTGGTGTCAAGGGTAATTCGAGTAAAATTTGCATGAAAAAACTATTATTCAAGAAGATAATCATCAGGCTCTTGTTCATGCTGACCATCAGTGACCTTAGAACGTTGATCTCTTTTACTTTCTTTACTGTATCTTTATATTTTATACAGCATCTTTATATACTTTAAATTTTTTTTTCACTTACATAATTCATAGTAATGTTTTCTCCCATACCACTTTCTTTACATAATTCATTGTATTTTTTTTTTCTCTCATATCATTTTCTTTGCATAGTTCATAGTATTTTTTCTTCCATATATACTTCACCATAAAAAATGCTTTAGCCGAATTTTGGCCGACAGAAGTGTTTTCTGCCAAATTCGGCCAAATTCGGCCAAAAGCTCAAATCTTTTTTATGGTGTTCCACTCCTTTTATATCATTTGTAGCCACTTTTTTCAATAAATGTTGAAAATGCGTTTATACACAAATGGTAACAATAATAAGAATAAAGATGTATCCTATAAACTATTACTTGACTTTTAGAAAAGAAATAGCACCTTCGGCGCACCAACATGTTAATAAATATTCTCTTATCTACACCCGCCTTTTAGATAGTTTGTTTTTTACATCATGTTGCTGTGTTTCTGCCATCATCAACCACCACCGCCTTTACATATTTTTTTTTCTTGAATTGTATTTGTCACCAATAAATCTTTAAACGTTCTTTATAACACACATAATTCAAATGATGTATATAATCCTGCATAGTCAAATATTATACCATAAAAACATGCATAGTATCGATTCAAACTTAAAAAATTGAAAAGCAGTTGGATCGTTAGCCCTAATTTGTTGCTTGGGATGAATCAATTTCCCAAGGTTTATGGCTCAATTTTGATTGTGTGGCGAATTTCCAAAAACTATGGGTTCATTTTCATGCAAGTGGCCAATTTAATTTCTAACGCTGTTCGCTGTACGTAAAGATCATAAAAGCGGTACTTACTCCGATCCTTCCATATTATCCAGGCTGTGCATAAATAATGGTGAACAGACAACAACAGATCCTAAAGACTTTTCATACATCGCATAGAACGCATAAAAATACAACCAAATTTTTGGGACTTTGACACGCTTTATCCGACGACCTCTTCCTTTTTTTTCGCGATAAAAGGGAAGAGCCATGTCGAACCAACCGACCTCAATGGATGTGGATGATCTCCAGAGTTTATAAGATTTACAAAAGGAGACCGAAAAAAACTTTCGCTAAAGGTAATATAAGTATTATGGCATCGTGATTTGACAAATGTCAAGTATAATCGTATTATAATATTCAACAACAAACTTTACATGTCTATAGAAATTGAAATTCATGGTTTTAATTTTGAAGTGAAATTAAAGGAATCTTTCATTTTTGCTCTTGAAACATCACCAAGACCAATAACAAATGACGTGAACATATACCAACGCGCGTACAATTCTTCTGCAGGAGAGCCCATAGCACCAGGCAACGTCAAAGCAAGTTTTAGGTAGCTCTCCAAAACCATTGTATTGTCGTTGATGGTGACGATAAAACCAAGGCCACTATTATTTGTGACATGATGAAAACATTGTTTTTGGAAAATCCACCCCAGCCAATATCCTCATTAGCAATTCCCATGTGCGTCCTATCAAAGGGATTTCTGCATAACCTGCACACTTGCATGCACTACATAAAAGCGTCATGTTATTCTTCGCATAAATTTACCCAAAAAGAGCTACAAGTCGTTGCCAATGTTGTGAACTACTTTCTTCGACCGCATGCTCCAATAAGTACGACTGCTATGGGAAATGACACCAAAACATATTCAATGTTTGAACTGGCACCACTTGCACATACCAGGCAGAAGGTTTTGTCAGCAATTGGACTTGCAAAACAAGTATGGAAGAATACACTTAATTCTACAAGGTCCGTAGCATTATCAGTGTCAGAAGTTTTTCTGTATGAGATTCTTGCTAATACGTACACTATCTTTGGAAACACGAATGATCCTATAACAAGCCATGACGAAGCTTCTGATGAAAGGAAGGCTTTCTTATCAAGCTTTTTCAATTACAACAAAGTAACCCAGCTACTCCACAAACAAAATCTCAAATTTGAGGACAGTGTGATATACGTGGATAGGTGACGAGCTCGATGGATTGGTTCAAGATCAGTTAGCCATGATTTGAAAAGAAAGCAAGATTCGTATGCTGAACCACTGTCTGAAATCGATCGCACAATGATCAAAGAGTAAATTCGAAATGTTACAACAGAAGTCAACAGCCTTACCTCGAAAGTGACAGTTGCTAAAAAGAATTTAGTTTCTTCAATGAATAAGCGCACTGAAGCATCTACCGCGTTCAAATCTATGAAAAAATTGAAGTCAGGAGATGGTCATGGATCAACCAACATACCTAGCAATGAACAACTACTATCTGAAGCAGAACTTCGTTTACAAGATACAATAGAACAAGTTGCTAAGAATTGGAAAATATGGGATAATCAGCATGAGACTCTTCGTATCAAGCGATCACATCTTTATATTTTGAATAAGGTTGACAAAAATCAACCACTACGCAAACATGATCAGGTAAATTACAACTTCTTTTTTCTTTCATATTTTAATATGTATGATGAAAATAATACTACTGTATATATAACCTTGTGTAGTACTATAGGTTTCCATTGGTAAATTTGACTTGTTTGATGAAAAAGTCTATGTGACGACGGGAAATGACCCTGGTATAGTAACTACAACAACAAAGATAGGAACACCGGCAATTGATATGTTTCAAGACATAAATCGATATGCTTTGCTGTACGTTTTGGAGGAACGTAACAATGGTTCCTCTATGGATACTTCCGAAGAAGAAGACACAGTGTCATCATCACATCCCAAAGGTTATCCACAACAACAACAACTAACTATAAAAAAATTGCAACACCCAATGAAGCACAAGGCAAAACATATCAACTTTTCCACGTTATCCACAAAACACCGCAAGAAGAGGCAGAAGAACAAGAGAGACGGGAAAGAAACCTCAGCAGAACAGATAAAAAGTCAAGAGAAATTCGAGAGAAGAAAACATATCGATAACTTGCAAGCAATATCTGCAAAAAATATCGCTGGGGATTGGAAAAATGCAAAAGTACTGCATTGTATGGGGTCAGTCGTGGGTTCCACGTATGTTTTGTTTTCCTGCTTCTTTTTACATAATTAAATATGACCAAACCATTACTTATTCATTATTCTAACCATATTATAATATATATAGGAAATAACCCTATTCGAGGACATGCAAGAAGAGAGAAAGCAAAAAGGTTAAAACAGCATTATCCTCCAACAGCAATGACACAATAGTTCCATGAGATGAATATCTGACTTCATCTATCCGTCCTTTTTGTTAGAAACGTGTATTCGCACATTCGTACAAAAGAAAGGGAATAGCCATTATTTCCAATGGCGCTAAAATATGTATAAACCGCCTCTGTGTTTCAAACAATGGCCATTTTAATACAATGAGTAGAGATTCACTGGGAGTATGTAATATTGCTATCAGATGCTTATCATCTATCCTTGCAAACGATAATCAACCACTTCCACCATACCGACATACATCAGCTCCAACCAAGCAAACCAAAGAATATTTGATAACCAACTACAATATCCCTGCGATGACTCCTTTGATATTTGTTACATGTTTTTTATATTTCTTGAGAAACTATACAATCATGTTTTCCTCTGACATTCTTTTAAAAGAACTGTAATAAGATCCCCATCGCAACACATGGGAAACACGAAAAAAAGGTGCATCTTTTTTTATGGCCGGCAAAAGGTCACATCGACCAAGTGAGAAATCGAAAAAGTGTACCTTTTTTTTTCTGTGCTTGTTCCTTTAAGTAAAAAAAAAAAAAAAAAAAAAAAAAAAACGAGAATTATCCTTCATATAATTAATAATAATTTCTAAACTACAGTAAGTCTTTATATCATTATACATTATTTTTATAATACATACGTTATATAACTCTATAGCTGATAATTAGTATATAATCATTGATGATAAAAACGGGCGATCTAGTGTATATTTCTATTGTGGGCAATTTAGTTTTAACATCTACCCAGTAGTATCATACTGACTTATTGGTGTATATATTTATTATTGTTGTTAAATTTTTCTTGCATATGCATGTTACTGTTTGATATATGGAATGTAACAGCTCGACAGGATATTTTGAAATTATATACAAGTGCACAAAAAAAGGTGCATCTTTTTCATGACACCCGTAATACATAGTCGTGTTGAATGTACTAGGTAAGTTTGATTTATTTATATGTATTTTTCTAATAAATAGCTACACTATAGTATACATAAGACGAATGGTTCCTTGTATCATAGTTTGGATAGTTAAAGAGACATTTATAACAAACCAAATAGAAGTAACTCAAAATGAACTACTATACTCTCATCTGCATCTAATGGACGACAACACTTTATTCAATGTTAAAGGACACCATCTGGATATATGCCGATATTTTTCATAAATCCTGATCGAATATGGTTAAAACTAATCAATGATTGGTGTACCTCAAAATGGTTCTGTTACGTCGAAATTTCAGAAGGTGTATATCGGATATCATCATAGTGTGTAGTACTATCATGAGTTTTTATCTTTACTAGAAAGTGTTGTCATTTTGGATAGAATTATATTTTATGCAACAAAAGTAATCCATTATCCTACTCTTTTCAATAAAAGAAAGTATATCAAGAATAAATCTATTAATTCATGGAAAAAAAAGCCCCTCATCGAACAAAAGGGTTTTTTTATTTGACATATCTAGTATTTCAGACTTTCTTGCTTCATAGGAAGTATAATTTTTTTTTTGTACATTTCCAAATGATTTCCTGTTAAAACTCAAGGCTTTCATCGTGTATATTTTTAGGAAACTTTTTTTTTAAAAAATAAAATAGTCTCTACTTAATGCATGGTCAGTTGTTTATTGCATAAATGTTTTAAATGGATTGATCTCTTTAAAAAAGGGTTGTGTGTCACCCCAAAAATCAGTAAGCTGGGTATATAATGTGTATAAAGCAAATCGCAGCAAAGTTGTTCGCCAAAAAAAAAAGACCTCGTTTTTCTTTTTTCATTACTTAATTCTTCATCGATCTAAATGTCGGTCGACAATTTTAAGACAAATATTTATGAATACCTTGAAACGTTACCGACATTAACTTTTTTACGATTATTTGAAAAACCAGCAACATGTTTAGCCATCTTTCGGTAAATGATTGTTTATACCATCGTTATGAATACTGGATCTTTTTTTTTACAAGTATTAATTGAATTACTATTCTATATAAAAATAAAAAAAAGATTACTTCCTAGTATAGGACGACAAATTGTAATGTCATTTTTATATGTTGAGACAGATATTCAAATTCAAGATGTCAATAATTGGGTGAATAAGGATGGAGAAAAGTAAGTTTCGTAAACAAAAAAGAAAGGTTTATTGCTGTCAAAAATGCTAAAATACGTGACTCCCTTTATAGAATGTTACCAGAAGCATTACATAAATTAGCTCGGTTACGTATATTGAATCATCAAAATAATATATTGATTATGAATGAAACGTTTCGAAAAGAATTTAGAAACGCGTTAACGGGAGGGTAAACTATTGGGATAGGTTTTGTTGTTTTTTTTTTTTTTAAAAAAAAAAAGTAAAATGATACTCTACTCTATGTTCTTATATATATATATATATATATTTATTGTTTTATGATTCTTTTAGAGGTGCTCAACAATCATTTGGTTTACCATGTACAACACCTGATAAACATTCTGTGGATATCCCGTTCCTGGATCAATATGCTACGCAGCAATGGGAATCTATTTTACATTATATGGTGGGCACTTCATCTAGTAAAAAACCGAGTCGTGGTGTTTTAAATCTTCTTCAACGAAGTCAATTGATGCAACCCAGGTTAGGAATGAGGAGAGGAGCAATATTTAGTTTTTTTTGTGGATAAAAGAGAGAATGCGACAATCATGTTAAACTGATTCCTTGGACTATGATCTAAAAGTAGTTCAGATAATGCTGATGGATTACAAATTACCAACAAAGGTTTTCAATTTCTATTACAAGATGTGAATACACAAGTGTGGGCATTCTTACTCCAATATCTGAATATGGCAGAGGTAATTAGAGGAAAGAGGGATGGACTAATAGCAAGCAAAAAAAGGGGACAATTTCTTTTTCTCTTTGGATCTAAAAAGTTCTGCTATTTAGGTATTACAAATGGATCTAGTCGAAGTTCTCAATTTCCTCTTTCAATTAGGCTCATTAGAGCTTGGTGAGGTAAGTAAAAATAAAAATAAAAATAAAATAAGAATAGAGATGAACGATAAATGTCATTTATATTCAATTTTGTCAAAAACCTATATAGAATTATTCAGTTGAAACGTTGACTCAAACACAGCAACAAATGTTGGAGGATTTACGTGATTATGGCATTGTATACCAACGAAAGGTATATATCAAGAGGGAAAGGGGAGATAAGGATCATACCAAAGAAAAATAATATAAAACTAAAAGTATGGATTTGATATACTGTGTTTTTTTATAGAGGGGATCACGACGTTATTATCCTACGCGGCTTGCAACCACATTAACATCAGGTAATATGGCTATTGCGGGTGCAGCATTAAAAAATGTCACAGCTGGGGATACTAGTAAGCCAGCTACTGTCAATGGTGCGACTGGTGCAACCGCAGCTACTGGTGCGGATGAAGAAAGTGAACAAGGATTTATTATTCTTGAAACCAATTATAGAATTTATGCATATACCGGTAACGTGTATTTTTTTTTTTTGACTGGGGGAGATGGATGCGCTAAAAAAAATGGAAAGTTTTTCTCTGATAAAACGAATGTTTATTAAACCCAATTTAATATATATATAGAATCACCACTACAAATTGCTGTATTGAATTTATTTGTTCAATTACAATCTCGATTCAGAAACATGGTAGCAGGTGTTATTACACGTGATAGTGTTAGAAATGCATTGATTAAAGGCATTACTGCACGTCAGGTATATATACAAAGGGTGGGGAGTGAAGTCTTATATTTGTATATCCAATATTTATATATTCTATTTTAAAGATGATATCCTATTTAGAAACGCATGCTCATCCTCAAATGAAAAAGAAAGTAAGTTTAAAATTACATTTTTGAGAAAATAAGGTATGCCAACAAAATGAAAAAATGGACTGATACCATTTTCCTACTATGATTATCATTATTAGACGCCTATATTACCGCTCACTGTAGTCGATCAAATTCAATTATGGGAAATGGAACGATGTCGTCTTAAATCGCATGAAGCTTATCTTTATCATGAATTCAATATGCAAGCTGATTTCGATGCTGCTGAAAAACATGCTAGAGATATTGATGTATTGCTATGGTCTAATCCAAAGAAGCGTACCATGGTGATTGCTCATGGGTAACTATTGAATCATTCAATGACTATGACATTCCACCAAAAATAGTGCTACTATGTTACTAACTAACCAATGTTATATTATTATTTATTATTATTAGTGGACATGACCAAGTGAAAGGATTTGTAAAACGACGTTTACAAAATCCATCCAGAGGTTAATTCAAAAAAAAAGAAAATGTATATTAATAACTCTATTCTTCTATTTTTTTTAAGAAACACCCCATCTAATATATGTGAGGTAGAAATTGGCACTTTATTGTAAATAGATCGCATAATCATAATAATAATCATTATAATAATATTCATGATATAAACTACAACCATCATTCGTTTTTTTTTTTTTTGAAGTGTTGATCCTATTGCGGAGCTTGTTTACTATGCATTTTATGTACCTTAATTACATATGAAAAAACACATAACCTTACCTACTAGCTGAATATATCATGATAACACATATTGTTTCTGATATAATAATATATACCTTCTGAAAAGAAAAATGTATTTCTATATATTATAATATATAAAAGAGTTATACGTGTGATCAACTTTAAAAAAGAGTCAGTTTACTGATCATGTGTATGTAATAATAAGGAGAGAGGGGAGAAATAGACTTTTTTAAGTTTATATATATTAGTGTTGTACACAACAAAATGCACTTGCTCCGATCCTATGTAGTTGCATAATAACTTCCTTTTTTAATGACATCCTCTCTCCTTCAATAGATCGTCAAAAGAAGAAGGGGTGGGTTTAATGATTGTTTTAATAGCAATAATGATGGATATGAGTTGTATCAATAATTACCAAGTATTTATTAAATAAATATGGTTACAATGATATATTTTCAAATGCGTTTCACAAGCATAATCGTGTATTGCAATAGGTTCTAAAAAAACTGTACCTGATGATAAAATTCGAAACTGTCAGGTGAATTATTAAAATCCTTCATAGAGCCAAAGGCACGTCAAAAAAGAAACCTCCAGGATTTTTTTTATTCGTAAAAAAAAAAAGATCGCTTTTTGTTTTTTTAATATAATACCTCTTTTATTTTTTAATATACCCTCTTACTTCTTTTCTTTCCTTTATATATATAAACACTTTTGAACGTTCGTGTGTTCACTTGACATTGTAAAAAAAAAGGTTCGGCCCTTTTTTCTCATTCCCTATTTGTACTTATTTTTAAATTGACTTTTCTTTTATACGACTCTTTTTTTTCAATAGTATACCCCTCTCTCACATTCCATTCTATAAATCAACCGGACCATATTAATAATATGCGCAAAAGGAACTTTTTCTTTATACTATGTTCCGTTGTCCTGATGGCCCGTTTGTTCCAGATCCAGATGATCAAACGAAGATCATCTGATTCACTCATACTCTCAAAGTCAACAGTAGCACCGGGCATGAGTACTGCAGCAGCAACTGCACCACTTATATTACCGGTTGTTAAACGAGGTCTTCAAGAAGACTATTGTTATATATACGAAGGTATATTTTCAACAGCCACCAAAACGTTGGATCGAGCCACTGAATTTATTGGTGAGCACGTGGATATTGTTCAAGATGCAGTAGAAGATGGTTATTTTTGGGCCGTGTCAAGGTTCAATCATGTCATTGAAACAGTATGGGATGTCATGATGGATATTTATCTGGCTCCGGAATTGGAATGGTGTATGTTTTGGTCGGTATTGAATCGATATTTACATCATCAACAACAGCAACAGCAACAATCACAACAGCATCCTGAAAAGGATGATATGAGGGAAGATATGGATAATCCTATTGATGATGATGAGGATACAATGAAAAAACCAGTGGCTGTTACACTTTTGGGAAATAAAGAATATGAAATGAATTGGAACGAGATTGTTTGTTCGGCACCATTGGAATACGGTCTACGAGCACCTCAATTACAACAAGAATTCCGTAAGCTTGCCAATCGAGCCATTACCAAAACACGACATACAATCCAATCCAATCAAGTCGATTGGTTACATACATTACGAGGTATACAACAATCTGTGATGGATGCTCATTCTACTCTTTTGGTCCAATACAATGAACAACAACAAGAAAAAGAAGAAGATCAAAAGGCATTGATTCATCATATGCGCAATTCTCGAAGACGATTAAAACGTCTTATTCGACATCAAGTTACTGAAATTCATATGCACTCAATTCGAAGTTTCCGTCGTTTGGATAAAACCATTCATCGAATGTTTCATGATGCAGGCATGACACCGATGGTCGATACAAGTTCTCAGATGGTGTGTTTGGATAAATTACGACAGTATATTATGCAACTATCTCGACAGCAATATGAACATGGAATGGATCGGATTTTGACTACCGGGAAAATTTTCGGTCATGCTGTCATGGATACATTGGAAACTTCATTGACGGTATTTATGGATGAGAGTATGAAGGATAGAAAAGAGTACGATCCTTTGGATGGTGCAGGAGGTTATTATTTGATTGGTGTAAATGGAACAGATGTCATGGTCACAACTGTCCCCATGGTCGTTTATTCATCCATGAAACGAGTGGATGTGGATCTGGCGATCTTGGCAAAAACATCCACGGATATTTCGGAAGAAATGGAAAAACAAATGTGTGGATCTTGGGAAGCTGCTTCTCGACAAATGAGTCGATCAGAAGATACTTGGTATCATTGGTTAATTGACTGGTGGAACTTTTTGAAATTTACATTATGGGTCGTGCTTAAAGTGATTATCTCGTTCTTCTAGTACGTAAAAACAAAAATAATATCAAGGTAAATCAATTTCTATTATATATAATTATCTTTTTCATGCTTGACGAACTTATTGATTTCCTACAATTAGATATACACATGATTACCACGAATATCTACCACAAGTTAAATATTTATATCAACATTATCAACATAATACTATACCTCTCTGGCTAAATTTTGCAAGTTTGTTTGCATGAGGATATGATGAACTGGCTTTCTATCATCCTTTCAACACTCTAATTTTACATAACAATAACAACAAAGAGCAATATACTCTATCGTTGAATATCATAATAATATCATTCTATAGACATATTTTTTTATCATCCTCTCTATACCATATCCTCAACAACAACAATAACCAAAAAATTATATTCTTCCACTTTATATGCATATCTGTCCAATTTCACATTACCTACCTTCCTCATCGTTATCCTTTATCTATTCCCAAAATACGAAATTTTTAAAAGTGTATACCAAAGTAAAATACATGACAACAGCTATTTTTTTTCCAATACTATTTTTTAATCATTTTGTATTATAAAAACAAAGGGGGAATAGATATTTTATACAGAAAATACTTTTTTTTTCTTTCACAAGATTTTAAATGTTGAAAAGGGGTTACTATATGTTGTATATATGTTGAAAAGTTTGTCTTTTACAGAGTTTAAACGTTCATGGAGAAGGGTGGGGTAGAGAGAATAAAAAAATATACAAAAATACAAACAAACAAAAAAGAGTTTATAGATAAAAAAGAGTTTATAATGATTCTAATCCTTTTTCTCTGAATTCAATTCCTTCAAGATAACATCAGCACCTGCCTTGAGCAAAGCTTCAGCAACTTGAGTACCTAATTGAGCTGCCACTTGTTCTTTGGTTTCCAACGAAGAAGTCAAGTCCAATTTGATTTGATCCTTGAATTCAGCCACTTGTTTACCATCCAAACTAGCCACCAATCCATCCAATGTCAACGTTTCTCCTTCCAATGAAGTATGCACACCAATAGGAACTGTACAACCTCCTTCCAATTTACGCATCATGGCACGTTCAGCGTTGCAGACAATATGGGTGGCTTCATCATCAATGGACTTGAGCAAGTTCAATACGCGTGTATCATTGGCACGACATTCAATACCCAAAGCACCTTGTGATACGGCATGTAACATCACACCATTCAAAGTTTGATTGATACGTGGACCTAAACCAACACGAATGAGACCAGCAGCAGCTAAAACCAAAGCATCCAAGCCATTTTCAGGATCATCCAATTTCGAAAGACGAGTATGACTATATATCCAAAATTTAGTTAGTCATCCATTCTTTTTCAACACGATCTCAATCGTAACCCCATAATAAACCATTTTCCTTCTCCCCATCGTTCTATCAACTTACATGTTGCCACGCTATAAAATAAATTAAGCATTTTCAGATAAAAAAAAGAAAGGAATTGAGTGTGTTGTAAAACATTAAACATCAATAAATAAACAGATACTTCAAAAGGAATAGAATAATTACCACACTTCTAATCTCAAGATCAGGGCGTCTACGCATAATTTGTGCTGTACGACGAAGACTGCTCGTACCTACAACGGCACCTTTAGGTAACGTATCCAGGGTATATTTTTTGTCTGTGCGTTCAGCCAAAACAAGAGCGTCATAAGGACTTTCCCGCTTCATAATAGCGCCAATAGCCATGGAAGGATCCAAAACAGTAGGAAGATCCTTGAAACTATGAACAACAAAATCAACGCGACCATCGTCCAAAGCCAACTCGAGTTCTTTGGTAAACAATGACTTTTCACCAATTTTGCTCAGGGCCACGTCGAGAATACGATCACCGGTGGTCGACATGGCTTCGATTTTGAACTCACAATCGGGGAACTTTTGTTGTAATTCGTCTCTGACAATATAAGCTTGGGCCATGGCCAATTGGGATTTACGTGTACCAATGACAAATACTTTGGAATTATCGGTTGTGGAGGCCATAATGTTGAATAGGAGGGAGGTGTTCTATAAGAGAAAAAAAAAGAAACAGACAGGTGTAAAAAGAGTTTTGTTATAAAGAACGGAAAAAAAGGTTTGTAAAAATTGTGCTGCTTTAGTAGTATATGTTGCGGGGAGAATCAGCTGGGGTTATATAAAAAGAATTGACATGCGAAAATTCCGTTTACTCATCAGACCTGCAATGTTCCACACCGAAGATGAAATATATTCTTGATCTTTTTACTCTATTCATCCTATATATGTTAAATATGTAAACTATCGATTGATTACATTTTGTATATTTAATATATAAAAGGTTGGGCTTTTTATTGTTAACTATATGTCATATCTAGTCAAAATCATAACTATTTTACTAATAAAATTTATCGTTTTTATATATGTGGCTAAAACAAAGAAAAAAAAACCTAAAACATTTTCCCACCCCTTTTCTACTTCATCTCGTCCTTTCTCCAAATATAACTTCCTTTTGAAGGAAAACAACATTTTTAAAATAATAAAAAATAAGGAAGTATATCATCATCATCATCATCGTTCTCATTACCATCGTATTTTAGGAGGAAAATAGTTAGCTATCAATTCAGTATAAAACGGTTTAAGACTTTCAAGGTTCGCTGGTTCTTCGACTAAATTGGATCCCAAATCGTACTTGTTAAATAATTGGACCCATTTCAACATTTCTTTATCATGATCATCCATAAGCCAAGTATATTCCCCTTCTGTATGCCATGGATAAAAGGAATGGAATCGTAAGATGGCCAATGCTTCTGGTGGTAAATAATCCTTGCATACCATATACATGTATTCATCGTGACCAAAGCTGAGATGTATATTTCTTAATCCACAATGAGGTGTGTAAATACCATATTCTGTGGAATATAATTCGTCATAGAAATCTGGATTATTGACAAAAAACTCGCGATAGACGATTTTATCTGCATATTTACATCCAACTGGAAATGTATCGCCCACTACCTAAATGGATATATCATGTTGTTGTTATATATTACAGATAGAATATTGAATGTCCATCAATGATGCATAAGGTGACGAAATTCACCCAAATAAATAAATAAAATAAAAGAACCAAACTTACGGTCCATTGTGGTTCTCCCATAAAATATAACATTTTTCCCAAATCATGAATCAATGCCGTTAAAATAAACCAATTAGGCTGACCATCACGTCGTGCCGTTTCTGCTGTTTGTAATGCATGGATTGCTTGAGATGTTTTTACATCTGGATCAGCATTATCCACTAATCCATCCATCACTTCCAAAGCTTCCCATACAGAAAACCACCCATTATCCAATCGACAGTATCTTTCTTTCATGGCCATAACATGTTCCACTGTTTGATTTTCGTGGTTCTCTTTATAAAATTGTGGGATCGCAGGCATTTTTGTAATTGCTTTTTCATAGTTTCGGAATTGGGTATAGGAGACATTATTCTGTCGTTGGTGATGATTACCGTTATTCGTGTTTGTTGTATCTTCTAATAAAGTAGTCATTGTCGTTGTTGGTATTATCATGTTACTATTGCTGTCATAATAGTTCAATTCCTGTATCTTCTGTTGTTGTTCTGGTTGAGTGTTCATCATGTTGGTGTTTTTGTTATTATAACGATGGTTGTTGGTGGATTGTATATAATCGTCATACCTTCGTATCATTTTTTTTGTTGTTCTGTAAAAATATATGGATAAATAAAAAGAGAAAGTTGAAGAAATACGGGAAGAAATGGAAAGAAAAAGAAAAAGAGAGTAAAGATTATAATGTCAAAAACTTAGAACAGATCTTCATATAGTAAGTAAAAAAAAGATACCCCACATTCATATGCAATTAAACAAAGTTTTGGGATCGGCCGAGCCAATAGGAATAATTACGTAGAATATTTTACGAGAAACTATTCCTTTCAGGAATTTACTTTGATGGCTTTTGCTATAGATTCACACACCACATTGGTTTGGTCAATGTACAAGTTTCTCTTATGGTAGTATAAATGTTCATTATTTTATTTGATACTATTCTGGTTAATAAAAATGCATTATATTTTTATCGTTTTTAATATTGTATATATAATACGATGAGTGAAAATTCTTTAAGTCACCCCATTTTCCCAACAAATTAAACTTTTAGATCCTTATGCATATATCCAGTATAGTCGAATGTACCTGCTATCATGCTAACTTGTAACTATCTTTCTTCTTGCATTTCTCACGGTGCTTCTGATCGAGTATGATTAACACACCTTTTGATATATTAGATAATTGTATAAAAAGAAATAGCTAGACTTCAATAATTCACTGTTGATGTTGCCAGTCTAGATGAAAAAAAAAGATGAAGGATGGGAAAACGGAGTGGGTATCATTATAATTATGTAGATATCTAATACACAGGATGTACTATTCGATGAGATAGTTTATTGACTGTATACATTTTAGTATGGTATTTATATATAAACAGTTTCGTTGTATCCAACCAAGTATATGAAATACATTTGGTCAATAAGAGTTTATACTAATAATGTCAAAAAATAAAATGGCACTTATTTATTATATATATATATATAAGTTTCTGTCTTGAATAGAGCAGTTACCATGGCAACAACTCGGGTTTTTGACAGCGATAGTATAAGTAAAACTATGGTACCTCCTTAATCCATAGTTGTAACGAAGGCTTTTTCAAGACTCATGCAAAATCTGCGTTTCAACTTTTCAAACCAGAAAGGAAAGCTAATAAAAAAAATATTTCCATTTTGCTTTGACAACCTTTTTTTTAAAGCACAAATATAAAAAAAACCTATGCCACCCAAAAAGCAAAACACAGGAAAAAAAGAAAATACAAAGAACAAACGTCAACGTTCGTTCAATAATGGTAGTGCTTCTACCGCTTTATCTGCAAAGAAACGTAAAGTTCAGCCACAACAGCCCAAGATCGAGTTTGAAGATTTAAACAATATTGATTCTTGGGATTGGAATGAAATAACCAGCGATTCCATGATCACTGATGATTTGGGTGGATTTTTGTGCCTGGAAGAAATAGACGACGTTCATATTGAATATGAAGGTGACGATCAAAATGGCAAAGTGGCCAAATTTAAGGTAGAGTTGGATTTTTTTTTCTTTTCTGATCGTGCATTGTGATCTATTGTTGACACATAGGATTCGTATGAACATTGAAACAAATACACTTACTGTGTTCTTTATATATATAGCGTGTTAAAAAGTCAGACAGAAAATCTGGAAAACGTGCTGAACCCGATAGACCATTGGAAGTTGAAGAGATGAAGGGTTTTTATGATATTGATACATTCGATGAAAAGTTGGCTGCCGAGCATAAATTGAAGGAAGCAGATGAAGCATCTGAAGAGAATGAAACTTATGAAGCCATGGATGAAGATAATGATGATGATGGTATTGGAGAAGAACAAGTTAAAGAAAAACCAAAGAAACAAGCATCTGAAAAGGATAAGGCACGAGACAAGAAAATGAAGAAATTGGAGCAATTAAAGAAACAAATGGAAAAGCTCGAGGCATCCTTAGAAGATGAAGATGGGGAAGAAGAAGAATCAGAAGAACAACCAAAAAAGATCAAAAAGGAGAAAAAGGCAAAGAAGGATCTGAAGGAGGAAAAGGAAAAGGAAAAGAAGAGCACTCGCCCTACTGTTGAAGATGTTGATCAAAGTGAGTTTTATTCATATTTATATATATTCATGCGTTTGTCAGTTACTAATATTATGGATGATGTTACAAAGGTGTCGATGTTACTGCATGGAAGTCGTTTAAATTAGTCAAGCCTATTGTTAATGCACTCAAATATAACAAATTTAGCGAACCCACTCCTATCCAGCGTGAAACCCTTCCATTAGCACTAGCAGGTCGTAATGTTATTGGTGCTGCTGAAACGGTAAGTTTACTGATTTATACAACAAGAAAAAGGATATTTAACTTAATATTGCTGTTGTTATAGGGTTCGGGTAAAACACTCGCATTTGGTATTCCCATGGTACAGTATATTGCCAAATCTCAAGGAAAATCGGATGGTTTGGCTGGTCTTGTGCTGACTCCTACAAGGGAATTGGCTATCCAGGTCAAAAACCATATTGAAAAAATTGGTACATTTGCAAATATCAAGGTACATTTGTTATATAGGATTATTTGGGAGTGATGGATCATACTATCCATAATGATAGAAAGGTCTAATTTTTTATTCTTGATTTAATGATAGATGGCTGCTATTGTGGGTGGTATGTCTGTACAAAAGCAACAACGTCAACTCAGAAACAAACCTGATATTATAGTTGCAACTCCAGGTCGTTTGTGGGAAGTCTTTTCTGGAGTATGTATTAAATCATTTGTTGTTTAAGATAAACAAAATCTCTGTCGGACAAGCCCAACTAATATATATATGATTTTTATGAATATTTTTTTATGTATAGAACGACACCTATATGGATATGTTAAAAGATATCAAATTCTTAGTTTTGGATGAAGCTGATCGTATGCTCGAAAAGGGTCGTTTCGAAGAATTGACCAATATATTGGATATTTTATCAAATAAGAAGCAGTAAGTTTTTGGGAATTTAGTTGGTTATTTTGAATTGCTGACTTAGAGAGTGGTTAAAGAGAAAACCAACTGATATAAATTTGGATTAAATAGGGATACCACTGATTGGCCAGAAGAATCTGAAGATAGTAAAACTCGTATTGTTGATAAAGGTAAATACAAAAGACGAGAAAGAATAGATTGATGAAGAGGGTACGTTTTTTCAATAACTATAATACTAAATGAGATGCAATGGATATATAGCTACTGGAGATTATCAAACATTCGTATTTACTGCTACATTGGGTAAAGCTATTCGATATAATATCAAGAGTAGAAAGAAACCAGGCAAAAATGCACCTGGATCCATGGGTAACTATTATGGTTTTTTTTATTGGATGATTTTTTGTAATATGATCAACGACTGTTTCCCACTCACATACACATACACATTGTCATATAGAGGACTTGTTGGAGAGATTAGAATTGATTGATAGAAACCCAGCACTTGTGGATATCACACCTGAAAACGTGGTTGCCTCACGCTTAGTAGAAGCCAAAATCGATTGTCTCAAAAATGAAAAGGACCTTTATGTTTATTATTTCGTCACACGTTATCCAGGTCGTACCATCGTTTTTGTCAACAGTATTGATGCTTTACGTCGATTGATACCCATATTTAAGTTACTTGGTATTGAAGTATTGGGTCTTCATGCACAAATGCAACAAAAGCAACGTTTGAAGAATCTTGATAGGTAAATTTTTGGGCAGACACAAGAGTTATCTTTTTTTTGGGAGAGGTTTGTTTTAACTCGTTCATATTTATAGATTCAAGGCCAATAAGAATGCTGTTTTGATGGCATCTGATGTAGCTGCTCGTGGTTTGGATATTCCTTTGGTGGATCATGTCATTCATTATCAACTTCCAAGATCAGGAGAAATTTATGTTCATCGAAGTGGTCGTACAGCTCGTGCTAATCATGATGGTGTATCCCTATTACTTGTTGCTCCTGATGAATTAAAACTTTACACAAAATTATACAAGACTTTGAAGAAGGGTGTTCAGTATCCTGATTTCCCCGTAGATGTTGGTATCCTCAATGAAATGAAATCACGAGTCCAACTTGCAACTGAAATTGATAAACTCGAACATCAAGAACAAAAGGTAATGATATCCTATAGACATTCTATTTTCTTTTCCATACTATCAAAGTATTCTCATAATATTAATTGTTTTTTCCCCTTTTGTTCATAGTCTTCGCACGATGAAAACTGGATGCGAAAGATGGCAGAAGAGATGGATGTTGAGTTTGATGAAGAAGAGCATACAAAACCCAACAATAACGCTAGTAAAGTCAAGATACAAAATAAAAAGGCTGAGCTTAAGCATCTTTTATCTCAACCTATGCTTCCATTTGGTGTATCCCGAAAATATCTCACTGGTGGTGTTATCACAGATTTGGTGGATCGACTTATTGAGAATAATAAGGGTAAGTTACTCATAAAAAGAAAGATACCTATTGAAACTATATTTTTTTATGATACTCATTTCTTTTCCTTTTCATATCATATAGAAAAAGATGTGCTTTTGCCTGCTCATGCACAGACAAAGGCTCTTGAAACTATTGCTGCTGGAAAAGCTACCTAAGATGATGATGCTTTCTCATGCACTTATTGTTAAAAAGTATAATTTTACGTATTAGATATTAATTAGACCTAAAGGATAACTCAAATAAAACAATTCCATACCACAAACACAGCTTTTTCAAATATATTGATTTATGTTGCTGGTTTTTTTTTTTGCATGAATGAACAAAGTACGCGTGAAGCATGCCCACTCTCTTTCTCCCTTTTTTTTTTTTTTTTTTGGAAGGTCAAACAATACGCAAACCCATTTCTCTCTCTTTTTATTAAAACAAAAAAACAAAAAAAAACCGACTCTGATCGTTTAAACCTTGAAACCACGGCTTTGACGCTTGCCACGAGCACGTTCGAACTTGCGACCCTTGGAACGAACATAGGGTTTCTTGTTCTTGTGAGGACCCATACCAAAGTGCTTGACAGCTTCACGGCTGTTCTTGGCACCACGGACCAAGACAGTGTTGGAACCTGTAGGAGCACGGAGAGCCAACTGATCCAAAGTAAGGATCTCACCACCAGCCTTCAAGATACGGGCCTTGGCAGTCTTGGTGACACGGAGAGCAGCGACGGAAAGCTTAGGTACTTCCAAAAGGCGCGAATCGTCAGTGACGGTACCGACAACAACCACAGTCTTGCCCTCCTTAGCGCTCTTGACCAAACGGGAAACAGTGACGGCAGGGCGGTTAGTACGCGACATAAAGAGACGCTTCAACACAACCTTGTTGAAGTTGGCGTCAGTACGACGAGCCAAGAAACGGTAGAGCTAAAAAAAAAAAAGAATTAATTTCGTCCTTGTCTTTAGTATTGTACTCTTCACTCTTTTATATATGACCTTTACCTTGACCAACAAAGCTTGGTACACGTTCTCCGACTTGGGAGCAGTACGGTTAGTGTTCTTCACGTGGTGATGCTTAAGGTCAATACCCTACAGTTCCCAAGATAATCATGTTAGCATAATTCCCATTTTCTTTTTTGTTTCTTTTTTGCATGTTGAATCGATTTATGAATGAATGCCTTTTTTTCGAGTGTTGAAAATTGACTGAATGGAAAAAAAAAGTTTCGACAAGCGGGAAAATTGAGTGTGCCAGCATCATTGAGTTTTTCTATGTGTGCCATATACCACGAATATCTAAGGATCTCCTTCCTCTCTCTCCCCCTTATTTTGTCAAATTGTATCTTTAATCCATCTATCTCATTCATCTACTCATCCATCCATTCGTTCATCGATTACATCCATTTCGATCATCCTTTTGTAATTTTTTGTCACCGATACGTTACCATTTCGAAGGCAAGTTATTGAAGGGAGAGTAATAAGCTCACCAATGAAATTTCCTATTTGAGTATACCCTTCTCCCCCGCAACGAACGCACCAGCAATACCAAATGGTGATACTCTCAGTCTATTACTTTATCAGCATCCTACATCTATTTCGTTTTATGGTATTATATCTACACTGTAATATATGTTAAAAAAAGATACTGTTGAGTGAGAGCATGGTTGTTCGTAAGCAGACCTGAATTGACTGAGATCCATCGTAGCAGCTGGAAGAAAGATATCAATGAGGACATGTTCTATTTTAAAGGGGATTACTTCTTTTAAAATAAGTTTATATTGAAAAATGAATCATTTTCTATGTCTAAGTTCCCTAGCACCTTAGGAAGTGGTCCTGAAAACCATGATCTGCTGTCATAGTGAAGGAAATTCGGATCTGGATAATAATGATTATGGAGAGACAAACACTTATTAGCCAAAGTCAACTCTAAATAACTCGGCCACCTATTCTTTTGATATAATCTCGTCGCTAATTATGCAAAAATAAAGTAAATTCTTGTTACCAATAGGAGCATAGACATAGATGTTTATAATTTTTTATGTATATAAAAGATATTACAGGTGAGTTTTAAGGGCCTTTTCAATAGTTATATGCGCTCCATCTTTGAGCACATTGAGAATTTTTTCTACAACACAAATAAAGTAAATAATAGATATTAATAATACATACTAAAAATATTTGTAATGATAAGTGATGTGTTTATCAACTATATCCTAAGTATACCAACCATCGTGAAATTGTATAATTTGACGTGAAGGTGCCTTAAAGTAGGTACCTGTTGTTAGTGCAAGCTGTATAAAGGTAACAATAATGGACACTATACTAACTAGTAATGCCATATAATGTTTAACAACAATGGCAGCGTAAAGATTCAAATGATTATTTAACAATTACGTTATTTTTTTTGCGAAAGGGATACACTCTAATTTGTTTGTCTGACTATAACATACTCGAGTTGTGATTATGAGATAAGAGCTTACTCATATCGAATAATTGTCACACATCGCATTTAAGACAATGTCTTTTCTGTTATTAGATCGAGGTTTTTAAACTTATAATAGTTACCGGCAAAAGTGGAAATCTAACAAATGGCTTGTTCAACATAATAATTCCCATTGTTATCTATTGCTTATAATAATAATTTAGACTAATACTATGCTAATAGCTTAAATTGTATATAAATATTCTCTGAGTCGATGTGCAAGTACTTTGTTTTCGTGGTAATGAATTATTACACTGAGTAAAGAATAGCTAAAAACACAAGCCAGCAGTAGTTTTCAAAGCCTATTATTATCGCAGAATTAAATAATTGAACATTAAGTAATTCAATTACTTTCGTAACGTTACTACAATAGCACACTGTACAGATAAGTCAGCTTGAAAGATGATGATCAATGAAAAGTTTGTGTTACCATGCCCTGTCGAATTTTAAAATGTCGCAAAATCACTGTTTTGTATCTGTCGACACTAAAATGGTTCTTAAAGCAACCAGTGTAAGTCTTCGTCGAGTAACAGCCACAACAACAACATCCACTCGTTATCAATTATTGCAATGGCATCGATCATTATTTTCAACAAGCACTCGTAAGTTTTTTTTTTTTTTTAAAAAAAAACCTGTGCCTAGATTTAGCCATAAAACGTTTTTTCTAACGATTTGAATCAAAATATAACTCGTGGCCCAGGTACATTAAAGCCACACGAACCTGAACAAGGTTCAGTAGATCCAACACGTTTTCAATACCCACGATTTGCACTTGATCGAGGACGACATGGTACTTGGAGTTCTGTCCATGATATTCGTCAGTCTACATTATCATTAGACAAGGGCCAAAAAGCAGACGGTACGATCGTGACTTTGACAGGTCGAATTCATTCCAAACGTGAATCAAGCGGCAAACTTGTCTTTTATGATGTTATACAAAACGGTGAACTTATTCAAGTGGTTGCTTCCAAAGGAAGATATGAAGGGAACTCATTTGTAGAAGCAAACCATGCTTTATGTCGAGGTGATATCGCTTGTAAGTATAGATATGAAAAAAATAAGGATGTGGAACGCGCTTTTTTTTTTTTGAATGACCCATCGTCAATGTATCAAAACTGAACCAATGTTATTATTATATAGCATTCACGGGTGTACCTGGTAAAACAAATCGTGGACAACCCGGTGTATTTGTCACTCGAGAAATGCGAGTACTGACACCTTGTCTCCGTGATATTCCCAAAGCGGGATTAAAGGATCCAGAAAAACGATTCCGTCAACGACATTTGGATATGCTTGTCAACCCTCACGTCTCTCAGACTTTACGAATCCGTGCTGAGGTAATTATCATTGTGGGGGTTTTATGATAATTAGAATTCAAGTATGTGAATGAAATTGGATAACTGACCAGGAGTTTATCATTTTTTTTTAGATTATTCAATATATTCGAAGATTTTTGGAAGATCGAGGATTTTTAGAGGTAGAAACACCCGTATTGGCAGATAAAGCTGGTGGTGCAAGTGCAAGACCTTTTATGACACGTGCTCATGCTTTGGGTATGGACATGCAGCTTAGAATTGCTCCCGAACTTTATCTTAAGGTAATATATAATAATATATCTCCACTCGGTGGGTTGAATAATAGCGTTAATACTGATCCTAGTTGTGGTTATTAGCAATTGGTGATTGGTGGCATGGATCGAGTCTATGAAATCGGAAAACAATTCCGAAATGAAGGTATTGATGCTGACCATAACCCAGAATTCACTACTTGTGAATTCTATCAAGCTTATGGTAACTTGGAAGGTTTGATGAATGATACTGAATCCATGCTTCGAGGTATTAAAGAAAGAAAGAAAGAAAAAAAATATTATGTTTATTCTTTTGCGTCGGTTTCTTATTTTATTAATCTACGTTTTGTCCATTCCAGGTGTAGCCCAGAGTATGCATGATAAACACGAAACAAAAGTAATGTTTGATAAACCATTTCAACGTATTCATGTATTGGATCGATTGGAATCCGTTTTAAACTTACCACTCGGAGAGCTTTTGAAATATGAAGGTACATATATACTCATTTCTATAAAAACCAGCCATTTAAAAAGCTAATTGTATATATTCTTATTTGATGATAGATCCAACGGATCAACTTGTTGCCATATGCCGAGAACATCGTGTTGGATTATCAGGACCCTTGACGATACCACGTATTCTTGACAAATTAATTTCTCATTTCATTGAACCCGAATGTAAACAACCTACCTTTTTATATAATCACCCCATTGCATTAAGTCCACTTGCCAAAGGATCCATTGATGAAAAGGTATATCTATCAGTGAGGATATCTTATCTGTTTTTTTTTAATTGAGAGAAGGGAAAGAAATTAAAATAGTAAAATATATTGGATGTTATTTATATAGGGTCGAGCTATTGCCGCAAGATTTGAACTCTTTGTGGATGGTAAAGAACTCGTGAATGCTTATGAAGAATTGAATGATCCAAATGAACAACGTATACGATTTGAACAGCAAATGCGAGAACGGCAACAGGGAGATATTGAGGCACCTATTCCTGATACGGCCTTTTGTGATGCATTAGAATATGGATTACCGCCTACGGCAGGATGGGGTATGGGAATTGATCGTGTTGTACAAATTATTACAGGATCATCGCATATTCGGGAAGTGCTGGCATTTCCCGTCATGCGTCCACTCTCTTCTTCTGAAAATACGTAATACGGAGTAAACAAAAGAAACAACCTATTTTATTTAAAAAATAAAATAGTAACCCCTCCTCTCTATCCTCCCAAAATTATTTTAAAAAAGTAAATATAATATTTATATATTAGTACAATAATAACAGGAAACATTTGTTAATGTTAAAACTATGTCACAGCCTTTGAACTGCTATCATTCTTGTCACTTATAACATCATCATTTTTTCCTATTTCTTGGATATCCATTTCTAATAATGATCTGAGGATGATAAGAGCACCAGGTTTGGAACATAATATATTATGTTCAGAGCATGACGCAAGATGTACACCTAAAAAAGACATCAGTGTGTTATGACGATGAAGGATTATTCCTTTTAAAATGGAGCATCTTCAATAAATATATATATCTTACAGGAAGGACATCCGTCTTCACATTCACAGTGTTGGATTTGATCCACAGACATTATGACCAAATCCCTAAAAAATTGATATGCTTGACGAACAATACCATTTGGTTGGGTTTCGTATAATGCAATCCTATAGTGAGTGTTACACTAACATTAGATCTAGTACGAGGAATTTATTAATTACAGTTTTTTTTTTTTTACCTTGGTGGTCGTGAACGTGTTGCATGTGGACTTTTACATTCTGTTCGAACATCGACTGTCGTAGATGAAGTAAAGCTTGGTAATAATGATATCAAAACATGTGCTTATCATTAAAAAAAATTAAACATTAGTGAGACTATTCAATGATAGGCAATGACTTGCCTAACTATGCTTCTTTTTACCTGCAGCATGAATGGATGCCATTTTATCAATGCCCAAGTCTTCTAATTTTGCCAAAGCCGTGGAATTTACATCAGCCCAAATCCCAGTTGATTCTCGAACCACTGGATCCATATATACTTCCAAACTATCAATGATTCGACTACTTTTATCCAATTTGTAATATCCAAAAACCACTGTTTCAACTACATGATGATAGTTGTTCAGTTTTGAATATAAATATAATTTTACATATACAAGTTCATTATGATCCCAAAAATATATTCCAAAAAAAAAACCAACTTACTTTGAACCTTGCCATAACCCACCGTGTTACGTCGATTCTTGGGAGAACCGATCGGTTTAGCCATTGATGTAGTTAACACATTGACATTGGTATAATCACGTTGTCGTGTTGTCCAATTGACACGTGTCAGATGTACTTTTGCGTATCGTTTTTCAACATTTAATTCTTCTACAAGATACGGTTTGCCCTGATGGATAAAAATGGCACCTACATATATTAAGAAAATGTCCTTGTTCGTTACTGTCATACATATTTAGACGTTTTCTTGTAGCAAGAAACATAATTGGATATATATTAATATCCCTAATAATATATAACATATACCTTCATAAATTTCAAATGCTGCGCGACTTGCTTCAATTTCTTCCAATACAATATTACGATTCGATGTTACGTCAATCACTGTGTAAATTTCTTCGGTGATGTTTCGGATGTTGACAAATTGTGCAGGATAAGGACGAAACCGAGGATGCGGCCGATATTGCTATATATTATTTACGTAAAGTATAATGGGTTATTACGAACGATAGTATACTATTTGATATAGGCAACATTCAACACGTGTGTAGGAGATTGGTATGTACACATGGATGAATGTGTATGATTATATCATAATGTTCTCTGAAAAAAGAAAAGAAAATTACCTGATTACCGATGGATACGAAGTATTGTTCACAAATTTCTTTTATTCTTGGACCAAAGTAAACTTGATCCTTCTCTGTATCGATAGGAAGTTCTTCAGCGGCACATTGAAGATGATTTTCAAGGACCAATACATTCTCTTCGATTTCAAAGTGAATTTCATCCAATGGTTTTTCAAATAATTCTGTTGGGTGATGCTATATCATATATACATTGTCAATAGCTTTTAAGAAAAAGATTTATGTTCTCGGATTATTTCAATTCTCCACGTGGATAATGATCCTTTTTTCATCCAGAAAGAAAAAAAGAATGACTTACTGCATAGTACTGATCCATTGGATTTTGATCTGTAATTACCATGGAAAGGGAATCGGCATTTCGTCGTCCTGCACGACCAGACTGTTGCCACTATAATTAAAAAATAAATGAGAAAAAATGCACATTACATCAAAACCATAAAAAATAAAGTGTGTACATACCATGGCTGACGCAGACCATGGCATACCAACCATTAAAACCGCATCTATAAAAAGAAACATTATATGTTGCTCTCTCGTCATTAAATCATGGATATACAATGCTCCATAAAGGAACTAATAAAATCTATCTATCTATATATTTATAATTACCAAGTGATCCAATATCCACACCGAGTTCCAATGCATTCGTAGCGATGACACCCAATAATTCACCACTAAACATTTGACGTTCAATTTTACGGCGTTCATGAGGCATATATCCACCTCGATAAGACATGACCTTTTTTAACATGTCCAGTTTATTTTGTTTTTCCAAACTTTCTCGCAGATGTTTCATTAACATTTCACAGGTCTTTCGAACCTAAAAACATATAGAGTGAATATATCAATTGGCTGACCAATTACTTATCTTGTAGCCGCTCTCCTCTTCCCCTCAAAAAGAAAAAGAGGAGAAGGGGAGAGGGGAAAGGATAGTACTAATAGTAATAGTAATATAATTATAATTTTATTTAAAATTTACCTTGCAAAATGCAATTGTCCGTATATTATGTGAAAGCAAATATTCAAGAATATCTGCACCTTCGGCAACAGCACCTCTTCGATCAGAGTGCGGATCAGAAGGTTTTAATAAGGGCGGGTTCCATACAACAAATTCCTGTATAGACGATATATATGTTGCATAGATCAGTTCAATTAAGAAGACTGTCCTATTACTTATTAAGAAGAATAGACCATTCTGTATAAGTACCTTTTTTCCACTTGGAGCACCGTCCTCATCAATAAGCTTCACATTATCTACACCAAATACTAATTTCATATGCTATAGGTGATAGTGATGTCGTGTGGTTATATAAATTTTTATTAATTCAATAGTTTCTTATCTGTTCGCAAAACTTTACTTTTACTCACACAGTATTATACCCCTGAACTTTTTTTTTTTTACTTTCTCTCTCCTCTCTCATTTTGTTTACTTGCATATTGTTTATTTACTTGCCTGATCTGGATGACGGATCGTCGCACTGCAGGAGATAAATTGAATCAAATCATTACCAAAATGATGACAGAGACGTCTTAATCGTCTCATAATAAATGCCACGTTGGTTCCAAATAGTCCATTATAGATATGAAGTTCTAATTAATGATATAAAAAACAGGATTTGTATCATTATTATTATTATTATTTCATCTATACAGGAATCCAACTTTTTTTCGAGTAAATAAAGAAAAGTAATTTATTACCATCCACCACTACAAACTTTAATGATAACAAGAACCATTGCCACTGTTTTGCATTGGGAAGGATAGAATGATGAAGCATATCCGGATTTGTAAATATAACATTTGCTGTGCTTCGAATATGCATACGCTGATCGGATGGCGTATCACCATCAAAGGTGGCTATTTTGATATTGGATAATTTAGGACAGCTCTGTATGAATTCTTGTAAAGCTCTCATTTGATCTTGTGCTAACGCTTTGGTTGGAAATATATACATGGCACGACTTGATTTATCTTCAAGTAATTTTTCAAGAACAGGTATTTGATAGATTAAAGATTTGCCACTATATGGATAAGAGAGAGGGAAGGGGTGAGTAAGTGTTGTTTGAGGGGAGGGTGGGAGGAGAGACAGTGGAAAATAAAACCAAAATGAACACGTTTTTATAATATATATGTATATAAACTAATACCTAGCAGTAGAAGTGGCAACAATAACATGCTGATTCTTATTTCTTAATTCACGTATGGCTTCTGTTTGATGTGTATAAAGTTGTGTAATTCCTTTTCGTTCCAATGCTTGAGAAATTTCTTTTGCAATCGGTGGATCCAATTCACCTGATAGATATCGTCATCATTATTAATATATTCATCTATCAGCTAGAACGATATTCAAATGAAAAAAAAAGGCAATCCCTGTCTTCGTTTTCCTTTCACTCCCTCCTATATCCAAATTACTTATTACTTGCCAAAACGCGCCATTTTTTCAGGAAAAGTGCGGTGACATGCTCCGTTGACCAACTGTCCAAGATAAAACTTTTGAACCTGCATCTGATGGATCATTTCATGCATGGATCTTTCTTGAGAAAGATTTTCATCCTCAGGTTGTTGTCCTGGATCCACTTGCTGTTGATGGGCATTCTCTGGTGGTTGGGGAAGATATTGCTTTAATTCATTCACAAGGTGAGTTTCAGGATCAAGTCCCTAATAAATGAAGCATAATAGAGTATCATTCACCATGAGTTTTTAAGAAACTTCTTCTCCTTCTTTCTGCTAAAAGCCTATTGCTTGGAGGGGGAGGGGGCAGGATATTTTAAGGGTGAAAGAAAGAAAAGAAAACCTTTTTACGACATGCAAGTATAAACTTGTTTAAACCTTGTTGAAAACGGTGATTTCGTGTATCTACTGTCTTTTTGATTTGATCCGGTTTCATATCCAACTTTTTAGTTGGATATTCCCAAGCATCACCTTTATTTTGTAAAGCCTCAGATTGTTTTTGACGCGCAACACGTTTACTAATCAACTTGCCAAATTGAATGATCCATTCCGTTGTCGCGTTGTTGTCGGATTCGTCCAATGTAAAAGCAATAAAGTCAGGTAAAATGACATTAATAGCTGCTAAATCATCCATGGTGACATTTGGAACAGCTGATTGAATGCGAGACCATGTCAAAACAGTTAAAAGACGTGCGTCACAGAATGCACAAAAGGTATTTAAACCAGAAAATACACATTGCAAACGTTCAAGTTTGGGTGGTAATTTTTCTACTTGTTGTTTCTTTGTCTTTTTTGTTTTCGTTGTTGGTTGTTCTTGTTTTCTTTTTATAGTTGACATATTCGATTAATAATTATAAGCGCAGCATAAAAGTTGGAGGTAAAAATGTGAGTTAGAACTAGTTAGTTTTTGTAACTGGTGACAAAGTGTGACATAAATGTATGTGTCACCTTTACAAACAAATAAAAAGATCCACATAAACAGTTTACAGTGTACAGTGAAGATTGCATTATTAAATAAATATCAAGCCGAAAGCCGGTTCACATAATCTTGTTCTTCTCTTTTTTCTCACCAGTGACACCGTTACCATGTTATTTCTGTTACACTTTTACACTTTTACCCCTTCTATCCTTACCCCATTTATGATAGCATAAACAAATGCCCAACATCCTTATGACTAAGTTACCCCACAACAAATAAAATCTCTTCATCCTCTTGTTTTTTACGGCGGGTTAAAAGGAGAATGATGATGGTGATGACATACACAAAACTGACATAATAATGATATATTTATATCTATAAAGGAGGATATGAATGAAAAAGGAAAAGGCTCATTTACAAAAACTGTGTAATGTGTGGCAAGAGAGAGAGAGAGAGAAGGAAGGATAGAATGGAAGGAGCTTGGCCACGAGCAAGGAGGTGCAACGTGGAACAGATCCGAAAATAGCTCCTGCAGATGACCTTGACCATATCGAGCGAAAAAGTCACTTTTTTACCCTCTGAAAAAAACGTTTATATAAAGACCAGCTTTCACCTCTTTTTCTCTCTCTCTTTTTTTTTTTTAATTTCATTCATTATCATCTTTTCATTCCATCATCATCTTCTCATATTCTTCATCCTTAAAAATTAATATCATCAACTTCAACATGGATTCATTCACTACTACTACTGCTACACACCACGAAGAAGAAGCTTATTATTCTTATTCAATTCAAGATGGTGACCAAGTCCTTGAATCAGCTGTTCAATATCTTTCTGCAGCTTGTATTTCTCAATGGCTTCAAAAGAGCCCAAATGCTACTGCAACCCTTTTCATGGATACTACTGACAAGATTGACGTTCCTGTGTATGCTTTACGACGAAGAAATGCTGTAGTGGCAGATCTTCCTGATGCTCCTTCCACTATCACTGCATAAATCATTTTTGTATCTCCTTTATTTGGGTTCTTCCGCGCCTCTTTTTAGTCACCATCATCACTCGATAATATATATATCCTATCTCTTCTTTTCCATGAACCCAATCCTACTTTTCTGTTTGTCATATATCCTTCATTCCATCTCATCATTTTTTTTGTTCAACATCATCTATCAAAATACAGCATTTTATTATCTCTTTGTATAACTAGGGCAAAAAATTACAACCTTGATACAATAGTTCACCAAAAAGCCCTTCCCTCCCCCTTCTCCTCCTCTTTATCCAACGACCGCACTTTAGATTTATCATATTACATATTGTTCTTGCATTTCATAGCATCTTTTACCTGCATTTTTTCTTTTTTCTTTCTTTTTTATTAAAGGCATATTTTTATTATCATGACTAAGTTCACACACACATAAACAAATTATAGTTTTTGTTTTTATCACATGGCTTGGACTTTTTTCTTTTAAGTGTGTTATTGTAATACGATGTATGAGATGTATGTTATCATTTAAGACTTTTTGCACGACAGCAATCTTTTTAAGTTAATGCTTTTTTGTGTTCTCAGGTGATTTTCATATAATTAATAAAAAAAATGTGGACCCTCCTCCGCTCAGTATTTTTTAAGGAGCAACTTAATTTATTGCCAATATCTGTTTTTTTTTTGACGTACAATTCATTACATTATTATAATTATTATTCTACAATTAAAAAATAGGTATCTTATCATTGTAGTGTTATTACAATGTAGTACTGCATCATATACGTACATATATTTGAAAAAAAAAGAAAGTATTACAATTCATTATTAAATGCGTGGTTAAAAACAATTAAAAAAACGTGCTTGTTCATATATATTCCTAGCCTAACTTCTACTTTTAATACAGGATATATATATATATATATATATCATAAAAATACTTGAGTACTACAATCAAATTCTACCTTTGATTAATTGATTACCACTCATTCAAGATACATCCTGCTATTTATATATCATTGATCTCTTCCGGAAATCTTTTTGAAATAAATAATTGTATGGTGATGTTGTATCAATTTACCCAGACATAAGGTGTGTCAGTGTATATGCCTGACCTTCATAACTAAAATGCCCATGTTTTAATTCAATGATATCTTAATATATTGTATTGTTTCGTTTGTACAACAATAATAGACAAAAACAGTTCCATCTATCCCACTACAACAATATGAAGAATGAAGGTTGCTGAACTGGTTTTTTTTATCCTTCCTTTTATAAATATATATATCTTGTATCCAGTAACTCGAAAAATGTTCTGTACAAGTGAATTGGGGTTGTTTTCATTTTTATTACTGTCAAAACATGATTCCTACCATATACAGTAATAAAAAGAATGCCCGTCAGCATAAGCTTAGCAGTATTCCAGACTTTCTTTACACAAGTCGTTGATGATGGTTCCTTTAATATATTAATAACAAGAATTATTTTATATCATTATTATTAGTTACCAAATAGATTCGTCCTATATATTGTGGGTCCTTCTTTTTCACCATGTTGACGATGGCTCGGGAACCATGATATAATATTTATCTTTTATGAATAAACATATTGCATTGTTAAAAAAGACCATCACCCAACAATAATATACATTACTATCATCGTCCACAGCAATAGAACATTACACTGAGTATCAGTGTCATGAATATCACTATATGATGAAAAGTAGTTCATATTAAAAAACAATCATAAATAATATTGTCAATTAAACAAAAAAAAAAAGTAGAGAACAGTTGATATATTGAACCTTTTTGTTTCAAGTTGCTTTGGGAAAAAAAAAACCAATAGGCGGAATTTCTTCGTTCGTCTCTTGTTCTTTTCCCTTCTTTTTCAGAGTGAGAGACCAAACCAAAACTACCCACATTCAACAAAAACATCAATAATGACGACGCCCAACAATAAACGATTGCTGGGCAGTCAAGATTTATTAACGTATTATAACCTTATACCCATTTACGAAAAATATGTTCGACCGTATCCACCACCCGATCGTGCTTCAAAACTTGATCCAACACTACATTCCTACATTTCAGACTTGCCTGGTACATTCTTGTTCTTTTTCTTATGTTCCATCATTCGATTTAGATTTATAAAAAAAAACAGAGTTCAATCTATAAACGATATAAAGACATTATAATGAAATACGATCCATCCCTGGAAGAGAGAATAATGACATGGATTTTATATTATTATTACAGGGAAAAATGATATTGAACCAGACGGATTTCTATTCAATTTATTACGCGATCCGCAAATACCTGACCGTGGGCCTCCCATTACAAAACTCGATTCAGATGTATTAAAAGAAGCCTATGCTTTAAAACCAGGACCTATACCCGGAGTGAGTTTTTCTCTTTTTTTTTATTTTTTTTTTTTTTACTTGTCTATCAAAATAAGAGGAGGTGCTATTTATAATTTCTGTGTGCTATTTGTTACTCATATAAAAGAGTTTGGCTTTTTTATATATATTTAGTTTGATGCATCAATATTGGGTACAGATGATGGTGCACCGTCATCAGGTGGTACTGGTCCATACCTTGGTACTGGTGGTGAAAAGGATATTTATGGCGCCTCAGCAGGTAAAAAACAGTCAAGTATGTGTAATGTTATATATGCTATAAAGAAAAAAAATATGAATTTGATAAATTGGTTTATATTGACATATGGTTTTCTCTTTTCTTATCATCCATAGGTGAAGGTGAAATTAGTGGTGAAAAGAAACATAAAAAGAAGGTAAGAATTATACATTTACTATTATTATGTCATCTTCCGCATTGGATCACTCCTCCCTCTGTTTCCTCTTTTTCTATATCTATCCTCCTATAAAGAGAATCTTTGAACTGGAAAAATCTACAATTGTTTCTTTTATATAGAAAAAGAAACGAAAACATAGCCATGAACATGAAGAGGATGGTCATGGTCACAGTGAACATAAGAAGAAGAAAAAGCGTAAAAAAGTGATTAATGTAGAATAGAATGCCCTTCGTTGTTGTTTTTTTTTTTACTCTTTTTTTCTCTCTCTTCTTCTCTCGTTGTGTCCCTCTTCCTTCGTTCCCTTAGTTTTCACTCCCACACAAACACATATACACTTATACATTCCATTAAGCTCTGGATGAAATTGTGGGGAAAAAAAGGATCAATGTTTATGTGCATATTGAAATGAAGTGGATGTTAAATGGATTTTTAATATTAATCAATCATAATAATCATAATAATAAAAAGATAAATGGACACGTTCTTCATATTCTTGGATGGGTGAAAGAGGACAGATAAAATTATTTCTGAGAAAAAGAATTATGTCACTCAACAATGATGTCTTGATATTTTATATAAAGAAATGCTGGATTCAATAAACTGGTCTCTGTGTCTGAGAATAATACTTCATCCTGATAGTATAATAAAGAGTTTGAGGATATTTATACAACCTCTTCTGTGCATATAACAAGGAGTTATTCATGTCCGTTGATCTGATAAACAATCAAATCGGTGCCTATGTCTTTACAAAGAATTATTTTGGGCTTATTAGAAGAAGTTGTGTGTGTTTTGTATGTGTTCAATGTATCTACACAAAAACTAGAGTTAGCTACAATCAGCTGCTCTTTATCATTGGTTGAGCTACATTAGTATAATGTTAGTAACAGATATGAAGCGTGATGGTTTCATGATCCTAGCCAGATCAGACCTACTATTTGCAATGCGTATACCATTTTCTGTATGAAATATAATTACATCAGACATTAATTGTTAGTTACCCGATTGATCACCAAATATGATAGAAGCACCATTTTTGAAGCATCATCGTGTGTAACAGCATGAAACACCAAATAATCCCTTTAGTGCACGGCCGTGTCAAGCGATTTTCTTTTCTTCCAAGACAAACATGACTGGAGATATGTTACCAACAACGTTAATTCACGATTCCAGTAACCGTAATATTCAACCTAATGTTGAAAATATTATTGTGAAAAAAGAACCGGTTGAAGGTAATGTCTAGTTAGGTGCTAAGTGCTTTTGCTTTTTGACATGAATCCTGTTTGCACCATTCAACTGAAGAAAAGAAATGAGATTCACCATTGGCTTTTTTTTGGAACTTCTGGTGAAGGTACAGATATCGCTGGAATACACTTCAAGCTGGAAGAAGAATAGTGCGTGCCAGTATTACCTCACATGGCATCATCACATACAACTTTTAATAGTACCACTCCTTATAATCAACCTGAAATGGATGACGTGGTAAATCAAGAAGAAGAAGTTATAAGTGCCAATGAAAATGGATCAGAACAGCAGGTTTCTCGGAATCCAACAACTTTGATAGGAACTCTTCAAAATGTCCTGATCTTAGAGTATGCAAGAACATCAGAGCGACGATGGAGGCGACCTGTTGTCATACCAGCTCAACAAGATAAAGATGCTGTATCTCCTTTTGAATCCATTCAATCCCATTCAGATTTAGGATGTTTCATCAAAGAAGAAGATGAAGAAGACAAAGAGGAGGAGGAGGGTAGTGATGCTAATGGGGTTCGATTAAGTGTTGGCAATTCTTCCATTACTGAGGAATCTTCTACTATTATAAGCGATGTATCTGGATCCGATTTTGAAGGTATGTAAGAGTGAATAAAAAGGTATAGATGCATTAATATGTCTGATTTCATTCCCAAAGAACTACAGTAGTAATAAAGGATACGGATTTTTCCCAATTAGGTTCTGGTATTTATACTAATTCATCGGAAGAAGGTTAAAGTTTTATGGAAAGTATGAGGCAGCATAGAATAAACACTCGATCCAAAAGAAGAAATGGACTGGCTGTAAATTATGGCCGTGATACGTCTGCTATGGATATACAAGATTCAGAATCAACACCTATGACTACGCGTTCTTCATACTATAATAATGCTAGTAATGTATTAAAACTGTTAATGTTATAATGCAAAGAATGAGAGTTGTTATCTATCGATTTATAATAACCATCATCTGATATAATTTCAGGGCGGGTTACAAGATCGAAATCAGCAGAAATGAAGCAATCCAAACAAGGTACTGTGTTAACACCCAATAAAGAACAGCCGAATTTATTAGGGTCAAAGCGTAAACGACAAGCACCGGCTTCATCGGATGGTAATAAAAATAGCAAATGCTGTATGTTATAATATAGTCGCTTTTGTACTAATCATTTCCAATCATATAGTGGACGAAGACAATAATAATAATAGCACCAGCAGTAATGCAACCACAGGAGAGGCATCAAAACGTCATAAAAATGCAAAATATGTCTCATTATCAATTCAACAACAGCATAAAGGTTTAAAAGTTATATACTTTAAAAGGATTTATGAATATATAGTTTAACGGTGTCATTTTATTATTTAATATAGAACGATCTTATTGCCCTTACAAAGGATGTCATTACTCAGCAATTGCACTAGATGCTATCTACCGCCATATTCGAATGCATCACTTTCCCGGATTAGAAAAAACCTTAGGAAATGATAAAAATCACAAAACAACATTTGGAAAAATCATTGACTACGACGGTAAAGTAAAAGACATTTCTCAAACCAGGGTTAAAGATCATGATGATGGCTTATTAATTCATGATGTTTTTATAGCAAACTCAAGAAATTTATTAGATGAAGGAGATGCAATAATTGTGGAAAAACAAGTTTTAGGTAATATATATATGTATATATATAAATGACAAAATGTACACCCATTGTTTATTGAAAAAATTACCTTGGATTTGTGATATTTTGAAGGGCCACCATATTATTGTCCTTTTCGAGGATGTAACAAGATATCTAACCGCGAAAGAAAGCACATCTATAAACATATTAAAGAAAGACATGATCAAGGATTTTCTTTTTCTCGAAAAGGAGGATACGTGTTCAAGAATCGTCATGGACAAACTGTTGATTTTACAGGTAAAAAATAATCAATAGAAAAGGGAATATTTTGTATGGGCTTCTAAGAGTGAGAGTGAGAACAATTCATGATTTATCAGGCATATCATATTTTTGTCCATTAATAAGTAAATACATCGATTTAGAGAATTCGAAAGATTTAGTTGCTGATGGAGATAAAATTGTACATGTCAGAAATCTCAAAAATAAAAAAGGTATATTTTTAAACTTCGAACACGTTTTATTGTTACGTTATCTTAATAAATCAATTAAAAAGGATGTAGGCTCTAACTAAAAAAATAAGTGTTATACTACTGTCCATATCAAGGATGTGATTATTCTCCAAGATTTTCAACTTCTGTTTATAGGCACATACGAGAAAAGCATTATCCAGCTTTCCCCAAATTCACAGTACCGGGAAAGAAGGTTTTTAAAACTACCACCAACCAAATTATCGATTTCACGGGTAAGCGCAAAGTAGAATGATTCAATGAGAAGATGATATACACACTGTATTTATTATATTTGTTAACAAATAGAAACATCACTAATACGCTACTGGATTATTTTTTGATCAATTATTATCATTGTAGAAAATACGAGAAATTTGTTAAAGAGTGGAGATCCATTATTAGTAGAAAACATAATAGCGTCAGGTATGTCATTCTATTAAAACAAACAAATAGATATATGTTAGAGTATTCTTTTTTATACTTTATTTACATTAATTGACATATATCATTTCAATGATAAATGATAGCAAAACGTTATTATTGTCCATATAGAGCTTGCTCTTTTGTAAGTAGATGCAAAAGATCCATGGTTATAAAGCACATTCGAATGCGTCACTTTCCAGAACTACAACATATGTACATGGGTGGAAGAGTCACCATGAAAACTACTTCTGGAAAAATAATTGATTTTGCTGGTAATTAGAAAAGACACTTTGGAATATTAGGCTATTTTAACTCATATAGTAATACTAATAATTAAATATATATCCCAGAATCTTCAAAAAGTCTCTTAAGCGATGGAGAAGTTATCTTGGTGCATGTAAAGCAAGAGGGTATAATTATAAAAATTAATTTCTCTGTTACGGATTTATGAAATCTGTTTATATTCATTTATAATAACTTATTGTTCGAAAACCCTTAATAAAAAAATGCTTTATTTAGGCCGCTTTTACTGCCCCTATCAAGATTGTACTTGTACAACAATTAGTTCTAAATCTCATATGTATCCTCATATTCGAAAACGACATTTTCCAGAGCTACCCAGCTTAGCATCACTGCTTAATCCCCTTATTTTAAAACGGTATTCGGACAAGTCATTGATTTTGGATGTAATGATATATATAAAAAGATTTAAAGTGCTAATCAGAGAAGAGGTGTTCTTTTACTTACTTTCCTTCCTTATCATTATGTCATTATCTGTTGCTTATAGTAAAATCACAAAATCTATTGAAGGATGGCGATACAATTATAGTGGAAAGTGAAAATATAGGTATAAAAATATGAATAAGTTGTGGATTATATTATGCTAATCTTTTTTATGATCTATGTATACTTTCATCACCTGGTGTTATCATCAATGACATAAGACTTATATACAATTATTATCCAGGGCTTTCCTACTGTCCCTATAAAGACTGTACATATTCTGTAGGAATGTTACAGGTTATGTACTCCCATATTCGTACAGAACACTTTAAAAAATTACCAGACTGTTTGAATACTTCACCGGGGTTCTTATTAAAAACCTCCACAGGACAAGTAATTGATTTCAATGGTTCAAACAATAGAATAAGATCTAATAATTGAGGGACTTTCTACAGCCATAATATCCTATTTATTAACTTAGGGTTTCCTTTTTATCATATTGTATATTGGTATCAGGGTCACAGAAATTAATAAAAAGTAAATAGTAATAACAATTGCTACTTATTTCTACCGATAATTAACAACCAAATTAATGCAGTATTTGCCTCTTCTTTTTTTTCTGCCATTTTTAAAATTTAGAATTTTACTGTCCATACAAAGGCTGCAATCATTGGTGGTCCGAAGCATCACGTCTTTATAGGCACTTTCGACAAAATAAGAAGCATGGAGTATGTTTTCCCAGCAAAATCCAAGCAACGCCCTTAGGATTTACTTTTAAGACACCTTCAGGCAAAACTATACATTTTGATGATGGTTAGTATACTACTCTTCATGTATTTAAACAAATGATTTCTTTTAATAGGAGTATAAATATCATTTTAAGTATAATAATTAATATAGCTATGTATTTGGAATTGTTATACTTTAGAAAGTTGCCGCAATTTGCTTTACGATGGGGAGACTATTAGTGTTGAAACTCCTCTTCCAAGAAGAAGAAAATGATCAACATAATACACAACAGAAAAAAAATGGGTTCATGTAATATATTGAGATCCCAACACACATATTTTATCAATAATAAACATAGTACATTTCCTGGGCTTTCCGTCACATAAACCCTTTCTTTTCTAAAAAGATAATATGGTGTATATAAAAGCAAAAAGAAAGAAATGAGCTAATATGATTATCACAAAAAATGCATTATTAGCCAAAACTATTGTTCTTCCTAATTATTTGGATTTGTGTTATTATCATTTTTAGTACTCTTTTTTCTATATTGAAACATCTTCTTTCATGTATAAGTTGCAATGAATATCTTATATTTGTTGTTATGATCATCATCATCAGGAATCGGTTCGTAAACTCCTTCTTCATAACAATCCAATTCCAGTGATATTGTCCACAGTATAAGTTACTCATATTTTATTCACTTTTTGGCATTGAAATTATCTGCGTAAAAATAGCATCCTTTACACCGCTCATTTAAATCTTGGGAACTATATTACATAATAAACATTAAAAACTTGGTTTGTAGTGAAATTCTTCTAAAAGCCATAATATTTATTAAAATGTTACTTGAAAATGGTACTTTTCTTCATACAGATAATCTCGTTCGAATTGAGTAGCAATAACTGCTATATAGTAAATAAAAAAGAGGGAGAATAATAGTTTATATTCAATTATTCTTAGTAGCGAAGTATGTATTCCCATTACCATGAATGATGAACATCTTGGCCTGAAAATATAGACTTTGACAATAATTAAGAACAATTAATACATAATACTCTCAATTATAATATGCTACTACATTAGCATGAGTGAATCATTGAATAATTAAATAATACTATTATCATTGTGAGATGCATATGTAAAAAAGCTTATTATTTATTCTCGATTAAAGGAAGCATAGTGATAATAACTACATAATATATACGCAGCACACTGGGAAATTCACACCATAACACAAAAAAAGTCGATGAAAAGATGCATACGTAGGATACTTTTTTTTATGAATTAAACATATTCTAATCTCAAAATTACACGGAGACGATATTGAATATCGACAGTTGGTGCAAGAGGTGCTATTAAGTATTTACTGCTTTTATTTTTATTTGCTATTGTGCTCTTCTTTAGAGCCTTTCTTCACCCATCGATAATTTCTTGAATAAATACTATCTTCAACTATGATGAAATATCAAAAGAGTATGTAAACTTTATCCGTATCCATCCTTCTTTTATGTTATATAGTTCATTATCTCCAATTTGCTCTTAACCGTTATAATAAAGCAGGTACATATATCGAGAAGGCATCGGTAAATCCAAAATCCCATATTGGAACATATATTTTTTTTCACACTGAATCCAAAAACGACTAAAAAGGAGATTTCATTTTCTCGTTCCGAGGTATCATCACAAGCAACAAATAGTTCTTTCTGTCTATATGTCAATATTCACAACTAATAACATTTTACTTTTAAAAAATGACTCATGATATTGTTTAAGCAATGGGGGATAGGTTGCATGTAATGACTGTGTAGAAGGTAAAAAAAATGATGGTGCTGCATAAATAAACTCAAATTCATATTTATATATTCTGAGGTAAAGTGCGCGGACAAGACGGAGCAGTATATAATAATAATATTAATACATACACGAAAAGTAATCGGAAATAAGAATCGATACATATGCTATAAATATAATAAATGTCTTTGCTGAAAGTGTGCATATACATCGGAATCTTTGTCTTTGCCTGTATTTACATTTAAATGCATTTAATTGTATTTAAAGGGTTCAAAGGTAATACAGGTAACCCCCCAGCTTTATTAACATTTAAATGTACACTAATATAAATTTAAATGCCTTTAAATACCTTTAAATGCATTTAAAATATATTGCCGTAGAGCAAGATTTTTTTTTTTTTTTTGCAGTATATTTAACCATCCAGTTAAATTCATTTTACTACTATTTTGCCTATACAAAATAACTCTTATTTTATTGTAATATATAATTGATCTTTATTCTTGAAAATAATAATAATAATAACAATATCAAACAATCATTTCATAATCTCCTACAGCATCGTAAAGTCTTAATTCTCTATCAGCTTCCATATCCGCATCATTATCATCTTGTACACGGTTTTGCAATTTATGAATTGTATCGGTATAGTGGCTGGATATTGAATCCCAATCAATAAATTGTGTTTTAGTTGTTCGTCGAAGAAGGTAGTCAAGGTAAATTTTGTTCCAATGAGTACCTATTGCAAGATTCGTCTCTTTATTTGTTGCTTGAGCATGTCCACTTCGGGTCGACATATGAAAATATATCTATAATAAAAATCCTATATATTAGCATACTATTCGCAGATTGTTCAAACAAGACAAACGCAGATGCTACCATGGTAAATGTTAAACAAATCAAAGCTGGTGGTATTGGGTCAGGGGTTGGTGCCACCCGTGCTCCCCCTCTACCATTGATGTTGAAAAAAACTTCATTCAAAATCCTTGGTATGCACTCGTTTCTGAACATCTCACCATGTCCAGTATAACCAGCTTTGGCAAAACTAAATATATGTGGATAATAAAACCAGTCGCCTATCATTAGTTACCTATTATCGTTTTACAATAGAGGAAACTCCAAAATTGCGCACCGAAACAAATCCAAAAGGTAAAGGTACTGTTTTTTGCTCCCACTTATTCTAAAGTCATGGGGAAGCAGAGTAGTAGCAAATTTGTACTTCTGCATTCTTGTATCCACTTGGCGACGTGCTGATGTTCTTCTTGCTGTAAGAACATTCCGAAACTTGATGTAGGTATATAAACAGATATTTTAATATTCGCTTCTCTCCCCCTAAATATTCCATCATTGTGGGTCAGGAGCAAAAAAAAAAAAATGATATCACGATTACCTCAGATCTAATTAGTCCAGATGATTCGTATTTAAACCGTTCAAAATCGAGTTCTTCTGAAGTAATTTCGATAGCAAGTTTGTCACTAACAGCATTGGATTCTGCAGTGTCAGGGAAAGCATTAACCGTATAGCAATACATTGCCACACCCTTCTCAAACCTATCCCACTGCTCACCATGATCCATATCAAATGATAATATCCGGGTTTGTTTGCTAGTTTATAATTGTTTAAAAAAGAAAGACAACATAAAACATAAAAATAATTTCTGAAAAAGATTAAAGAACATTATATATATAAATAATAAATTAGGTGCTATCACTACCTGTAAGGGACAATATGAGAATAGTTCAAATTATATGGTGGTCTGTTTTCTACTGGAGAATCTTCTTCATGTTGACCATAGCGACGTGGTGACGAACCTTCTAATATCGATGAACCACTTGAATTTGTGGGATGTGATATCATTTATATGAATATATATTTATACGTTAGTCGTTTTAAGTGAAATAAAAGGGATGTTAATATGCTACCTAGATTGATTCATTGTACGTAAACTAAAGTAATTATCTTCATTCATATAAACTTTGAATAGTATAAATATAAAATACTAATAAACCTGTCATATTGAATACATACATTTCGTTGTTTGATGAATCACTATCACTTGCATTGCATTGATTTTGGACGGGAAAATTCAATCTAAGATCTTGTAAAAGTGTATGCGTCAAAGCTGATTCAGCCTGGTTTGCTGATTGTGAAACTTGAATTGTACCAGCAATCAAGTCTTGATTACTTGGAGAAGGGGTATCTTGGGGAGTAATGCTTGATCTGCTACTAGTTCTTGACCCATATTAAAAACACGATCCATTACTGTTACTGACTATATGACTAACAAAAAAAAGCGATATGGTCAATTGGTCTATGTCAACTTACCTTGATTGCCGTTCTGGTAAAATATTCGAAGTAATTGATTCAATCTGATTTTCAACATTCGAATTATTTCTTGATCTTGCTGCGGAAATTGACATGAGTACTACATGTTAGCACTTTTAGGTGATTTATGATTCATTAAGTACAATTTATGTTACCAGCAACATGCGATCGTGTCAGCCGTCTATTGTGTTGAATGCCTCGGGGTTGATCTAATATATTTTCTCTTTCTCGAGCAATAGGGTCTCTTCTTCGACGGTATTTTTTAGATTGTCTACCACATGCCATTATAAAAGAAAAAATGGATAACTTTTTAATAACTATGCGTGCGGATTTGACTTTATAAGGTTTTCCAGGTCTTGATATCCCTTTATGGCAGGCGTTGCTATGGCAACGCCTGCCAGAATAGGTAAATGCGCAGTGTCCTCCAGCTTTTAAGTTACTTTTATGTGTTAACGAAGTATATTTGCTTAGCCTGTCAAAAACAAAAAGCGCAGCACACCAATGACGATTCAACCAGAAATATATTGTCCATGGGCAAATGAATGCGGCAAGCCTAACCCTTTTACAAGTCTTTTTGCCTACGAACAGCATCATAGAATAAAGCATAGAGATAAACAGATGCCAAGTCTTCGGAATCCACAACCAGAACAACAAAATGAATCTTCCTCAATTCAAGGCAATCAAGATGGTGATGATAATGCAAGTTTTTTTTCTCTCAATTCATTTTCCCAATGCATTCAATGTTACATGTAATAATTTAAACTTTTTACAATTCTGGAAAACTAGATTCCTGACCCCTATAGTGATAATGAGAGTATGGAAACACCTGTACAAACAGCCCAAGAAACTAGACAACAGCCATCCATAGAAACTCTAGTTGAAAAAGGTATATATTTAAAACTTAAGAACTTATCCAAAACGAATTTATTATAAAAAGTTATTGTTATATAGAACCTGTGGGAGTTGCACCCGATTTTGTTCCTGAAGACAACACAAATCTAGGGTTGGGAAATGGAACTCTGAATGAAATAGAGCGGGAGCTTGGATTATGGGCTTTTAAAAATGAAGTCTCTAACAGTTCATATGCCAGGTATTAGTCACATTACAGTGTTTGTTTTAAAATCCCACTAGTTAATTATTGTAATATTCATAATTATATAAAGTCTTGTCAGTTTAATAAACAAGGGTCTTGCTAAAGCACACTTGTCAAAAGAACCTTACTCTTTGTCAACTACATCCATTGAAATCTTAAAAACAAGGTTGGAAGATGACGCAAACACAACAATGCAATTGGTATGTAAATATGTTCTCAATGTATAATATATATTTATTTTAATTCTCTGGTAATAAATTACTTATAAAAAATTAGCCATTTGCAAATACACGTGTCTATTTGGAAGATATTGAAGGCATTCAAACTGACTGGCACCAAGAAATTACTGATGTTGTGGGGGAGATTCATTTTAGTTATCGCAATATAAAAGATGTATGCCAGGCAATATTTTCGCATCCTATTTTCTGGAAAGTTATGATTAACAAGCCTAGTGTGCATCGTCAAAATGGCGAGAGAGTGTTTCTTGATATTGATTCAGGGGAACATTGGGAAGAGATGCAGGTAAAATAACTTATAAAAACATTTGTCTTCTCAACAATAATTTAGAATGTAGAATCTATGGCTATATGAAATCTTTATTTTTCTCTTTAGTTAAAATTCCCTGGTAATATTATTCTTAATATACTTTTGGGATCTGACCAAACGATTGTGGCTGGAAATGGAAGACATAAAGCATGGCCAATATATTTAAAGCTTGGTATTATTATAAAACTCCCTCAAAAATTGATGGGTATACATGGATAATGATTAAAAAAATAGAAAAATAAATAAAAGATATTAAGAGGCTAATATTCACATATGTATAGGAAATGTTCCAATGAAGTTTAGAAACAGCGAAAAACACCATGCTTCAAGAGTACTTGCTTATTTACCTGTGGTTAATTGGAAAGAAGGAGTCAACCCACCTACTTGGTTAGCAACTGCTCGTGTTGCTATTTTCCATCACTGTCTTTCTCTTATACTGGCCCCATTCCGATCAGAAAATGAAAGGTATATTAAATTCGACAGTAATCTAACAAATTTATGCGTTATATTAGATCAATAGTTGTTATTTATTATTATTGGTTTTCATTTCGTATTTTAGTGTGCAGCCATTTTTGTTACAAGGCCCTTATAACAGAATTTATCCCTGTATTCCAATTTTGTCATGCTACATCGCAGATCTTCCAGAACAGTAAGTAGTAATGAAATAAATAAAGCAACTTATAGTAGCAACCATTATGTTTAGTATAAAATATATAACTAAAATAAATAACAGACGAATGATTGCTATAGTTAAAAATGGACAAACAAAATTTTCATGTCCACGGTGTCTTTTACCAACTGCTCACTTTCATCTCCCATATCAACCGGAAAATGTGCAAAATAATGGAGTTATTTTACGGTCCAAGGAATTTATGGAGGCGATTTACAAGCATGGCAAAACAATGTTAAATAATGGTCAATCAGTAACAGCATTGTGCAGAGCGTATTCAACGCATATTGTCGAAGTAAAAGTTGTCTTTGTCTATGCATTTTTTGTATATATAGATATATTGTATTTCAGTCTCCCAAAGATTTCATATCGATATACTTTAGAACGCTTTTTGGAGAATACCTTTATTTGATGAAGTTTCTAATTTTTTGGTTGTGGATTGTTTACATCAACTTGGAGGTGTATATCAACATCTTGCTGAATGTGTTGAAAAGATTGTTAAAGCATTGCCGCATGGAAATGAGAAGTTGAAAAAAATTAACAAGAGGTTATTTTCAATGTTAACAAAGTATGAATGGTGAATGAATTATACTGATTAGTGATTTGATGCATTATAAAATATAATATATAGAGCTTCGCTTATCACCGCATTTAAAGAACTACGATCATTTAAAACTGGTTATATATTGAGTGCATTGAAGAATCCCACATACACCGAAATGAAGAGCCATATGAGCGTTAGTACTTTTCGTAATATTTGAAATTATTGCATTTTATAATTGATTATTGCTGTTGGATGTATAAAGTCACAATATATGGTATTTAATAATTTATTATGTACACACTAGATTCTGTTATCCTGCGTTCATGATTTTATTCCATTGCAAGCTTCTTTGTGTCTTCGAAAATTTATCGATTTTTTTTACTTAGCAACGCGAAATATACACACTGAAAGTTCACTGAAAGAAATGCATTATACGTTGGAAGAGTATAATTCTTTGTGCCCAATATTTCAATCTTATTCTCGAGTAAGAATTAAATATCAGTTATATTATAGATTGTATATCATGATTTTAATAGTATATTATTTTATAGCTGATAATATTCTCAATTTTTTCGTTTAGTCTAAATTACGATTTCCTAAGCACCACATGCTCTGGAAATACCACAGTGACATTCGTAAATTTGGTGTAGTTTCTGGATATAGTACCTGTCAAACCGAATATCAGCATAAAGTAGACGCAAAATCTCCTGGTAGAAGAGTAAATTTTCACAAATATAAAATGACGAAGCAGGTACCTCTATAGGCTAGTTTAATATTATAAACATGATGAATAATCTATGCCAGCGAAGTTTCTAAGTAACTTTTCTTTTGAATGAAAATTAGATGTCATCATTTGTATATTATAGAGATCTTTTATTTGACGAATATTGGTATACCATGATGAGTGCACCTACTTCTGAAACTATAAGTTTACCAAATATTCATCCAACAATTGCGGATAGAAGGCTATATTCTACTTTGGAGAGAGGGAAGCCATTATTATTTTCCACTATCCAAGATAAATATCCAAACTATCCAAGTATCATACCACTTATTCGATGTTGTTTGCATACTATTGCGAAAGGACCGAATCAAACCTGCAGTTTGGGAAATATGCCGCACCTTGCCAAGTATGAGGTAGCTTTTTTTATATTATTTTGCTTACACGGTCTGATATTGGACCAAAATCTATATATAATTTTAATATACGAATTTCAAACAAAACATTGAAATTTTAGGCTCAAGTTTATAGAAGTCTCGCGCTTAATGGAGCGTACGTTAATGGAGAACGCTATAAAAAAATTTTGTACGCACATCCAGATTTTTACGGTGGATCACGATTTGATTATGCATTGTTCGAGGATGGATCAGTTTCAAAATTACTTCTTTTTTTTACTGTGAAGCCCAAGGTCACCCCAGAATATCCTAATCTACCAAATTCGATAGACTTATGCCTCGTGGAAAGATATACTATAATCGATCAGCCTCATCCAAGTGGTTTTCAAGTTGTCACTGAGAGTGAAAACATGCAGGTATACGATCGTTATCAAGTATGCCGTGTTAGTGACATCATTGATACGTTACATGTCGTACCTGATTTTTCTACTGCATTGAATGATAATGAGAATTCTCGTATTTTTGAAAGATACCTTGTCAATAACGATACACACCCATTGATAGATAGAAAAGGAATATTGAAAGAAGTTGAAGATCTAGTGATGTGGGGCCATTTGGAACCATCATCTTCTGATGAAGATGAAAATGAAGAAGGGTTATATAGTGATGATAATTACAGTGATGAAGGGTATTCAGAAACAGAGGATTATGAAAACTAGCATTATTTTTTAAAAAACCGTTAAAGAATTGAATAAAATTAGCAAGCAAGTTGTTAATTCATATTATCCACTTGGTTTTGGTTTTAAACTTTCCTTAATTATACTCTATACATTATCAAAATTATAAGCATCATATTTGTAGTTCATCTACTTCAATGAAAAATATATACATGATGTAATATATCAGAAAACATTTTAATACATATTTTCTAACTCAAGAAACTTTATATACCTTTAAAGGCAAATAAAGACAAATAAAGGTTAAAAAGGCAAATACAACATACAACTAAAATTTAAATGCATTTAAAGGTAAAACCAAACTTCCGATGTAGATTTAGTCTGATAAAGAAACTGGTTTTGGTACAAGGATGATGTATAGTCTACTACAGATTAATAAAATCATTCTGGCTGTTTATTGTTGATTGAGCATGGTATGAAATAATATACAATAGGTACCTTATTAGTGAAATGAATCAAAATAAAGAGTAACTATTGTTTGTATACTTAAGCATAGTGATCTTTCATTATCATATATTGCTTAGTCTAATGATGGTGCTGAAAACCATTAATAAGTTTGTATCTCATATATTTTTAAAATGTGAAATCAATTCATCATTCTTAACATATACCCAATGTTTGCTTTAGTGTTGCTAGGCTGATAAATATTTGAGGAAATAAATAATAAATATAATTATAATCAATTCAATATTGTATGGTATTATAACTAGTATGTTGCTTTTTATTATTATTATTATTAATGCGTGCTACTGGTTCTAGTATAATATGATAGTGGATAAATGCCAACATCGTCATCGTCACCATATGAAACATGGCTTAGTAACAAATAGCTGCTTCTTGTAAAAAAAAAAAATAACCACAACCACAACCACAAGAATGATGTATATGTGAATATCTTCTTGTTCTGGTAATAATGTGTTTTGATTTATATATCTGAGTATAGCTAAAAGTACCACTCAGAAAAAAAAGAGAGATTTAAACCATGGTGATATTAAGCTTTTCGGATCTATCATTTTTGTTTTAATGAATAAGGATATTGTTGTTTCTTCGAATTCCAAATAATCACTGTCACCCACAGGACTTGTGCTTTGTATACTTCTTGTGATAGGCAAGAATCAAAAACTTCTCTCATCCTACAATTTTGGAAATGGCTATATATCATTCCTTGGAATGTGAATAAAATTGGTAATCTGATAAAGGTGCTGACAACCCGTGGGCAAAGAGCAAGAAAAAAAATGACACTTTAAATATGTGTGAGTGTGAATGTGAGTGTTGTGTGTTTTTTTAACAAGAATAGCATGAAAGTCAATGATTTTCTTTTTTGTATGTGTTTGTGCGTCTAATGAAGAAAGGATTGAGTCGGGCAAGAAGGTGAAAAATCGTAACAGTTACTTATTTTGGTTGAACTCTATTTTCACACTTACTCATAAATTGAATTGTGGTGGGAATACATGTAGTACTATAAAGACGACGACATGGGATAAACGAAGTCATTCTATTGCAATAAGTGGTGAATGTTGTATATATATGATAATAAAGGAAAAAGTCTGGAGGATGAGCTGATGGACTTGAATTACCTGATAATTGGAATTGTCCGAGATAATGGATATATTGATTCCGCCCTATTTGAGGATACTAAGAGTGATGCAGAACCAAACATAAGAAGAGTGATCCATTATAAAACTTCTTATTCTTATGCATAGATGTAACTGACAGCCTGGTTTGTACTGATTTAAGAAAAAAAAAATGTTTTTCTTTTTTTTTTTTGTTTTCGCCAGGGACGAAGTATTCGTGTCATCGTAGCCGTAATTAACTTTAAAAATAATGGATCTCGATAAGATAAAGTGCAAGTCTGGCCAGTGTATATCCCATTCCCTCGGAATTTTAGGGTTGACAAAGTATGAGTATAACTTACATTTAAAATACTAAACATAGGAATATAATAAAAAGAGAGTGAAAAAAAAAAGCTTGGCTTTCATGATAAGAGTAGCAGAATGAAATGTTCCCTTAAGAGTAAAATTGTATTAGGTGAAAAATTTAATGGCGTGGGATATCATTCCATTTGAATAAAGCCCTGAAATTATTTATTATACTACCATGAAATTAGAGAAAAAAGCGTGGGCGTATTCTGATGTAAGCGTTCCACATAGATACTTCCAATAATGGTATTCTGACCGAATTTATATAATTACATGTAATGGGGTTTCATATAGAATAGAAAGAACTGGAGTTACAGAGGAGGAGAAAACGGGACAGGATCACCCTTTTGCCCTTGGGCTTCAGTCTCCTACCTAACAGTAAGAATTTCATTGGATGAACCGAGATATATCAATCACTAATTGCAGACCGGTTCAATAATATTCGCGCGTGGTACCAAAACTTAAACAAAAATGGATGGGGAACAAAGAACAAACGTATTTTTTTTTGTTACTATCTCTTTTTATTGTATTTTTAAATTTTTTAAGCTGTCAACGTTATAACTTTTTTTTTCTGAAAATAACTACTATAGGAAAAATTATACGATTCAAAAAAAAAAAACCTACTAAAACGTTCTTTTTGTTTTAAGCTATCAACTATTAAGAATAGTTTCTATTCATTCCCACCCAATACTTTCATGGATCATTTTTCCCATTTTGTGAAAAAAAAATCGTCCTCATCCTGGTTGCGTGGGTAAAAAAGTAAGAATGTGAGTAAATTATTTATTTATTTTATTTCATACGTTTTAAGAAAAATTGCGGGGAAAAGGCATCATGTTGTACACACAAGCAAGCAAATTTCAAGATTTAGAATAAGAATTATAATGCAACCAGTGGCAACCTTGTCCGATATACGGTATGCCATAGGTTATACTCTCAAAAAAAAACCTCCATTGCCACTTTTTTTTTCTTAATATGTAAATCTTGGGAAGTATTTTTTAAATGTTTTTTATATAAAAGGGCTAAGATCTATCAACAAAAGAAATCGTAGCAAAACATCAAATAACTACTACTACTACTACTACTACTACTCTATATATACATCTTTGTAAATTTATTTATTCTTTTTATATACGTAACTCTACTTTTTTATAAATATCGAAATGTCTGCCATTGATCAAAAACCCCAAGTTGAACTTCATGAAGCTGTTGCAGTTGATATGACCGCTTCTTCTGATAAGCATTATTCTTCATCATCCTCTTCTGGGCATAATAAACAAGCAGTACAACCTCCTGCACATGCTTTCCCACCACCTGGAAAAGCCAATCCTCTTGCTATTGGTTTCTCTGCTTTCTCTCTTTGTTCATTTGTATTTGGTCTTTATAATTCCGGACTTATCACCGATCTTCCTCAAGTCGCTGTAGGTGTTTCTGTTGGTGTAGGTGGTCTTGGTCAGCTTTATGCTAGTATTGCCTGTTTCATTATGGGCGAAACTTTCCCTGCTGTTACCTTCTTCACATACTCTGGTTTCTTTTTTGCTTTCGGTATTATGTTCAGTCTTCCTTCTGGTTTTATTGAAGCCGCTACAGCTGGTGGTTCGATTGATCCTTTGAACAGATGTATGGCTTTGATTCAAGCTGCTTTTGCTATTTGTTCTTTCTTTTACTTTTTGGGTACTCTCCGTCAACCTTATTTAATTCAAGCTATCTTGCTTTGTGTGTTCTTGACTTTTTTGACTGGTTCAATTGGTCAATTCACCGATGTTCATGGTTTGATTGTTGCTTCTGGGTGGTTCTCATTTGCAGTGGCTGCTTTTGCATGGGTAAGTTGCATTTTATATTTTGGAGGAAGAGGAGAAGGGGTGGGGAAGAGATATAGTAAGACCCATATATTATGCTAGATATTGAATGATAAACTAATGTTTCTTTGTATTTCCTTAGTATGTTATGTGTGCAATGCTTTACACGCCCGAAAACACTTGGATCAGATTACCAGTTTTCTAAACAGCAGTAATATAACACCAAAGTTATTATTGTATAATACACACACACATATATCCCCTTTATCCAATATTTTTTAGTACTATTATTATTAACTAACAGCAACAAGTCAGGACAAATTGTTGTATGATATTTTATTTGTATGTTTGTAAATTAATGCTCTATTATGAAACCTACTACTACTACTTAAAGTTACTCTACTTATATTATTATTAGCAATATTATGTTATAAATAAAAATTCCTCTGTGAGAAAAAAAGGCTATTATTATTGATTGTGCTCGATGATTAGCATCTTGAGGAGAAAGTACTCGGATTGTTTCATGGAAATATGAAAGGTACCACAGCAACCAAATGACTGATCCAAGGAGTGCAAAGATCTTTTTTATTTTTAGAAACAGAATTGGAATGAATTTTTTTTCATCATGCCAATTCATGACGCGAAATTCAAAACGCGCAGCGCGTTTGTTGTCACTTGGTAACACTGTTTCCATTCGAACCCCTCTTTTTTGACAATGAACGATGACAATGATAGTAGCGATGACGAACAAATGCGGCTAGCCATTGCCTTATCTCTTCAAAAAGGTTTGTATTATTAAAAATTTATCTACTCACTACTTTTTTTTTTGGCACGTACAAAAAGTATATTATTCAACATAAAAAATTAGATCAAACCAAAACACAACCACAACCATCACAACAATCCAATTCAAATTATATCGATTTAACTGAACGTTTTGACGATGAGCAACGAGAGAATGACGATTTACGGAAAGCTATAGCAATGTCTCTTGGTAAACCTGTGGAGAAACTTACTGCGAGAGAAGTATTGCTCGGTCAATCTTCCAGTTCTACAAAACGTCCATTCCCTAGCGACAAGACATCCTCTTCTTCTAATGTTGAAAGACCTTTAAAAATACCAACACTTCCTGGACCCACACGTTATTGGGATGGTGTAGTTAAGCTTACTTATGTTACTGGATTTACTGGACCCAACTTTATTCGCTTCGAAGATATTGTTCAACGCGTAAGAAAATGAAATAACAAAAAGAAAAGAGACCAAGTTGTTTATTTTTTTTCTTACAATTTTCTTTAATATAGAACGGCGTAAAAAAAGCTGTACTCACAGCCATGGTGGTTAGTACGGATTGGATAGAACAGCAATTTCCTGCAAGTGCTAATATTTGTATTGTACTTCATGGTCGTCCTGTAAGTTGATAAAATAAGATTTAATTCGGACACAAGCAGCATCAATTGGGAGAAATAATAAAAAAACATATCCTTATTATATATATATCGCTAGGCAATGTCACGTCAAATGTCATCCAATCGTATATTCATCATGCCTCCAATGAAGGATGACAAATTCGGTGTTTTTCATCCCAAACTCATGTTATTAGTTCATGAATCTTCGTTAAGGGTGGTGATTGGTTCAGCCAATTTGGTAAATATTTTTTATACTATCAAAATCCAATTTCCTAGACACATATTGAATGATAAAAATATTTAGGAACCCTATGATTATAAAGACCTTGAAAATGTTGTGTTTATACAAGATTTTCCGTTGCTCAAAACAAAACCGTTGGATTCAAAAACACAACTGAAACCCTTCGCACGAGAAATTTACGATTTATTGGGACATATGCAAGTACCCTCTTCAGTACAAGCAGAGCTTTTCAAATATGACTTTTCCCGCGCCAAAGCCCATATTGTTGCATCTGTTTCAGGTGTTTTTGAAGGCGATCAATATAGCAGATATGGTCACGCTCGACTTGCAAAAGTAATAAAGGAGCTAGGCGCGGCGGATCCAAATCGTCCCCCGCAAGTAGAAATGCAAGTAAGTTATCGTGGAGTGAAAGAGAAACTGGGTGGAAAAGGTGGGGAACAATGATCCCGCATTTAACCTTTGTCTAATAATGAGTGTATATTTCAGACGTCATCCTTAGGTGGTCTAAATGTTTCTTATTTGAATGAATTATATCGGTCATTTTCAGGCATTGAACCTTATGCAAATGGTAGTAAGCCTCCACGACAAACAAAATCAGGTACACTTCCTCCGATTGATGTTATATACCCTACGACAGATACAGTGAACGATAGTAGACTTGGACCACCGGTATGTTTTTATATGATTTGAAGAAGACAGTTGGAAGTAATATATTTTGAAGATTCTCTGGAGAAAAGTGTATGACTTATTTCATTTATATGGTTAAACAGGGTGCCAGCACGATATGTTTAAATACGAGTTCATGGAGAAAACCAACGTTTCCAAAACAAGTAATGTGTGATGCTATCAGTCACCGACCAGGAACATTGATGCATTCCAAAGTATATATATATAGGAGTTTATAAATGGATTAGTAATAAGGAATAGGGATAAGAATATGAGATCCATTGGATGGATGCATGTTGATCTTCCCTTTTTTTTAGTATATCGTCACAACTTTAAAATCCAACAAAACGACACCGTCATCTTCATCCTCATCTAAAAGTGATGATACTACAGCAACAAATAACAAAGAATTAAAAGGATGGGTTTACTGTGGGTAGGTTAAATCATCCTTATTCATTGTAACCATTATTACGAAGAAAAGAAAATGGTTAATTTATTTTTTCATTGACATAATCTAGGAGCCACAATGCAACCATGGCAGCATGGGGCAAGTTATCGATCTCGAAAGACACCAAAAAACCAAAAATGGCTATCAAGTAAGTATGTGGATGACGACTTTGTTTTATATTTTTTTCTGCATATCTAATCATATTTTATGGATAGCAATTGGGAATTGGGTGTTGTTATTCCATTATACGAAGATTCGGATATTCCGGTCACATACCGGCGACCTCCTCCTCGATACAAGCCATCTCAAAATGCATGGACGCAGGATATGAGTTGGTGACCATGTTATTTCATGATATGGATCGTTGATGAAAATTATAGATATATGTATACCTCAATGGCTGACTGTTAATTTGTATAGTGGTATTTGAAATAAAAAGATGGTGAGGATGGAGCAGAAATATGGAATTAAGCGTCTTGGGAATATATATTGAGAATAATATATAGTTCACTACTACATGATGGTTACCATACTAGGTTTTTTAATTATTTAATTATTGACCCATGATGATTCTTAACTTCAATATCTTAAATCTTCTACTTCTGCTCTTGTATTATCATCCAAATCGGAAGTATTAATGCTGGAGGGTATAATACACAATGGGGAAATCTATATACTATATGGTAAGGGGTGTATGGGGATAGGATACTATAAATCACGGCTGTATACGTAATAATCATTCTTTTAAAGAAAAGTAAAAAATAAAGATGAAATACCCTATCTTCGTCATTATGAATAACCTTTCAATACCCTTTGGCTGTAGGGCAATCTCCCATTTTCCGTTTGAAGTTGTATCACAAATTCACACGTAAAATGAATAAAAGTAATAATGTGCTGCTAAAACCAAACAAGCATTATTTCATTTTCCTTGTTTTTCTTTGGTTTGCTCCTATTTACATGAATATAATGCGACACCTCCTGTCGTTAACAGTAGCATATGAAAATACTAATGCCTAATGAATATATTTTAATGTTGCTATATATTTATTTAGTGTATTTATTACTTGTGTATACATAACGAAACATAAAATGATTCCTTATTCTACTATTGAATGAGGTATTAAACTTCTTTCACTATATTTTTTTCTACTTCATGTGTTTGAAATCAGTATATACAAAGGTATTTAACTATGTAAAATGATGTTTATACGATACGAATTACAAAAAAAAATCCTGAAAAATAAAACCAAGAATTTGTTATTCCTGTATTAAAAATCACCAATTGTCAGTCTCTTATCGTCTGGTTCACTCATCATTATGAAGATAGCAGCATTATGAAAGCAATAATACCTCGTGTACTGTGACTACAAGGTAGAAGATTAACATAGTAGTACTCCACCAGATTTTTCAAATTAGGCTACAACAGTTACTATGGGTGTAACCCAGCACTTTTTTCATGAATCTGCTTGTTTTGTTAAAAAGAGGCGCATAATTATATTCTAATTTTCGCAACCACGGCATGTATACTAAAATAAGATTCGTCATCCAAAACCAAACTTATCGAGCGAGAGAGAAAAATAAGGCATCGATTACAAATATATTTTTTATTACATGTTTCCAAGTATGACAAAATCAGCAAATCCCTGATGTGTGGGGAAAGATAGTAATAATGCGTGATAATCTGCAGGCAATTAAATAACCAACTGTTTAATACCTAGATTTTTAAACACTAAATATTCTTTATGTAACAGCAGTTTATTTGATACACGCGTATACTACATTAACATGATGATAGATCACAATATTCATACACGCACTAGTAAATAAAATGTATACTTTTTCATATTAAAGGACCCTCCTGTGCCAGTCAAAAGCAGAGAAAGGAAGAGAAAAAAAAGAGCGCGCAAGAGGCTTTTCACACAACCGGGAAGAATTTTTAACGTAAATAGTAGGGTGGGATAGCAGGTCATATGATTAATTTCACTTTCCAATGTCTAGAAAAAAAAAGTATTCAACTTTCCGAGACCAAAAAATTCTGCGATTGGATCAGAATTTATCCCGTATGTACTGCACGAATCCGTAGATCTTTGAAAAAAATTACAAAGAACTTAAACTTAAATTTCTTTGTCATATCGATATTATCATTTATTTATGTATTATATTGAACACAAAATTATCTTCAGATACTAATGATACTTAAGAGGGTGCATTGTGTAGCAGATATAAATACCTTATGGCTACTTATGTAATCAAACAAATACTACTACAGTCGGATCAGACTATATGAAGAAGTAAACACTAAACCTCGACTACAATTAGACTAAACTTTTTGATTATTTTATGCAGCAAAGATTAAGATTGTCATTTACATATGTAATCTAACATACCGTGCGAATTTGCACACGCAATCAAGAAATACGATCTCCAACTAACAGCTTACCACGCCAGTTTTCCGAAATAGTTACTTGTTGAGAAATACTAGATCACAGGACTTAATCAAAATGGCATCACCAAATATTACGGCCTCCACCGAACCAGGCATTATGACATTAACATCGATAATTCATAGGAAAACCAGTGGCGCAACGATAACATTGGGATATATACTTTGTTATTCTTGACAATATAATGACTTGGTATTTAAGCAGAAGTCAATAATATATATATATATCTTGGTAAATGACAATGACACTGCTCAAGACAAGGTAATATAGTAAAGTGTCTTTTTTCGTCAAATATGATAAAAAACACTCTTTTAATTTCGGATTATGGTTTCCGAAGTATATAAACACATGATAACAAGCTTAATCTTCTAAAACTTGTCCCACATAATTGGGCTGCTTTGTAGAAAAATAGCTTTAAAATCCATAGCACCAACGACAGTATGAGTCTAACATATTACTATATCATAACATTACTGCAACTATACATCTTGTGATTTTTATTATATACAATATTTTGATTATGAGATGTTGATGAATTATGTTACCGAATACCATTTAAATATCACCATATATCGATAAACGTAATACGTTTGTTTTTCTAATAAAAAGTAAAATTTTATATGTATAATAATGATTTATAGCTTGTTAATTTATCCCGCCATACATAGAATCTAAATCAGGCATTCTCAGCATCTCCAGACTATTCCTTCTTTCTGTCAGACAAGTATAATGACTTGAACCTTCAAAAAAAAAAATAGAAAGCCAGGATTCCGTCTAAATATGATGTATTACATATATATTAAATGGTGATATCTACTTTTTTTGTGGGAGAAGGCGAATAATACATTGGAAAGTTCTGATATGGTGCTACAACAAAACACATTTTTAAAAGTGATTTGGACAACACATGATGATGTAATATATCACATATAGAAAATATAGAGCTGGGTTTTTGACCATATTCTCCAATATTTATGTGTCCAGTAATTCTATTTAATATATACTGCATCCATGAACATACCACACACTTTTAAAACTTGAGAAATAATATCAGAAAAGGTGGGAAAAGTATAAATAAGGAAGATTACACCAGATGTCTTATATTCTCTCTTTCTCTTCTTTGACTTTATCATCGTCAAGCTTTTCATTTCTTTTCTAGTTTAATTATTGGTCCATCTTTCTTCTCGAGTAGTATTACAATGGATTCCATGACCAAGGGTAGTGATCAAGGCTCTTCATCCGATGCCAAATTCAGTTCTTCGTCTGCTCCTTTAGATCCACAGAAAGAAAGCGCTCCATACATTGATCCCATTATTGAAAAACGTTTGGTACGGAAGCTCGATCTTAGAATGTTACTCTGGTCATTTATTGCATATTTTGCAAACTTATTGGATCGAAACAATCTGCGTAAGATTTAGTTATAAATTTATTATTTAATTAATATTTGTTGAAATATACTCCTAGCAGTAGTCCAAGGATTTTAATAATGATTAATTGTATGATTTAATAGAAAATGCCTTTACTATGGGTATGAAAGATGATTTAGACTTGAATAACGTTGCCTATAACTGGGCAACCACGATGTTCTTTATTGGTTATGTTGTGTATGTATTAACTCATAATTTTATTATTATTATTATATATATATATAAATGAAGACGCATGACTGAATGGCATTGGCCTAATATATGATATGCTTTTCTTTTAATAGATTACAAATTCCTGGTAATATTATTATTACCAAATTTTCGCCAAGGTTGTTACTTCCATCCGTGGTCATTACTTGGGGTGCTGTAGTAAGCTTTATGGCATTGATTAATGACTACAAGGCACTCTGGGGTCTTCGTTTATGTCTTGGTCTTGCAGAGGTATTAAAATTACGTATTACCATATGGTGTTGCTGTATTTTTAAATTTTTATAATTAAGCAACTCTATCGAATTAATACTCTCGTCATTTTTTAGGCTGCATTTTATCCTGGTATGATTTTTTTATTAGGGAGCTGGTATACTTCTGAGGAGTTAGGAAAACGTACCATGTTTTTTGCAACTGGAAATCAAGTTTCTGGTGCCTTTGGTGGATTAATTGCTGGTGGTAAGCTTAAGTTACTTGGAGCGTGTCAAGTGAACAAAACTTTGGATTTGAATAAACCTAAAAAATAGAGGAAATACAGGAATTGCAGATTCAATGCATGGAGCTGGTGGTCTTCCAGCATGGAAATGGTTATTCATCATTGAAGGATTAATTGGCGTGGTTGTTGGAATAATGGGCTATTTTCTTTTACCAAACTTTCCACACAATACAAAATGGCTTACGGAGGAAGAATGTAAACTTGCGGTTTCAAGAGTTCAAGATCAAGGCAAACAAGTTATTTCCAAAGCATATTCGTGGAGAACGTATGTATTTAATTATATAGTCATTGAAATAATAGAAATATTTAAATGTATAAGCAAATTTTATATTATATAATCAATTCAATGCTTACCACTTTTATTGCTGCCGATGCCATTTACTTTATATGAATGATTTTTTTTAGTGTGGCTAATGTTATGGCAACACCTTACTCGTGGCTTATGATTATCAACTTTGCATGTATTTATATTGGAAACAACATGTCTCTCAACTTTGCCATTATTTTACGTGAGATGGGCTATGAAGTAGCCTTTTCAAACTATATGAACACCCCGGCTTATATCTTTGGTGCTATTCTTGCGGTCTCCATTGGTTGGTCTTCTGACAAAAGAGGAGACCGTGCTTTCCATATTGCGGGTACACAGCTATGGGTTGGTATTTGGTTTTTGGTCCTTGCTGTTGTAAATCACGGAGCCAATCCTGCAGCACTTGTATTTATTGGTACATATGCAATTACCGCCAATATATCAATGACAGCACTTTGCCTTGCTTGGTCCAATGAGATATACAAAAAAGATCATAATACACGCGCTGTGGCTATTGCTTTTATAAATGCAGTAGGCAACCTGGCTCCTAATTTTGTTAATGTCAGGGCTTGGGTATGTAGTATACATTATAGTTTATATATATTTACAATAGTAATAGTGATTAAATATGCTTTTTTTTTATTCTAGGTTGTGTCAGATGCTCCTGAATTCTGTAAGTTAACAGTATATAGTGATGCTATGTAGAAACATTTAAAAATGAAAAGGGATATTTTAAAGGAAGATGACGAAAAAGAGATTCATAAAAACTGGGAAATTATCTAACTTTTTTTATAAGGGCTCGGAAAAATTACTTCCATGGGAATGAGTTTTGCTTCCGTATTACTTACCATTCTTATTTGGTACTTGGTTCGAATCGAATTTATGTTACCAAAGGCTACAGAGGAGAAAAAGAAAGATCAAGAAGAAATCGAAGGAAGCAACAATGCCTAATTTTAAGATGGGGCAAAGTAAACAAATTGATATGCAGTATAAAATAAAGTGTACATGTAATTTCTTTTTATTTAGAAGCTCTTCTTCCGAATAGATCTGACCCATCATGTATTTTTATTTAATTGTTTTATAAATATTTATACTCTTACATTTTTACTATTTCTATACGTACTTTGTATAGCTATATGATATATAAATAATAATTATTGGGTAAGTGGTTTTTCGGATTGCTATCATATTCACTGGTATGTCCTCTAAAAATGTATGAGATATGATGTTAAATCCCTTTATGTAGCAATAAGTAGTCCTGTGGAATACTGGTAAAATAATAATTCATTACATATATATTATCGAATGGATTGTTGGAATTTTTCACAGTTACCCATTTTTACATACTCATGGATCAAACAAACCAAAAATCTTGACTGCATGATGTGAGTACGTAGTGTCTGCAATTATATTTTATACCAGAAATTCCGATAGCTTTACTTGGTGAATATCATAGGAATATTATCCATGCGGCGCTTGCTCCGATGGGAAGGTGGGAGTAGAAAACCTAGTAGTGTACAGTGCTATGCTGCACAGACTTTCTAAAAAGCCACAGCATCCATCTGTTGTTGCCATTTATAGCAGAGGACTAGCCATTATCTTGGGAGATGTGCATCTTTGTTTTACATGTATACTTAGTTGTTGTATTGATCCTGCAGCAAATTTATTATAAATAATACAGCCGATAATATTTTTTTTATAAATTATTACAAATTATATACTTATTGTTTAGTAGTCTATACATTGGAAAAAAAAAGATACTGAAAAGGGTTTTTTTACTATGGGAGAAACATGGTCAGAAACAAACCATCTAAACCGGAAAAGATGTAAAGCAAATGGTATAATACCAGGAATGATAGTAATAATTCATAGTTGGATAAATCAAGGATTACATCGACTTCGCGTATATGCACTACCGGGGAGCTCATCAATATAGTATAGAGAAAAGGTTTACCCACTAGGCGGAATAGGTCTTGGAATTATCTGGGATTCTTAGTAATACAGCACTAGACCCTACCAGCCCAGCCAATGCGAGCCTCTCAACCAAGTATTTTTCCCACCTGTTCGCTTTTATACCGCTACCCCGCTCGCGTTACCCTTGAACCCTTATTTTTTTTCTTTCTTTCGTCAACCATAAAAAAGTCATGTCACTCAAGTGGGGAATCATTGGAACTGGAAGCATTGCACATACCTTTGCCATTGGTTTAAAAGCTGCTAAAAAGGGAGAGTTGGTGGCTATTGGAAGCCGAGCTAAAGAAACCGCTGTCAAGTTTGGTTCTCAATATGGAGTACCTGAAGACAAGTGCTACGCTACCTATGCTGACCTTTTGAAGGACCCTTCAGTAGACGTTGTCTACATTTCTACTCCTCATCCCCAACATTGCGAAGTTGCCATTCAAACTGTTCAGGCCAAGAAGCATGCTCTTGTTGAAAAACCTTTTGCAATGAACGAGGAAGAAGCGACGCGTATTCTTGCAGCAGCCAAGGAAAACGACGTGTTCTTGATGGAAGCTTATATGTATCGATGCCATCCACAAACACGAAAAATTGTTGAATTGATCCAAACTGGAGCTATTGGACAAGTCAAGGTGATTCGTGCCAACTTTGCCTTTAATGGTTTCCCCTTAGGTTCCGACTCTCGATTGTGGAGAAATGAGTTGGGTGGCGGTGCGATCTTGGATATTGGTGGATGTAGGCTATTTTTTTGTAACTTTTTTTGTTGGATACATGTGTGTGAATATATGATTATATGTGAACTCAAGTGATACAAAATACAATGGTATAGATCCCATGTCGTTTGCGCGTTTAATTGCTGGTGTTGCTAATAACCAAGGTTTCGCTAATCCAACTGAAATCAAGGCAGTTGGACACATTCAACCTGATACCAAAGTGGACGAATGGACTATTGCATCTTTATCCTTTGATGATAAGATTTCTGCACAACTTTTCACGGGTATTTTCGCTGACACAGATAGTAGTGTGACAGTCCTTGGTAGCAAAGGATCGATTACTGCACCCAACCTATGGAGACCTGATTTACCTGCAATGGCTGCTATGAAGATTGAATTGACAGAATATGGTAAAGAACCAGAACAAGTTCCTTTTGATCTCCCTGAACCTAATCTTTATGCAATCGAGGCAGATGCTGTTGCAGATGCTATTTCCCAAGGTGAAAAACAATGCAAGTATATGACCTGGGAAGACAGTATGGGTCAAATCCGTGCCGTTGACAAATGGCGTAAAGAAATTGGTTTGGTTTATCCTTCTGATAATTAAGTGTGTAATCATCCTTTTGTATCTTTTCCCATTTCTCTTAAAAACTATTGTTGCTTGATCCGCCTTTTCCCCCTTAGCTTTAATAAATGACACACTATATCTAACCTCGAATTTCTCTTTCATCATATCCCCAAATAAAAATGGTAATCCATTGACTATGTTGGAAATATAATACTGGGTAACACTTTCTTTGTAAATGATGGTAAAGGGATAATTGGGTCATGGTACATTAGATTGGAATTATCGAAGGCGTCACACTTGCTGGGTTACTGTTAATTACATTTCTTTCTCTATACTGCATTTGATGACTCATAATAACTTGTCATGACAAACACAAAACGGAACACTTCTTGAGGCAATATATCGTCGGTATTGGTATTGCTGTCATTTTCAAACCTGATCCTTTCTTCTTTATACTTCTTTCCTTTTGATTCATATTTCACCATGTCCAAAAAATATCAATTGTTTCAAACGTAAGTCCGTCTGTCTTCATACCTAAGAAGCAGTGTTTGTATATTTTATGCCAAATTGAATCGTACAAGAAAAAATTTAAAAGTAACTCCGTTTCTGGTTTTTTTTTTTTTGTGTTGTTAAAAAAACAAGTCGTCGTCAAAAGTCAAACCCTCACCAAACGCGTTTTACAAACATGGACCCAACTGCGAACAAATCTTCGGTAAAAAAAAAATAAACCATTCTATTGTTATATTAACCATATTCATTTCTGAACGAACAAGAAGCTAAAATAAATATAAATGATAGCCACTTCTTGTCCCAGGAGCGGTAGCAGCCCAAAAGCCAGTAGCAGGCTCACCCATGGGCTCGTCCTACGAAAATCAATGGCTTGCACCCGAGGAAAAGCAACGAGGCACATCGCCAGCCAATAGTCGTACAGGTAGTGATGCCAAATCAAGTAGAGCCAGTAGTGATTCAGGTAGTCCACAAATCACACAACAAAATCCAAATCAATCACAACAGCAACCACGACCTACACCACCTCGTAAATCACAAAAGGACATGACAAAGGCTGAACGTCGTGCTCTTCAAGAACAACAAAGATTGGAAAAGCAAGGTCGAATTGCAGCTGGTTTACCAAAGTCTGCTAAAAAGGCAGCCGAGTTGGAATCAACAAATAAAAAAACTCAACAGCAACAACAGCAGCAACAACAGCAGCAACAATCTTCTGGTAACGGTGATGATAAACAAAAGAAAAAAGCTAGAGCACCAAAGACAGATCAAAACCAAGTCCCTTGGTTGATGCATTTGGATTCTCCAAAGAGACCTGAAACCAGCGGTAATAAGGACTTACACCCTGCAGTCTTAGCATTGGGCTTGTATTTCTCAGAACATAAAATTGTTGGTTCAAATGCCAGATGTGTTGCAATGTTGGAAACTTTCTCAAAGGTATGTACATTAATGAATGTTTTTTGAGGGAGTAAGGGGATTTATGTAAAATACTGTGTGGATGAAAGACATTTTAAAATTGTGGATAGGATTTTAGGATCATTCGACCTATGTAACTAACCAATTATTAATATTGAATGTGGAATACCATAGGTTATTGAAGAACATCGACCCCCAGCTGATGCTACATTCGCACGAAACATTCAAAAACACCTCGATCCACACATTGCTTATCTTTTGGGAACCCGACCAATGTCATTGAGTATGCGTGAATGTATTAGATGGTTAAAGAAGGAGATTTCAGATATTGTAGAAGAAGATCCACCGCTTTCAGATGAAGAGGTAAAAAAAAAAATGAAATTATAGGAAATAGAATTCGGGATAGAAAAGCTATGCTGACGATGGTACTGGACTCTTTGCTTTTGTATATATGATAGGCACGAAGTAGACTTATTGAAGCCATTGAACATTTCATCCGAGAACGTATCACTATGGCTGATCAATTGATCGTTCAAAATGGACTGCAAAAGATTCAAGATGGAGAAGTTATTTTGACATATGGAAAATCATCCGTTGTTGAGAATTTATTATTGGAAACAAAGAAGAAAGGAATTGATTTTAGAGTTATTGTTGTTGACAGTCGTCCTTTGTTTGAAGGTATATAGATATAATATTTCTATTTCTCTGGAATTTTTTTTTTTTCGAATGAACAAGAAAGGACAATGTTATATTAAAAATATTGGGTCTTTCATTCTTGTTTGCTAATACTGATTTATTTTTAATAGGAAAACATCTTTTACGACGGTTAGCAGCAGCTGGAATTGATTGTTCTTACTTTTTGTTGTCCAGTGTCTATGTTGCGTTACGTTCTGTAACCAAGGTGATTATGGGTGCACATGCATTACTTAACAATGGTGCTGTCTATTCCAGAGTTGGAACAGCTATGGTTGCTATGGCTGCTCGAGATAAACAAATCCCTGTTATGATTTGTTGTGAAACATACAAGTTTGTAAACCGTACACAAGTAGATTCTCTCGTTTTAAACGAAATTGGTATGTTTATGGTGTAAAAAGAGATGATGAACTTGAGTTTCCATTTAAAACTTACATATCCCTTCGTCGATAATGTTTTCTTTTATAGGAAACCCTGATGAGCTTGTCGATACTAAACCAGTGTTCAATTCTTGTCATCAAACCCATCCTACACCAAACGAATCAGCATTATCTTCCTGGCGTGAGCAACCTAATTTAAGATTACTCAACTTATTATATGATGTAACACCATCAAAATACATTACACTTGTTGTAACAGAAGTTGGTTTAATTCCTTGTACATCTGCACCAGTTGTAAGTTATTCTTTCCGTTTGATAAAGTATCAACATGAAATTTCTAGATGTCTAATGTTTTGTTTTTGTTTCAAATATAGATTTGGCGTGAGTACAAGTAAGTATATGAACAACTAAATGGTACATTGATACGCAGTTGGCTTTTTACTGATTTTTTTTTTTTAGTGAGGAATTTGGAAAACGAACAAAATAGTAAAATAATAGTAATAATAATAAAAAAGCTGTTTAATTTACGTGTAATATTTGTACATATATACGCTTTGTGGAATTTCATGCAGAGATAGGGATTATATGGATCAACTTTGTATCTGGCTAAAAGTAAACGACAAGCGCTAGGAAGAAAGATTGGATAATATTGGGAAGGTATGATATGAAATAATATTGGTTGATAGGTAGATTTTTTTAGATGAATACAAAGGGTTTAGTATTTTATGCTTTGGAGCAAGTTTCAGCTTCTTCGAGGTCTTTAATCCCCTTTTTCTCGACAGTTTGGGGAAGCATAAATTCGATGCGTAATAAAAATGCAATGAAGAGTGTGAAGAACACAGCCCCGAAAGACATCCCCATAGATGTCATTTTACCGTTGACTATAATAAAAATATATTCCATTGTCAGCAAATGGATGATCTACTACATGAAGTTTTTTTTATCATACACCTCATACTCATACAAATAATATAAAAAAGAAGGAATAAAAACTTACAAAATGCAGGTGAATCACTTACAACCCAACTACGTAGATTAATGAAGTTAGGTGCAAGGTTACCAACGGCGTTAATAAATGCGATAGCAACTGCACGAGAATTGTGATCAGCGTGATAAATTTCGGTAACCTTTTTTAAAAAGAAAAAAGAAAAAGACTACAGTTAGTGAGTGCTACAAAGAAATATAATCTCAAATGCAATACTCACCCAAGCCAAGCATAGAGCGGGTAAAGAGATATTAGCTGCAATAGCGTATACACCGACGAAAAGTAATGCAGGAGGGTTATTACCGTGACCCACGACACCCAAAATAAGATACCAAACGCCGACCCATAATTCAGTAATGGCAACGTGCCAGACACGATCTCCGGTTTTATCTGATGACCAAGCAATACATATAGCGGCAATGGCACCAAACAAGTAGGCAGGTGTATTCATATAATTGCTAAAGGCTACTTCATAACCCATATCTCGCAAAATAATAGCGAAATTGAGGGAAATTTGGTTTCCAATGTAAATACATGAAAAATTAAGTACTTGAAGCCAAGCATAAGGGGTTGCCAACACATTGGTAATGCTGTATAATTAAGAATAAACAAAAATATGTTCATGAAAATTATTTCGTAACGGATCATCATTGTTAACGTTGATTCTCTATTATACTATAAATTATGTTACGTACGTTTTAAAGTTGAATGTTGCTGACTTGACCTTGCTACCTTGAAGTTCAATTCTTCGGACTGCTGTTTGACGTTCTTCTTCAGTGAGCCAGTAAGTTTTATGATGTGGGAAATTTGGGAGCAACATGTAGCCGAAGAGACCAATAACCACACCAACTAATCCTTCAATGATGAATAACCATTTCCATGCTGGAAGACCACCAGCTCCATCCATATGATCAGCAATACCTAATTAAACGGTTAGGTGAAAGTGTTATCTTAATTTCAATTATTTAATTAAGGATAATCTTTGTTTATACTTACCACCAGCAATTAAACCGCCGAATGCACCAGAAACTTGATTTCCAGTAGTAAACATCATCATACGTTTTCCAAGTTCTTTTTTGGTATACCAGCTACCCAACAAAAATATCATACCAGGATAAAATGCGGCCTATATACAAGAAAAGAGAACAAATATTACAACATATTAATAAAAAAGAGATTTGAAGAATAATTGATCATGCACGTCGTATCTGTTAGCATAGTATGGACTTTTGATATATTTACCTCAACTAAACCCATCAACAACCGACAACCCCAAAGTGCTTGGTGAGTTTTAACAAGAGACATGAAGCACACGATAGTGCCCCATGCAATAACTACAGATGGTAAAAACCATCGAGGCAAAAGTCTTGTAATTATCATGTTGCTAGGAATTTGTAATCTATAAATAAGAAATAACATGTCAGTATTATTATTAATCAGTAGCCTTTAATTTTTACATAAAAAAAGTAAATTATGAGTTATTACATACACAACATAACCGATAAAGAACATAGTTATACTCCAATTGTAAGCTACGTTATCCAAGTCCAAATCAACTTTCATACCCATAGTAAAAGCATTTTCTATTAGATATTAACAACAGCAGCGATATATGATGTAAAATTAGTAATTTGTATATCACTAGACATGCTTTAAATGAAGTAAATATATGTCATTTATAGTTAAATAGAACATATTACTCACGAAGATTGTTTCGATCAAGAAGATTAGCAAAGTAAGCAAAGAAAGACCAAATGAGCATATGCGTATCGAGTTTACGTACAAGTTTTCGTTCCAAGATTGGATCAACACCATTTGTAGTATCTGGACTATTTTCAGAAGAGTCCCTTTCTTGAGATACTGCATCAACATGATTAATCACTGGTTTATCACCTTCAGCTTCTTCAGATTCCCTGCTGGAGCTAATTATACTTTGTGGGGCCATATTATTTATTGATCTAATTGTAGGGAATTATAATTAATTGATGAAGAAGAAAAAAAAAGAGGTAATGAGAAATATGAGGAAAAAGAAAAATTTGAAAGCCTTTATATATCTTATTTCATCAAGATCCTAATTGAATGCATAGGGACAAATTACTCTGAAAAAAGGAGATTGAACCTTCATCATCCATTGTTCTAGCTACTAGCATTAGAGCTGCTATTACTAAGTTTGTGTGTGTGAGAGAGTTATCTGTTATATGAAAAAGCAATCTTCCCCACACTCAGATATTTGCTAGAAACCTATCTGCTATTATCAAAAATGATCTATCTCCTTCTCCCACCCAAAAGCAATGGTAGGACGGATGACAAGATATTCGATTAGTTTAGATGTAAAACTTGGTTGGTGTATATCCAAAACTAATTTTACACTTTCGTGTAAAATGTATTATCAACAGGGTAATTCTGCAACCTTAATCAATGACCGATGACGCGAGTTTAACTTCGAATAACATACGATATATGTTGTTTATTAACGATATAACATGATATAAATTATTGTATATTTTATATGCTATATAACATTCATTCTTTTCTATTTTATTATCATATATATATTAATCAAGAATTAAAGCTGTCCATAGTTTCTCTGGTTTGAAGAAGTATGGATATACATTTAGACATATTATTATGTGTGACAAGTACGAGATGAATCCAATACAAACATGGAATTAATTCTTCTTAGAAAAAATACAACAGGATGGTACAAAAAAAATTTGCAGTTGTTACGCTTTTGTTTTAAAAACTGTTCCTGATAAAAATCCCACGACAGTTTTCTTAAAAAAAGAACACTAAATAATTTTTTAGATAAGGCTAAAAGACAACATAATCTCCCAATTAGATCCAACTTGTTGTAATAAGTTAGCATCATCGTCGTTGGGTTGAACAATTTGGTGGAACAAACATAAATATAGCTTATATCAACTCTGTTGACACGGTCGTGTGTAAGTTCTCACGCGCATAAACGCTCACATACACATTTGCATATGAGTGAAAACGTCAAAAATTTGCATCATTTAAAGGAAAAATAAGAAGTAACAGGATGTGGGGGTTGGTAATTCTCCATATGAAAACTAAAAATGAGTATTAATTCGTTCAATCCACGAGTGTCTTAAAGATATATAGTATGCTTTTTTTTTATCAATGCCACTCAGTGATGAAATATTAGGGATTTATTGTACAATACATATTCAAAGTTACTCCAATTTTTGCTTTCATGTAATCAGAAGGATCGTATCTAACTCATCATCTCTCCTTTTAATCAGTAAACCCTTGGGAGAAAAAAAGGGCTCAGTTACCAACAATTTAATTTATTTGGGTCTTGGATTGTAGTTACTATTTTTTTGTTTTGTTTTGTATGTGTTGGGATTATTTTACTCACGATTATTATAACATCCAATCGCAGAATTTTCCACTAAACAGACCAAGTCGCATTTATGATGTAGGGATCAAGTGATCCAAAATGCACAAGCACTTCTTTAAGAATTTATCTTGTATTACAGATCTCCGCCTTTTACCATTCCAGCGTGTGAATTACCCTTCGCGGGAAATTTTGCCCAAGTTGGTTTGACGTTCGAAATTCCCATAAAATCGGAACACTGTGACCGATGTTTTTTTATTTCATATGAGTAGTAAGGCAAAAAGCACCTTAGGCTTCTGAGTTACGCACCAAATTGGGCTCAGAAAGGCGCTTAGGATACCAATCTGCTAAGAATTCACTGCTTAAAAATGCACTGTTGATGAAGTCTTAACTTTCATAGCCCGCCCAACCTGTGGTTAATTTTTTGATTTGCAACTATTAAACTAAACTTCCATGTATGCTACTAATGACTGTAATATATAATAAAACAATTACATTTAGAAAAATATATAGGGTATGAAGCAGGGATAGTTATATAAACATACATATTAAAAGACAAACTACATATAAAAAATGTATAAAATGCATAAAAAAGACTAAAATAAACATAAGCAAGTGCAAGTACAGGAAAAAAAATAAAAGGGCATACGAATAATAAATAATGTATATACATGAGCATAGGGATCCCTATTTAAAAACATATATCAGCATTAACATCAACATTTTCTTCGTTCTCTTCTTCATCATCCTTCTCCTCCTCATTCTCAATTTCTTCGTATAAACGGTCCACTGCAACCCTATCTACTTGAACATCATCCTGGCTCTCGGTTTCGTCAGCTCCACTATCTTCATCATTGATATTATCCTCATCTTCAGTTCCTTCATTATAATTATTTACACCTTCCAAATTATCATCGACACCATCAAAAGCTTCATATAAATGTGTCTCACCAGGGATAACAAAAGATTCACCTCGGTTATAATGATAACCATATGCTCTCAAGTAAAAGTCTTCAGCATCTAATAAACGGTAGTATAATAAAACCTTCGTTCCTTCTTGCCTATGGAATTTTTTTACGGCTGTTTCCAATGCCTGACACTGCCGCATCGCATATCTTTTTACACGGATTTCTTCAATCTAAATAATCAAAGGTTAGTTTATACATTGACTATACCTATTATATACCAAGTATATAATACTAAACAATATGAAATATACAGTACCTTAATTATATCTATTTCTTCTTGAGCACGTTTTTTATTCATATGCTCTCGAAGCACGCGAAATGTAACTGTGTCAACTTCGAAGTCCCAGAAATCACTTTTCAAGTTACAAATATCTTTGTAACTGCGAACATCTTCATATCTTTCAAGTTTTTTACAGATATCATTATATCTCTTTAAAATGGGCATAGCAGTAGTTCTGACATTGGTAATTGATGATTTGAGTTTCTTGCTAGCTTTATGGCCTATAATAATATATAATTTAATTTCACAAATCTATCCTTTTATATTCCCATTACGTGATGAAGAGCAAGTGATATTAGCGTACCAAGTTTCGTAGTATGATATAACTGGTCCTGTAGCAACGTTCTGCCAACAATTACAGCTTTAAGGTGAGCTTTTTCTTTCTCAAGTAAGCGTTCTTGACCCATTCGATAATAATTCTTGTAATTTTCAGAACCATCTCCCCAACGTATTTCTATAATTCCATCAGCCTTAAGAGCTCGCTCCAAGCTTTCAACTATGTTCGTTTTTTGTTGGCTAAAGGTTTTATAATGTAAACAAGATGCGGATCATTTTTTTAAGTAATACACAAACCAAATCAAATGGCATTATCTTTAATAGAATTACTAACTATTAAATATTATTTATGGCCAGGAATACATACCTAGTTTGATTTTTATAAAAATTATGCAGTTCGTTTGCATACTGTATTTTTCTTGCCTCTTCGCTTATTGCTGTATTTGTATTACTGCCGGGATCAAAGGTTACTTCTTTGACGAATTCCTCCCATTTTTCCTTTAATTTTTTACCATTATCTGTAAGAAGAGATGGATCATATGCGCCAATAATTTTATTTGCATCTTCAATCATTTTCTTAGCCTTCAACCATCGTCGCCGTATTGTGTTAGCTAATGATCATTATATTATAATTATTATATAAACAAGTAGAAAGTTAAATAATATCATTATCTTAAATATATTCATATTTATAATAAAAAAAATTGATATCTTACGAATATTAAACAAATGTTTTTTGTTATAATGTGTAATTGCATGTGATAAAGTCAGCATACGTCTTTCAGCAGACATTTGTCTGGTGATACTGACAAATTTCCCTAGATAGGACCATACCTATGGATTTTAATTAGTATGTATTATTAATTTGAAAGTGAAACAATATATTTTTATATAATAATGAACAATATAGGTACCCTTTCGCATTGTTCACCATCAACAAGGCCCATATATTCGATAAATCGAGGATTGTTATAAACCTTTTAAATTTTAAATAAATAAAAAAAGATTTAATTTTTAACTTTCTAACAACAGCGTATGATGATTAAGCAATTTGCTAACTAAAAAATGATTATAATAGGTACTTGGCAGCTCATGGAATGACCAATTGAGTGGAATACTCCTATAGCCGTCTTCGATCCGGATCTTTTTAGTTCAGGAAAATATACCTATATATATATATATGAAAAAAAAGCGGCAAGCAGTTCGGAACACATAAGAAACTATTATATTATATTAAGAGCAACAACTAATATTTAAAGTAGCAAATTAATATATAAAGTTGATTCATACAGAAAGCGCGTGTTTGAATCTACAAGCAATATCATAGTAAACATGTATTTTATTGACGTATTTTTCGGTCATGACTTTGACTAATGCCAGAGGATATTTAAATCTTGTAAATATAAAGTAGCAGGAAATCATTATTAGTATCGGTATCCCATGTACCCATGTATATAAATAAATAATATACTTGTTTTAGTCTAATTAACATAATATTTATACAACATATTATAAAAGTAAAACTGTGTATATATTTTGTAAATACCCTTCTCCAGATTGATACATAGTTGTGAATTCCAAGGCAATATCGTGTTTACAAACGCATCCGACAACACCAGTTTCATGGAAACGAGGCTTATTGATAGCTTGTAAGCTTTTATTTGCAACATCGAAATTACTTGTGCATACGATATCGTCATCATTATTTGATGGCATTTGTGTTTCCACGACGTTTTCACCAAAAGCGTTTTGATATTCATCCGCTTTAAAATACAATGAGCAAGAAGCTTTTTCTTTATCTTGCTCATTTCTTTTTAGCCGACGTAGTTGCTGATTCCCATCAATGGCAACTGACATATAGGACCCCTATTAATATATAAATAGCAGTTATATATAATAAGTAGGGGCATTTTCTTACTTTTATAATATAATAGCACAAATAATTGAAAAACCAAGTTATTGTATTTCTAGCTTCCACCTTGTTTTCCTCTGCTGCATCTCTTTTTGTTGGACACGCAGGGCACGCCGATCTCTCTTCCTGGGGGATTTCATTCAATTCGTATTGTAGTAACTGTTGATCGACTGTCTCTACTATTTTTTCATAAACAAAGAAGACATTTCCAAGGGCCTTCCTCAAAGTATCAGATTTAATTATCTATTGTTGTGATAATTCATATTCAATTATAGAGATAAGTATTTTTATGAGTATTAGAAGATATTGAATTATTATTTGACAATGATTTGATAATAAGAACCTTGGATTTATGTAAAGTGGTAAAAGCAAAAGAAAATGCTTGACATGATAATTGGCCCTCGGCACGTAGCAATGAATACCATTCAATAAGTGGCAAATGAAATGCAATCTTTGGTTCAAAGGGAGAGGAGGTAATAAGAGAGTGGCGTAGAAGTGTAACTGGAATCTCTTCACACTTACAGCATGTGAAGCTGATTTTTTTGACTCCTGTTTTTAATATGTCATATTTAAAACGGTAAATAACGACGTAATATTAAACAGTAAAATGAATTTTTATAACGTTATTATATATAATAGGTATAGTGAAAACGAATAATACACTCTTACCCGTGTAAAAAAAGCAAATAATATCTCTTTTGTACGCTTCTTTTTCACGACATTCACAAAATTTTAAAGCAGCAGTTACCGGCTCTACTAAATCTGTACACTTAGGTCCTCCATCATTATAGCAATTTTTAAATTGCTTTTGGAGATCCTCGAGCAACTCATTCCATTTTTTTTCTGTTTCCTTTGATCTTTCTGCGTAAGATTTAGAATTTTGCTGAGGGTGTTGGACACGGATATCAGGGATAACAGAACCATGTGGACGAACAACTTCTGCATCTTCAGAAGAATCATTGGGTGCAACAATGCGATTGTGAGGAATTGCTAAAGATACAGTAACCACACAGTGCATTAATAATTATACTTATTCTTGATATGTATTATTTTACTTATTCAAGTGCCATTACCGTTTGGAGATTGATAAGTATCACTTATTATATTTCTATTTTGCCCAATATTGCCTATGGTGCTTTCTTCTATTATATAATTTATAATAATACTCATAAATATAATAGTTTATTAAAATGCAGCAAGTCTTCTTAATACAATAATACCAATAGTATTTCTGTCCAATCTTGGTCTTTTTAAATTCCTGGTATCGTGCTGGTCAGGTTGCTCACTGTCTTCACGCTCGCTTACTATACCATTCCCCTGTTGTTGTTGTTGTTGTTGTTGTTGTGGCTGTTGATTACGCTGATTAGATTCAATGGATGATGGAGGGCGTTCTGGCTGTTTCCGTCTACGAACGATTGTACGTCCTTGTTTACCCATAGTAGAAGTAGTATATAAAAAATAAATAAATGCCGAAGACAGAGAAAGAGAGTGTAAAAAAAGATAAAGTAACTTCAAGTATTTCTGTATAAATTAATTTAGTTTTGATAATTTCTGCTAATACAATGTATTGCTATTATCATTGTCATTGTAGCTTCACGTTGTTATTCAGTGAAATAAGCAAGTATCCTCGTGCAAAATTGTTTGAATAATACTATACTTTATAACTTCATCCCTTTATTCCCAATATTAGATATATACCAATAACTTATTTCTATAATGATTTAATTATAATTGGAAAAAAAAAACATTTTTAATTTATTAACGTAATCATCACCCATCGTTATTATTGTTGGTAACTGGGCTCGCAGATTCGTCTTGTACTATATACGTATAAATATAGTATTCATATTAATAACTATAATGTATAGTCTAAATAATTTAATTCAACTAACCATGGTCGGCAATCTTAATAATTCTAACTTTCTTATGTTCATTAGCTACATCAATGCTGTCATTAACTGCTGTTTCGAGCTTTTGAAACATGTCGTTACTAAGCTTCTGTGGATTTACAGCTATTGCATTGTCGACCCCAAAATCAAAGCCCACAATCTCCACACCGTCGGTTTTATTAACATAGCTTACGATATCACTTCCATCACCTTTACATCCAACAATCGTCCGTTTAAATTTCTTCCAGGAAAACCGTGTCCAGTCGGTTTTCTGGCCGGCGGCTTCTACTAAAAAAATACAAGATACCATGCAATCAATGAACTCACGTCAATTTAACCACATATATACATAATTATGATATTCACACATTTCTTTCTTAAAGTAATTTGATACAGAAGCTCTTCTTTTTTGTGAGGGCCTCACGTATCCCACAGAAGATGCTTGATTCCTATCTTCATCCCCACCCTCCTCCTCCATTGAATTCACATTCTCCTCGATATCTGATATGTAAAATATGATATGATATAATTTTAAACAAAATTTATTGCCCAATTACTAGTTAATTCACAAATATTTATTTCTAATATATGAATATAAAAACCATAAACACACCTGGATCTCTCAGGATAGAATCTTTCGAGAATTCTACAATAACGTTGAATATAATAATATAGCAATGTTTACCTAACTTTATAGTTTTCAGCGTGTTCAATAACCATACGTACCTTTACATCCTTTCACAAACTCGTCAATTCCACCCATTTTTCTTATGGAATAATCCGAAGATTCTATATACTTCATCTAGTTAGTATCCAACTTATCCATATATAATCCATAAAATAACTTACTGGTTGTACTTCGAGCTACTTCAGCTTGCCAATCCTCTTCGCGTTGAGGAGATATTAACAATGTAATATCAAAATCAAACAATTTTGTCATCATGTCCACCCGAGAAACAATATCCTTCATCCATTTTTCTATAATTTCTTTCCTCTTTTCCTCGCATGTAGGAGCTACTGGATTGTTGATGATTGCTAGCTTTTTATCCAATTTTTCCATCAATGCTTTATCTTCTTTAACTTTCTTATATGCCGTTGAAATCTCCTTATCAGTCGCACCTGAAATGGGATCCGAAACCTGAATCAAAGCACTCCATTCTAAACAGACTAATAAGCACATTCATTATCATATAGATTCAAAATTATATTCGTCCTAACCTCTGCGTTCTTCGTCAGTACCCTTAAACACAAGATGTATAAATAAATTCCAAGGGCTTAACTTTCTAAAGGGCTTTGGAGTAATAGGACGATGTTGGTCGGTAGATGCAGTAGTAGATTCCATAGTGCAATAATTAAAAAAAAAAAAAAAGTAGGAAAAGTAACTGTTTTGTGGTCCTGCGGCGTGTCGCCAGTCATTAAGCGGGCTATGAAAGTTAAGACTTCATCAATAGTGCATTTTTAAGCAGTGAATTCTTAGCAGATTGGTATCCTAAGCGCCTTTCTGAGCCCAATTTGGTGCGTGATTCGTGCGCCTGGGGTGGCAAAAAGATGTAAATGCGGTGATAAAAAAAGAATTTTTTCCGAACTTGTGAATATAAAAGTAATAGGGCTATTATGAGATTAACATTATATATAATAATAAAATACTCTCAATAATGTATAAATATGATGGTTACAGTTGAAACAACTAGTTTTGGGTGCTTGCAATGATAAGGTGATGCTGTTGATTATATTCAATATTTTTGTCAAGCATCATTGGCAACGTGCATGGCTATTGATGGCTACTATCAGTAACCCTTCTTATACATAAAGAGCAAGGGTGAGAATATCCAAATAAGGTATTTCTTTTACCTATAATGACATAAACAACTTCTTTTTCATATTTTAATATTGCTGCTATTTATATCAGGTTCGTACCCATGTCCATGCCAACAAGGTCATTTTAATTCAGCATGTGTAGACGTAGAAAAAAATGATTCAGTATCAACCCAACGATACATCAGGTAATATTCGCAAGGGTACTATTTTTTTATCCATGTATGGTCATCAGACACAAGCTATAGATGCTTACGAAGCAGGTCACGCCTATCTTGAGGATGGCAAAAACGCGCCCTCTCCTGATCAAATACTTGCAAGTCGACTTTTTAATGGAAAAACAGACGCTGTGACAAAAAATGGAATCAAAATGATATTTTTTATCAAGACTTCCAGGCTAATGTGCTTATGGTATCATCGTGGTTGGAAAAGCGTGAAAAGATTGTATGTTTGGTCATGTCAAGAGTCTTGCACCAAGAATCACTTCATTGTAGTAAAATGTGGAAGACCATTTAGTGGATAAGAGTAATGAAGATCTACAGTTGATGGGCGTTGTTCGACAATTACACATTACATCCAGAATACCCGCAGCAAAGCAGCAAGATTAGTTTTCTTAAATCACATGAAAAAATCGTCCCAAAAAGATTGTCGATTACATTAACAGATAAAATTATATGATGATAAAAATAATTGACAAAAATAGAGCCCAAGTACCCTCTCTATTTTACCCCTTGTAATGAAGAATCGCGAAACCTCTAAACGCCTTTACGCCAATGAAGAAGAGTATGAAGCATTTTATTCAGAATATCTTCATGGTCCACTTCAGCGACTGAAGACATTGACCTCTTGGCTATATCCTGGAATATAAGAAATCATGTTTCAATTAATACCTAAATCAGCTGCATTGACATTTTTTGGATTAACGGATGTATACAACATGAATTAAGTTTGCAATAAGTTAACGACCATGCCTCCACCTATCATGGTTGGAATGACTGCGACAACAGTATCTTACTATCATGGATTTTTAACGCAATTATTTCAAAGATATGCCCAAATATATATTACGTCACAAGTACTAGTATCATCAGTTGAATTTATTGGATTCATCAACTGCATAGATATTGCCTAGGAATTACTTGATATAGTTGGAAATATAAAGACATTAACTGATATTTGTCTAAAGGCACTGGACAATGTCTCAACTAGTGGGATCAAGCACTTTCTCAACAAACTTAAAGATCAATTAAAGGTTGCTAATCTCGCATATATGCTGTGGGTACTGTTGTGTCTCCTGGGGCTCATCATTGTTTGGTTTATCTAGAATAGGATGAGTTGGAAAATCTATTAGATCAAGGCATCTGAGCATTCATTGAAAGGATGGTAGTAAATAAGAAAAGAAGGTTATCCAAATTAGTGATAAAAAACTAATTATTCGTTTCCATGAGTAGTCTCCAGTATGCAATATATATATATATATATATATATCTACAGTTGCAGTATATGACAATGGAACTAATATTTAAATCTTACAATCAATAAAAAAATGTTTTTAACCTACCACCATTTTATCCACCATAATAAACTTTGATTAACGAAGGGAAGAGAAGGTTGAATGTCTATTATTTTCTGGTTCAATATGATTCTTACAAAGCTTTTACAATAGATAGAATCATAACTATATTATAATAGTATATGGATGATATATACAACATAGTACTACACATTATTTATTGAGTAAAAAAGACCGCTTGAACCAAAAGGAACGAAAATAAACTTTTATTTCTTCAACCGGAAAACGTGGCACCGCTATTTATACTAGTCCTACGTTAGATGAGACACACATTTTTTAATTCTCTTCTTGTCGAGTAGTGTGTATATCAACAACATATATCAAAAGTAATAATTGAGCAATCATATAGAAGCATCTAGGAAAAAGAAATGTACACCGTAAGATTACATTTATTATAGTTAAAATACAACAGGTCAAGGCATACGAACATTGATTGACAGTACGATAGGAAATAAAAAGCAAACGTTATCTGAATTGTGAGTATTAGAATCCCCATCAGTTTCCGGTAGTATTATTCAGTATGCAAAACTGTATATAAAAGAACCCATTATAATCAAGTGAGTATGTAAAGATTAAGGTTGCTATTAATAAAAAAAAAAGAGCTTCAAAACTAAGTTACGCATCGTGATATACATGTTTTAATATTCAACAAAAGAGGAAAGGCGTGAAAATACACATTGAGGTATACAAGAGGAGAGCTATTGCTTTTACTAAATTAATATGCAATTAGAACTAATCGTCTATTATAAAATTATATACCATATCAATCGCTAAATCGTTATATAACGCCAGTTCAACTTCTTCTTTTCAAAAGTAGCAGCAGCTATTATTGTGATATCTTCTTGCACCAATCATTGAAAATCAATAAACTTATGAAGGAAAAATAAGATTACAAGCGCAACTTAAACAATAGCAAATTTATACTATTAATTATATGGAATAGCTAATAACGGTAATTAAAATAACAAAGACTAAAATTTATACGTAAAACAAAAAGTCATTTTTTTATATGTATTGTTATGTAAGTAACTACCAATTAATAATTTTGCTAGTAACGCTATCATAGAAAACACCATTATATTTTTTGGTTGCTTTCATGGCAAGGTTTGCTATATTGGAGGCAGATTCTTCCACAGTGAGAAAACCATTAGGCGACATGTCGGTCTTTACGTAACCTTTATATCGTGAAAAATAAAATGAATTACGTATCTGAACATATATCTTTGTTGAATTGAAGTGTATAAATTCATTTACCAGGGCAGATAGGGAAGAAAATAAAACCTTCATCTTCAAAATCGATTGCATAACTACGTGTTATTGAGTTGAGTGCAGCCTTGGAAGAATTATAATGAATCAAATGGCATGTGGGATAGCGACGACCCAATTCACTGATACTGCCCAATGTACTGGAAATATTGACCACCTTTTTTGTTGGACCGCGACGAAGTAAAGGCAAGAAAGCGACTGTGACACGGTGAGTACCCACTACATTGACGTTTAATGTTTTTATAAATTCTTCAGGATCACACTCTTCAACACGCGTAAATGAAGGTCCTGATATGATCCCTGCACAATTGATCAACATATCCAGACCATCACCATTACTACCGCCAAGAGCCTGCTGGACGGTATGCTCTGCAGCATCAACGGATTTTTGATCTGAAATTTCCAACTGCACTACTTGAATTTTCTCCTTGTTTGGCGCTTCATTCGTGCTCGGAAATGATACTGGGTTTCGAACACCAGCAAATACCTTGGTCACATCAGACCTTGAAGCAAGTTCACGAACAAGTCCAAGACCAATACCACGATTAGCTCCTGTTACCAGTACACTGAATCCCATGGTTTCTTTTATTTTTGTTTGAAAGAGAAAAACAACGTTATTATTTTTGATCTCTCCTCGGAATTTTGTACTCTTATTTAAATGAGCAACAAAAAACAAATGTTGATGGATATATTTCCTTTTAAAGAAAACCACACTCGTCACCTCACCACCGAAAATGAATGATCGGCTAAATTTCGGAACACACGCAGTCATTAAACTTTTTTTTTTATCTTGAACAAACAATACAAATGATTACTAGATCAAATAAAGAAAAAACTAATGGACCAATGTTAGATTATGAAAAGGCCATCAGAACCGCGTCGTCTTATTTATCTAAAAATGTTTGATCTTCACTGTTTTTGTTCTTATCATCACCACAATTATCCATGAAAATATAAAAGCTTATTACGATTTATTTCTTAATTGGTAGTAATAAGTAATCATTCACGTCAGTACTTTTACTTTTAAACGATTATGCGCTTTTTATTACTCAATACGTATAATGTTAATTAACCACTAGTGGAACAGAAATTTGTAATCAATCAAATAATGGAGGCTTTTTGGGTTTTGATCATATCATTATGGTGCCATAGAAGAATGCACAAAATAAAATGAAGCAAATGAGAGAAAAGAACGTATTCGAGAGTTATCAGTCGCGCATAATAATTAATTAAAAATAAGTAAACAAATGTCTTAACAACAGTGCGATGACCAAATATATTATTGAAACGTGTCTCTCTTACTGTACGTGGTTCTATATTTAATCGTGTATTTTATATATAAAATGGTGGGTTATCATCCAAATATCGGTAATATATACATTTGGTATTGTCTTCATATCAACCTTTATTGGGTAGCAAAACATGAAAATATTTTTTATCTACGTAGTGTTTTAAGTAGATAAGAAGTTGAATGGCTATGCATTAATCCCATGTATATTCTAGTTGTTTGTACGAACTCATAGGTTTTTAAAAGGGTATGTACGATGTGCATCAGGTCAATTACAGCTAAGAGCTAAATTAATCACTTTTGGCCATGATTAAAGTGATCCACTTTGTAAACAGTTATAATGTGTTATCAAAATCACAGAGGTTGCTTATTACTGCCAGTAATATTATAACTTGCTGATAAAAGGACTTTTGATGTTGCTCAAGATAACATCGTCGATTTAGATATGTTAGTGATCTTTAGGTGCAATGATAGCGTATATACGAAATTGAAGCAATAAATGCATCACTTATGTTACTACCAGGAAGCCCTTGTATAGTGGCGAAATCAATCAACATTCAAAGCATATAGAATCATCAGTTAACATACCTGAAGCTGTCAAACTAAATCCCAATTTAAGGTTCCAAAACACATGGTGTTGGGATTATAATTTTAAATTATACCTTTGATATGGTAACTTTTTAATATTACGAAAATAAGCAAAGGAAACATTTACTTAGTGCCGGCACATAAAACCGTTTATTTTTCTTTTCTTTATATTTAGTAGTTAGGTTTATGCAACAATATTGACCAGTGTACTGGATAAATGCCTGTTATTATTACTTTAAAACATTTTTAAATACCAGTATTATAGTAGAAAAAGTGCATCTTCATCATTTTGAAGCGCTATTCATTTTGTATGTTAGACAATACATAATTATGTTTAGCTCTCAGTGTTATGGGCGTGACAGTCATATTTTCTATTTACGAATGTGCTCCAGGATAAGTCTTCTCTGACCTAAAAGTAAAATAAAAAATGCAACTATAATTAGTTATCATAGTATACTGTAGATAGTAATAATTTAAGTTTATTTATATGCATATAACAGATTCATAAAGTTGGTGATAAATAATTTTATAATATCAATGTACCAAATACATGGGAATGAAGAATTATAATAAGTTTGATGCGACAAGGATTTGACCCACAAAATAATTCGTACTACACAATATATTATACAACAATGTGGTTATCCTCTTTTTCATGTTTTTCTCGTGTCTATTATAATAATTTATACCCATCACATAAAGTAGATATATAATAAATGAATTCTCCAACAAGAATGTCCACGATACATTCATTCTTTCTTGTTATATTTCATTCTCACAGATGGTATTAGGTATGTACTATTATAGTAGAATGCGATACTTCATATAGCGATACAGCTACCTCTTTCACATCCTTATGAATGACACTTCTCTCTGTATACAACATTCTTATTTATTTATCAAGTATGTGATGCAAATATGGCATGGGTATTTTTTTTTTTTGTTGACAGATTTTCTTATATATTTTAATAAAAAGAAGAAGAAAAATAAGCTATTTGAAATAATAATTAATGGAGTGACACGGAATTTTATATAGTTGAAACAAAAAGTGGTTCGATCTATTCATATTATTACATATACAGTATTTTATTATATGGCATTTTAACTCATTATTCAAGATAGAATAGAGTAAAAAAAAAAGATGGGTCCAAAAACCGGGGAATCAAAGATCTTAATTAAAATAATGAAAACTTTCTTGGATGGACCAACAAAAAGGCGGGGAAGGAGTTTTTCATGGTAAAATCACAAAGACTTATTATTAGTGAGCTTAATGAATAGTGAGTAGTAGAAGGCATTCATGTAAGTAATAGCTTGGTACTAGATAGATACAAATGAGTTTTTCCATACTCAAACTCAAGATCTTTTTATACTTTTTGTACTACCAAAATTGAATTCGCTATTTAAATCACTTTACTAAAATAAAGTGCACGGCCGTTGATTTTTGTTTTAGTTTTTTTTTTTTTTTTTGGTAATCAGGTTAAACCAATGACAACAATAACAAAAGACAAACAGAAAGAGTGCTATAAAATAGTTTATATAATCCTGTTTCATTCACTATATGATTAAGATCATTTACAGAATGTAAAACACCGTTAAGTTATATTATTCCCAATCCATAACTGTTGTACGTAAGAATCAAGTGAACAAAATAACAAAAATAAGCGGAGATTCGACATAAACTCGTGGTCCATGTCATGTTTTGTAACAATTGTGTTTATCGTATTTCCATGCATCTTTTTTAAACGAGAGACTTGCCCTATTTTTAAATTAGAAGCACGCCTTTTCTTCGAGACGGTTTCATCGTGAGGAAAAAGAAAGTATACAACCTTTTTTTGGTGTAGAACATGAATGAATGGAAATTCTACCCAATAAAATAAATAAATAAATAATTAAATAAATAATGACCTACTACTTGTTCTTGTTCATAATATTTTGAATTATATTTTTTAATTTTTCACATTTTCCATAATAATTAATCCCTAAAATTATAGATATTTATACAAAAATAATCAAGAATAACACACAGGAAAAAAAAGGGTCTCTCTTTTTTTTCATTATTTCCATGCGCGGTGAAATGACGCGGTAAGTCAATTTTATTATAATGTTACATTTACAGAGTAACGAAATTGCTGAATGGTTTATTAGATTGTAGTACAAGAAAAGTTTTTTTTGGGTTAATATATAAACAGCCCAAGAAGTTGTTTTTTTTTTGTTTTTCTTCTTCTTTATTCATTCACTCTTTCTTTAACCAAGTCGCACTCCTTACACGCAACTCCCAACCTTCTTTTTTTTAATAAAAAAATATCCCTTTTCTCTAATCCATCTCATCAACAATGAAGTTCTCTGTCGCTGCTGCTCTTTTCACTTTCGTCGCTTCTGCTTGCGCTCAAACCACCTCCACCCCTTCCACTGGTGGTATTTCCGTCGTTCACCCCACCTCTGGTGTAAGTTTACCTTTATTTTTATTTTATTAGAACCATGATATATTTAAATATAATGAGCGAATCCTAAATGAATAAATCAATCAATCAATAGATCGAATGGAAGGCTGGTACCACTCAAACCGTCACCTGGAACGTTGTTGATGCTGCTCAAGCCAAGACCATTGAAAAGATTACCTTGAGAGCCGGTTCCTCCAACAATCTTACCACTGCCTACATCATCGATAACACTCAATTCGATGCCAGCACTGGCAAGTACGATTGGGCCATTGATGCTAAGACCGAAACTGCTGTCTCCTGTATGTATTATTATTATTAACATTGGATGTTACAGATAGAATGGAAGAGAAAAGGATAACAAAGTGACAGGATAATTGATTCAAGGATGATATATATCATTTACTAATAATGACAATGATGGTCATGTATATTAGACTCTGTTGAAGTTACCACCAACAGCGGTTCCAGCTACTCCCCTTACTTCACCATCATTGGTGCTGCTCCTGGTACCACCGATAACTCCAAGTTGGGTGTCCAACCTGGCGATGAAAAGAAGACCAGCAGCACCTCTGCTAGCGCTGACAGTGCTCAAAGCTCCACCTCTACTGAAAAGGATGAGAGTGCTGCCTCTTCCCTCAAGTTCGGTGCTTTGGTTGGTACCATTGTCGCTGGTACTGCCGTTGCTCTTTTCTAAGCAAGTTCCTCCCGAGATATGAGAATTATATCTTTTTTTTAAAAAAATAATAATAATAATCCATTCCATTCCCTCTCGAATTCTTCTCGATTGATTTTTCTCTCGTCTGTTGTAACCAGTAGCAATACCTAATACTACATAAACACACACCTTTTTCATCTTCATTCTTCGTTTATTTACATCATCTTTTACTCTTTACTTTTTTATTATATAAAAATTGAAACCCCTTCATTTAATTATTTCTATTCTAATGCGTTATTGTTTTGAATTGACTTGATCTTTTTCATATATGTATTAAGTTATATAAGGAGGAAGATCTTTTTTTGATGATATGGTATGAAAAAACAAGGGATGAGTGAAAAGGAAGGGGGGAGGAGTAAAAAGTAGAAAGAAAATGATAAACAAAAATGGCTTGATCGGTTCCAGGTCACACACATTCATGGGATGTTGTACAAAACTCGTGTTTTGCTCTTTTGGTGAAACATTTTTCTTAAATTCAAGTTGACATCTTTATTTTGTCACATGTTTTATGCCCTAATATTCAAGAATGCCTTTATTTTTCTATAAACTTTATAACTACTTATGGATACCTAATACAACCACCTATCGTTTATCTTATATATATTATTCTGCAATAAATAAACGTTGCATACACACACACATACTATAACTTGCTACGCACTTGTATAAACTTTTTTTAAAAAATAGATTTTTAGATATCAGGACGCCGTCTTAAACCCACATTAGGCCAGGATAGCTTAAATTCAATCAAAGTGGGTAAAAAAATGAATTGCATAGATGTGATCGATTTAATTACTTGTGAATATTTATATCAAGTTAACCTTGTTGGTGTACAATAGTATACTTTTAATATTTTACTTAATATATGTTACATATCTATCTATAATAATGAAGGGGTGGTTTCTAGAATTATAATATATGGTAAATAGGAATTATATAACTACTTAAATAATCGAATAAAGACTTGATTTTCTAAGAGTTCCAAAGTAATTATAAAAGAACATCATTGCGTAATATAAAAATGATCCAATGCCGGAATTACAATGGATAATTCCTGTTTTTATCAATATATAAAAGGGGCTAAAGAGGATGATCATCCATTATTTAATTCGTTGTTCTCTTTATTGAACTTTACCATCATGACGCCAACAGAAGATGTTTTTCTTCATCCACATGGCTTTATATACTTATATAAACTATTACATATGTTCAATAATGAACTTTGTTGGTACAAGTAGTGAATGACGTATTGAAAAAGGCTTAAAAATAATATGAGAAAGGACAAGAGTATAGAAGTGTATTTTTTACCATTCAACAAAACGTGATATTTATGCATGTACATCGTCTATAATGGTTATATAGATTATTCTGAAAGCTATGTGTACGATGTGACTATTAGTGTCAACAAGAATATCGTCATTGCTTCTGTTAATTCCACTGGCAAAGTAAATTGAACCCATGACTGATGATGAAGAAACACTATGTGATATATAATAACTTTTGGATCAAAGAATACATATACATGTTATTTAACGCAAATGATGGATGATAAAAATAAAAAGTACGAATTCTATATGCGTAAATAAGGAGATTATAGGCACCATTATACTCTCGCAGAGTCACTTTTTGTTTATGAGAATCACAAACTCAAAAAAGTGGTTATCTCTTGTGATGTTGAATCATACGTGATATAAAGATAAAGTTCAATAACAGGAGGGGCTCAGTGATCCAACAAATACCAATGATTATTTTATTATCGCAACATGAGTTTATATATAAAAGATATTCAGTGTAATATATTTTGTGTACAGAACTTCTATTTTATTTAGTTGATTGAAAAATAAAAGATGATCAGTCATTGAATAACTTGTAGAAGAGATGGATATGGGGTTATCTGTCGGTATCGTCTGTTTTATAAAGTTTTATTAAAGAGAGAATGATAGTTATTATAGACTATCATATCCAAATAAAGTATTTACTACTGTTCTCCATTCACCCGTGGTAATGCCGATTGTGTTCCAAAAGTCGAATAGTTAATGTATTTGATCAAAGATAATAGGAGAGAAATGAGGTAATAATAAATAATTAGCAAATGGAATGTCAAGTTCTTAGTTCACCATGCTAACAATAAAAAGTTTAACATGGATCCGTCCCCCACAGGACGTAGACCTGACTTGACAGCGTGGGGGAAAAGGAGTCTTACACTAATAACAGGCTTCCATATATCTCCCGTCAATATTCAAAAGCCCAAAGAATCTAACCTTCCATGGAAGGTTAATGATCAAATAATAGCTAAATCAGAATCATTAGCATGGGTACTAGTATAGGTGCTAACGAATCATCAAACAACTACTACCCATCAAACGTCTGTAGTGAACAGAAACACGATTCCTCAGTTTGGGATGCGATTTGCAATCGAGCGAATAGAGACAACTTTCCCCTGAAAACAAGATGGTACTAGGTTTCCTGGTAATTCAATGGAGTCATACGGGGAAAACCACCGACACAGCTAGTAAAACAGAACAAATGTACTCACAGATCAGAACTAGAACCCGGCTGATTATTGTACATGCCTGAATCACACAATGATTTACCAAAAATGATAACAATAATAATAATATGCCAGCAAGGTTTCTTTTCAAGTGAAGAAAAAAAGAGAAAACCAGTAAGGGCGGAAAAAAAACACCTTTTTGTAATTTTTCGGTCATTTGACTATTTTGTTGCGCAGTATGCTTATTGCCTGGATTAATGCGATAATCAATAAATGATAAGAAACAAAGAAAATAAATGATGTTAAAAAGTTGACAATGCCATTGTCACGGAAACATGAATCAAGTGAAAAGTGGTGTCTGACGATTGACTATCTGTTTCACTCATTTAACCAAGCGGAAGTATGTTACACCTGGTCGCAAGAGAGAGAGATCTACACCTATTTCTTGTTGCGTTACTATTGTGATAAAATATAGAATATACTTTTATGATTAAAGAAATTTTTGCCAATGTGAAAAAATATACTTTGAGCAATCAATGTTCTTGTGAGACTATGAAGAAAAAAGCATATTGGTATAATAAGGGTGTAAGATCACTATTATATAGCTGAACTTGTTTCAATATTGGTAAAAATGTAAATTGTCACACTACGTACTAAAAGCACCTCCGAAATTGTTAAACTCTATACCTTCAAGATACTTTTGAAGGTGGATAAGAAGGCCAAATCAAACGTATAATAATAATAATAGTGCTTCCACCCTAGAGAAATTTGTCTCATCATGGAAGAATACCGTTCCCCATAATAAACAATACGAATATCATATATCTATACGCTATGCCACTTATCCCTGAAACTGTTATAGTGCAAATCATTCAAACAAACATTTTTTCTTTCCGTTTTTCAAAATTAAGCTAACCTTGGTGTTTAAAAATCAGTTCCAGGAATTTTATAATTTGATACAGGTAGAGAGACATTCTTGATTTTATAGGTAATGATTACAAAAAAGTTAAAAAAAAAGACTCAGTAACAATTTAAACCAGAAATTGTCACTTCATGAGATAGCTACTAAACCATATTTGGAATATTTTGGGATGCAACATTTCAAAAAATATCTATTTAAAATGATTAGCACCATAATAATTCACAAAATATGGTCAATAATATGGAAATGGAAGAAAACTGTTCGCGACATACAATGTTTATAAATGAAATTACAACAAAAACAAATAATCATACAAAACTGGATTTATTATACAATAACAAATTCTCTTGCTTCATCCAGTTTGACTGCTTCATCGTTACGGGGATTATCGATAAAATGGGTTCGTAAAACTTCATCTGGATCAAGTGGGGTATCACGAGAAGTTAATTTTTCGATAAGCATAACACCGATTGCTTTGTACTGTTTCGTATTATTGGGTAATTTCTTGAAAACGGGGAATAAGCATGCATCGTTATAGCCAGCCAATACTTTCATAGAAGGTGATGATGATTCACCACCAGCATTTTCACAAATTGCTTTACGGTATATAAATGCAACTGGTAATATAAAACATTCTTCACATTCTTCATCTGCCAACGACATTAGTTTGATTTTTTGTAGAGGATCATCCTTGTGTTGAAAATAATGAACATCAAATACGCCCATTGTTTCATACATGTCTGCAAGTCGCTCTACTAAAATTGTACGCTTGTCCGTCTTTTCCAGGTCTACTTGGGAACGCCCATTATTTTTGATTCTTGCCAGGAGTGCCTCGTCAGTATAATCAAAGATTTTATGATGATTTTGTTGAAATTGAGGATAAATGGACCCATAGTCATATTTTTTGGCCTGTATCTTCCAGTAGTATTTAGTTGCCATATGCAATTGCATGCTATCGTCGATAAAATGAGGTGAATCGAGTAAGGTGGTGGTAGTGATTTGCTGAGATATATGTCGCCCTCCGACACCTGTCCAGGATGGCAGGTTGTAATCACTCATTGTTGAAGTGAATAAAGGGGAGCCATTGATACTCCGGCGTGCACCAAAGCATAAAATAGAGAGATCGAATTTAGCAATATGGCGATAAAAATTATTTAATGTTATCTGTATATCATCTTCACAGTTTATTTCCATTCTATTAAATAATCGAGGGAAAGTGTTGAATAAAGTATAGATCCTGTCATGGGGGTTTGTGCTGGTACGAAAATGAGCTTCCACGAGTACTTGATTTACGCTGCCCTTCTTATTGCTTATAAAGTCGAGAAGTTCCATTGAAAAGTAATCTTCTATTGCTGGTATATTATTGTGTTCTCCAATGAGGCTGTGTTGCCAAAAGTGAGTATTTTCTCCAACCACCAAAATACGTTTCGATGTCATGACATCTGTAAGTGACCAACTCTGTTTCCACCATAATGATTGCAAAATATGAATTCCTCCCGCTAAGAGTCGAGCTTTGAAAGCATCATCTTTTTTAGGTTTGTCTTGTTTCCAGCTCTCAGGATCTGCCACATGAACTTCAGGAATCAATGCAATGGTATACTTGGCGTTGTTGTATATCTTGTGCATTATTTTCAATTCGTTCTGCTTGGCTTCTTTATTATCTTTATTGATACATTGTTTGTCGTACCAAAGATAATCCACTGAAAAATCACTGCATATCTGCTGGAGAAGTTCCTCATATGTCACGTATTTTTTTTCTTTTGATCGAAAATAGTTCTTGGCCTTTCGCTTATCGACGCGTGTCAGAATGCAATGACGACCTTCATCAGTTATGTCAACATATTCGCCATTATCTTTCTTTATCGCTTTCCCTGATTGTTCAGAACAATAAGAAAGAGTACAGTATCCGTTTTTAGCTTCGTTACCAGGTACAACTTTCCAGTCAGAGGTACGGATCAAGGTAGCTGGGCGATATTCTCCTCCACTGGTATTGAGCCTGACATCTGTTGTGTCGACAAGATCGACAGATTTTTGATTTGTCCAATAACTAATATACATGCTGTTTCTTGTTGCTATATTTGAATTATAACAATGTATTTTTTTATATTAATTCTGGCGTGTCTGTCTCCAGAAAAACATCACAAAAAAAATTGTATATATATTATAACATACTGATGAATCACAGTATTATTCGGACAGATGGAAGGTATTGTTTTAAACTCTTGTTGTTGATGATGGCACCAGTAGTAGTTTACAAGGCACTTGATTATGACTTATTAAAAATTACAATTAAAGGTCTTGTTAGATTTAAATACATAATTCGATGACTTATAACAGAATGATTGTTCTTAAATAATTATTACTTATGATGATAAATAAATGAAAAAGAAAAGAAAGAAATAAAGGAAACAAGAGATGAGACAAACTTAAATTTATTTCATAGCGATAGTGTGACAATGTGTAACAACCAATCATAATAAAATTTTGACTCAGTTGTGCCACGTTTCTTCATTGATCTACATTGGTTATTTATTTGGTGGAGAATACACAGAAAGGGAAATAAATCAACTTTTATTTATTCGGTAAGTGGATGACGCCCTGGTCTTTATACTGCATAAATATGAGATAGTCATTGAATTTTTTTTATAGCAGTGTACAATGATTGCTAAAACGGTGGGTAGAACATCTAAAAAGTGATTAAACAGTAAATATGAGATCAAACATTTCAAAATTTTGTTACGAAAAACCGACGAAGTATTGCATTCATTAAGAGTACAAAAACGGGAGTCTCCTTGGTATAATTTCAAATGGCTTGGTTTGTTTATATTTGCCAATAATGTTTTAGAGTGTATATCCCACTTGTTAACGATCGATATAGTTATATTATGTCGCCTCTATCAATAATAAATAATTAACCAGTCTTTGAGGAAAGTAATCGCCCAGTTTAAAGAGTACTCGTCACATTTACCTTTTAAGATAATCCCAGCGAAAAACAATACTGATAAAGATACATGTATTTTATTCAAACAAGAAAATGGCTATTTATTGGTACTATCTACCAATTGATAATTTTACCATCCACACTATCATAAAAGACACCGTTATATTCTTTGGTTGCTTTCATGGCAAGATTAGCAATATTAGAGGCAGATTGCTCTACAGTGAGTACACCACTAGGAGCCATGTCTGTCTTTACGTAACCTGTATGGTGTAAAAGAACAGTTATTATTTATAAGGATCATATAATTTATAATAACATTTTTTCTATCTTATTTAAGGATATGAATCCACATACCAGGACAGACAGGGAAAATTATGAAATCTTCTTTTGCATAGGTCAGTGCATAACTTTGCGTTATCGAGTTGACAGCAGCCTTGGATGTAGTGTAATGAGGCAAAGGACGCATAACGTCATGGAGACGGGTAAGTTCACTGATGCTACCCAACTTACTTGAGATGTTGATCACCTTTTTTGTGGAGCCACGACGAAGTAAAGGTAAGAAAGTGGTCGTGACCAGATGAGTACCCACCACATTGACATTTAATGTTTTGATAAAGTCTTCAGAGTCACATTCTTCAACTTGAGTATACTCAGGACCAGATATAATTCCTGCAGAGTTAATCAACATATCGAGACCACCATCATTATCACCAAGAGCTTTCTGGATGGTATGAGCAGCAGAAGAAACGGATTCCTTGTCTGAAATTTCCAACTGCACCACTTGAATTTTCTCCTTGTTGGGCACCTCTGTAATATCTGGAAATGATTCTGGATTTCGTACACCAGCAAATACGTTGGTCACATCAGACCTTGAAGCAAGTTCGCGAATAAGTCCAAAACCAATTCCACGGTTGGATCCTGTCACAAGTACGCTGAATCCCATGCTATCTTTTTTTTTTGTTTTGAGAAAAAAAAACGACACAATTATTGGCTTTTTTATCTCTCCTCAAAAATTTGCAGCCTATTTATAAGAACGGGAAAGTACGAACAGAGATGGATATGTTTCCTTTTAAAGTAAATTATATCACCAACAGTGAGTTCTCAGCTAAATTTCAGAACAGATATGCACCCTTAATCCTTAACTATGTACAAACAATCTTACTAATCAAATGAAGAATAAACGTAATGAATTTGCTAGATGTTACATTAAAGTTTCGTACAAAAGCTGTAAAGGTCAAACTATAGTGTATTTTATGCTTAAAACCATCAAAATTGGAAGGGACAACTATAGTTCCTGGTTTTGTTGATTGCAATTCTTCTTTTATCTGTAAAGTTTTCTATATGATTGTTTTAAATTATGAGACATTGATATCACTTTTTCATGCTTATTAATCAAAACGATCAACAAAAAAACGTATTGCTTAGTAATAAAACTAAATATAATCATACTTGAAGTACTATAATTTTTAATTTAAGACGTTGTACACCTTCAGGGGCTCTTGAAAGCCACATAATAATAAACCTGGCACCAAACATTCCTAAAAATGGCCTTTTGTGTACCGTTCTAACAGAAAAACTCCAGAAGGATTCTGCAATGGCCGAAAATGTATAGGGTATTCTATTTTTTTTCTTCAGAAAGCTAGCCTTCAATATGAGACGATAGATTCGCATCGTCATATTTATCTAAAAATGTCTAATTTTAGCTTCTCAGCATTATTACCAATCATCTATAAAAATATAGCTGCATTATTACGATTAATTTCATAATCAGTAAAAGTAATAGGTGCACATTAACCCCTTTAAACAACAGTACACTATGATTTTTATTACTGCTATTCAATACAATGCAGTAAATTTGTCTTGTTTATTCTTTACCATTTTTACCATTATTCTTATGGGAATTTATGGTATATCAAATGATGGATGCTGTAAATTTGGATTATAACGGCAATATTGCGCCGTACAAGACTCATAATGAAAATGAAGCAAATGAGAGCAAAAAGATATTTTGAAAGTAGCATGTTGCGTATAAAAATAAAAAAAAAGATATTGAACAACCCTGTTCATCAACAATTTTGTTTTGACAACATTTATGGTACGATGTTATTGTCTGGCGAGCACAATGAATACTTGATATACTTTGAATTTTTCCGAGTTTGCCAAACTGCAAATGGTATGTAGAATTTAGAATTATACTCTGAAATAAATCTTGCATACTGCACTTGATATATATAATTCAAATTTATAAAAAAAAGAAAAACTAGCTATGTAATACAATGCATTTGTAAAAGATAATTTCTAGCTATTGCTGCCATCAAATGACATACTACCACTATAGGTGTTTCTTTAATAGAATGCTCAATTTATTAATATTATTACCGTAATGGACAATAAAAAAAAAGAATAATTAGGTGACGACTGGTTAGATGATTGATGCTATATGTAGAGGCATCATGGTTCGTATACTTGGTCCTCTATTTGTTTCTATGTAATGATGGTAATCCATTGATTAGTAATATATAAAATGCTTCCAGTCTTGTTGCACAATTCAATATGACAACACTATTTTCGCCAATGTTTGTACCTTATTTTTTTTTTATTGGATGGGCTTTCGCATCAGCCACGTTATGGCTTGACGGATTATTGGAGCCTTTTCTATTATATGATAAAATAACAGGCTAAAAATTTATAATAATAACCAATGATTTTTTCCTCGCTTCACTCGGATGGATGAGATCTTTCGCTTCCCTTCGGGTCATTCAACAGTCTCACATCGCAAGGGGAGTTCCCTCCCCGCGCGCCTCAACCCGACTAGCAGACGTGTTCAAAGCTGTATATTGGTTTCAATGTTCAATGTAGTATGAGTTTCGACGTTCATAGTTATATATCAATTTTGTATGTTCAAGACAGAGTATGATTTAGTTTTCAATGAGTTAAGCGAGTGACATCATTTTTTCTTTTCTTACCTTGGTCCTAAACCCTTTAAATCTAAGCCCTATCTTAAGCTATGAATCTTAATAATCTTTAATAATGGTTAGGAAAAAGCAAAGCAAAACAGCACGCTCCTCCGCATGCTGTCTTCACAATTCTAAATTCAAGACATACCTATTGTAGAAATATTCCCAACACCGAAATTATAATGGATGGTTCCTGAAAGGGGAATGGATGCAAGAGTATAACGATCATCCAATCATTCCATTTATTTAACTATATAAGGATCCTAAAAGGGTAATCCTACTAGCGCGATTTTTGGAAAATAGTAACAGTGTTAATATCCCAACAGTGTTTCCAGATGAATTGGTAAAATAATAGATGAGCTGTAAAAAAAACGCAACCGATGCTAATTTGCAAACTCATGCAGACAGTTTTTAAAAAATCATTAACCAACTCCCACTGCTGGAAAAAAAATATCTGTGGCCAAAAAAAAAGGGATCTAAAATAAAAATAGTACTGCATCTACTCTTGGGGTTGCCCTTAATGTTATATCTTTTCATCCAAATGGTTTTATTAGAATATATACAATCTACCACGCGTGTCAAATGATGAATTTTTGTTGGTTGTATATATATCACTGATGTATTGAACGTATAACATCCAAAAAGAGGAGAGTATCTGATCGCGCTTTTTTTTTTTTTGCTACCCAACAATCCTGTCGTTCATGCATTTTTTAAATAGTCTGTCAATTTTGACAGATATTCTTCCCATTCTTTCTAATCCTAATATTTTTACATCCAAATCCCAACTTGTCTATTTCCATCCCACTTGATATATCCAATTTCATTTGGTTCTATTATTTTTTTATTTCCAAATATAAAAAAAAATGCATAACAAAAAAAAAATAGATAATAATGGTGTAAAGTCAAATATGCTTTTTTTTATCCATAGTTGTGTGTGGGTGTAATGTGTATATATTTTGATGATAAGGTAATATAGGTTACTTGAAGAGGGACGACGTTTATTTACAAATGTAGAGTTCCTTTTTTTTATTGTTGTTGTAATTGTTGGTAGTGGTGTTGTTATGACAAGAGGTTTTGGTGGTTTGTATTTGTGTTGTGTATCTCGAATATTTAGTTGGCCATCTTATGAGCGTGCTTGATTTCACCATAACAATGACTACATAAATGGTGAAGTAATTTATTATTGCCACAAGCGGGACATTGTGTTACGTTTTCCTTGTTTTCCAAGCCCTTGTTGGACGCGCGCATTCGCTTTTTGGAATGAGAAGTTTTCTTTTTGGGTGCAGCCCAAAGGAATGGTTCAAGCCAAATGGGAGTTTTAAATGTACCGGCAACAGCAATAGCACCACGTAATTGAGGTACTTGTTGTGTGAACGATGGCAATGAAAAGTAATGTCCAAGTTGTGCAAGTGCCATTTTTTGTTATGTTTATTAGAGGAGTAAAAAAAAAGGACCAGGCCACCACTCCTTTCCAAATGATGGGTTGAAAATCGGGAGTTCCAAAAAAACAATATTCAAAGCCACCCTCGCTGTTGAATCATGTCCGATCTGATTATATTCGACCCTGAATTATTTCAGAGATAATGCGGGAGAAAGAAAACAGTTGCTTGCTCGCATGTTTTGCTGAGCATTGAAATAGGAGAGAAAATCCAAACGAAATGTGGCGCATTTTTCAATAGATTTATTCTTTGGTAAGGTATAGGTACCGGGAACCCACTGAAGATGAGTTAAAGACGATATAACTTGAACGTATCAGAACGTTTTATAAACAAGACCTAACCCATTTTGAGAGTTTATATTTATATGCTTCCTCAAAACCGAAATCTTGTAAAAATGTTCTGATAAGAAAGTAGATAGTCTACATTACATACATGCTAAGAACTTACTAGTCAGTAAAAGGTGAATCCAACCAAGTAGATGAAAGAAAATTCTTTCAAAGAACTTCTATCCATGACATCAGTTTAATGTAATGATTTTTTAAAAAATGCCTCAATCATCATGCCATCTTGAAAGGATGGTATCATCAACAAGCAGAAACTCCTTATTTACAACAACCAACGTCTTTTATTATTATTATTATTATTGTTCAGTGATAGCATGGTTGAGGGAAAAAAAGATCAAGTGAACATATGTGTATACTAAAACAGGAGAAGGCAAAAGCATCAATGCGAAAAAAAAAGAGAGAGTGAAGGAGGGGGGAATAAATCAACCGGGTAAACAAAGTTACGTCCACTTGCATTGTCATAGAACTTCCATCCTCTTTCTTCTAGCTATAATTTTACTAATCATGATAGTTATTGTTATTATAATTATTAAAAACTTTTATATTTATCAAGTTAAAAATCAAACTGACTATAATATAATTATCTAATCTTCAATAATATATATATATATAAAATGATTAAGAATCCAAAGACAGTAAATAACATGGACACTCTTATTTTATAAATAATATACGTTATAAAAAGAAGAAAATAAAATGACTGATGATGTGTGGTACCTGGAACAAATGATGAAGGATGGTGAGAGAATTTGTGTAGCCAAAACAATATCATATGATAAAGCATAAAATATCTGCTACGTATTTTATTATGAGTTGTTATTCTGATGATAGTTGTTTTGACTTTCCGTTGTGATTTTATATATAACTATTGTTATTATTATTATAACAAATTTAGATCGATCTATAATTCACGTTTGTTTGTTTATTTCTTCTTCTTTCATCCTTCCATCCATGAATTGTCTAACTCTATCTTTTTTTTTTCGGAACACTCTAAATACAATATTTATGAAACTGATAAAACAATTGTTACATGGACCCGTAAATATTAGATGGATCCATTAATAAGAATATATAGAAAGCGAGCCCGTAATCATATTGTACATATATATATGTATATAAAATAGGAACGGGCACCATCTTTTTCTCTTCGTTTTTATATATAATAGCTTATATATATGTGTGTCATAAAACGATAATGATGTTTCAAGCTGAACAAATAAATAATAATAGTCACTCGACCCTTTTTCTTATTTCTACATATATAAATAATTTAGTAATTTTGACAATTTTCAATCATCATGTAGCAATGTGTATCCGTGGGGTGAATCATTGGTTAAAGATTCATCTTTCTTGTTGTTAGTTTGGGTCTTATGAAAAGTGTAGAGGTGGTCAGTCATATACACCAAGTCAGTCAGTCAGTCAGTCAGTCAATTCAAGCTCAATTTTTTTTTGATGCAAGTCAGTGACCCTGTCCAGCAGTTCACTATGTGAAATCCATCCATCATATGACCTTTATTATTACGACAACTACCGCTACTACTATGACTATAAGTTACTTTTACTATTACTGAGCACCATTCATATTTCTTGTAGAGATAAATGATGTGAATCGATTTGTGTGAGTGGGTGGGGGGAGACAAGTAAAAAAAAGATGTACAAGGGGAAGTTTTTTAAAAAAAGAAGGGGAGCTTGTCTCCCATCTTTGGAATCCCTTGCACCACACACAAACTCACACACATTACCCATCATCATCATCTCTTTCTCTCCACAAAGTACCTACCGAATATATATACTTTTTGACTTTTCTGTTTCTCCTTGTTTCTTATTCTTCTTTATAGATAATAATCCTGTTGCCGCTGTTGCTGAACAACAACACGCAAAAAAAAAGAATAAAAGGAGTAGCTTCTTTCTTGTTGTTTGTTCTTCTTTTCATTTTTTTCTCACTCAATCATACTATTTCATATAAATCTTTTCGATCCATCATGGTCTTCTCAATTCCTATTTATCGTGTTTTTGATGTTCATGCTGAAAAGGTAATTATTATTTTATAGTTTGATGAATAATAATAAAAGAGATCCAATGAATATATACTAACAAAACAATAATTGATAAACCAAATAGCAACCCAATAATAATGTGAATAACACGCGTGGTAATAGTAATAATCCGTTGCCACTCTTGACTCCTTCTCCACCTACAACTTCTTCTTCTTCCTATTCTTCTTCGGCGGGTGGTCATTTAGTAGTAGATGAAGAAACAACACATGTTTCATCGTCATCCTCGTCTTCATGTTCTAATAAAGAATCGCATTATACACATTTATATGGTAAGTCCATGGTGATGATATCTCTATATATAAATTGTCCAGGTTAGCCGGGAAGAATGCCGATACAAATGTTATGTTGTTTTTTTTCCTGGGACGAAAAAAGGCAGAAAGAATACTAAAAATATTTTTTTCTTCACTTTATGCGTCTTTTATATAATAACAACAATAAACGAATAGATCAACAACAACATGACAATTCTACTTTGATTTCTGAACGACGTAAAGAAAAACAACCATCCTTATTATTAAAACAATCTCCGTCACCCTTCTCCTCTTATCGGTATAATACTCATCATGAAGATGATACTAATAATAATAATAACAATAATAATACGAATAAACGCCGATATTATGGTTCTATGATGGATCATCCAGATGCAGCATTTCTAGGTATATATTAATTAGATATATACTTTTTTTTTTTTAAAAAAAGGCACCTTTTCTTCTTTTTCCTCTTCTTTTTTATTTTTCTAATCCTTAATTTATTCTTTTTTATATTAAAAAAAGGTATCCCAAAATCATCTAAATCTACTGGTACAACAACAAGTATTTCCTCCATTGGTAGTGACGCTACATTTAAAACTGCCATTTCAACTCAACAAGTAACAAAAGAAAAATTGGTTCATTCTTCAAAACAACAAGCTACAGCACATTTTATTGACACCATGCCATCCACACCGCCTCATACCACTGTAAGTCCTAATGATAATGACGAAGGCCTTTATCTTTTATGGACACATCAATTACTCCGAGAACGAGGTTTCAATCCATCCCCCTGTCGATTAAAAGAAGAAGGTGTTGATATATTGACAAGTAAAAAAGGTGAACAACAGAATGACTCTCTTTTACATGGGCACGATGTGGATGACCACAACAATGACGATGACGCCTATGAAGATGATTATGATAGTGATGATACCAAAAGTACCGATAGTAGTTTAACAGAAGGGGATGATGTGGGTGATAGAGATTCTTCTTTATTATTAACATCTCCAGAAAGTGTGGATTACGAAAGTAAAATGCGCATGTATTCATCCTTTAATTCCTGTGCTTCATCATTCAATAATATTCAACAAGATTATTTCCACCACCGACCTTCCGTATCCTCCTCCATGCATCATTCTTCTTTTGCTTCTACTTCGGCTGCAGCAGCAAGGTATGGTGCAGCAAATATAACAACAAAAACAGCAGCAAGTCACCTTCATAATGAAGAGGATGAATCTTCTATTTCATCATTTTTTAAATCATTTTTTGGAACTTGTTTTTCTTGTAAATAATTCTTCCTTTTCCCTTTGTTCCCTATCCATTTACTATTAAAAATATAATATATAAACATGAAATAATTGTCTGTGTATATTCTTGTTATTGTCTGTACATAACAAGAGTATTATCATGTCATCATGTTTCTTCTTTCAGGAACAGCAACAACAATATCTTATAATAATGGTTATCTAATGCATGTAGCACAATAATATGTTGTTGATCACTTTTCTGCATAAGTTTATGAGTGACCCCTCGTGACTAACGAGGACCAATAGAATCGGTAACGTGGTGTATTTATATATATATATATATATAATAATTCTAGTCTGTTCCATTCTTATTATCATTATTTATTATTTTATAATAATATATAAAATGAGGGTCAGTGCTTTTGTAACCAGTTGATCTTACCATGTGATGGTATTCAGGTTGTACATTGTATATGAATGCGCATTATATATCTTTTTTTTTAATAAAATAGTATCTTCTCATAATTCATAAAAATACACGTTGATGATGATGATTTAGAAGCAATATGGAAAAAGAAAGCGAAAGGAATCATATATATAAAAAGGAGATTAGAGAACCTTCTGCAAAGAAAACTCAAAGTGTATCGTCTTCTCTTTTATATATAGATATAAAAAGGTATAAAGTCAACTCCTGCATCTCTTTTCCCCCTCCCCCAAAATCCTCACTTTGTAAATTTCTTCAACTTGTAAAAAAATAACTACGCTTTATTATTATTATTATTATTATTTATGCATTATTCTAAACAGCTATCACAAACAACAACTTCTTTTTGACCAATGAAATCTTCAAAACACGGGTTGCATAGAGTCAATATGTCTTCTCATTCGCTTATACAAGTGTACCTTTTAGTTTTGACTCGTATCCTGCTATTTGTTTGTTGCAGTGTTTTAGGAGTTTTCTGTGTTCAAAATATACTGTCGGCAAAAATTGTGTCACTGACTACTGTGAATCTCGAATGGCTTATTGCTTTTTTTATGAATGAATTCCATACTGGTGGAAACCCGGATGTGATGTTGTCATATGGATTTCTAGATAACTAAATTTCTATTTGTAAAGGATGTACATATATATATTTTTGGGATAGTTAGTGAGAGCACATCGCTTTGGGATTGCTGTTGCCATAATAATACTCTACGTCTAAATTATTTGTATTCTTGTGTTGTATGAAAGATTGTATATCACAATCATGAATAAACAAGTAACAATATCCTCAATATAATACGTAAAGTATGGTATTCCAAAAATTTTTCATATATATTTATTATCTTCGGCGATAGATATTCTTTTTTACAAAATTGTTAGTAATCTATACTATATAGTGAATTTTCCATTGATGATTAAATGTCGCATGAAACTGGAGTATCAACAGCACTGTTATTATATAAAAATCAAGTGTTTTCTAAACAGTTCAAATGATGATAGCAAGGACCAGTTTCCACTGGTTTGAGATTCTGTTGCGAAGTATTCTATGTAATCAAATTTCTCGTCGTTTTAGAGTGACCTTTCTTATGTTGTTTTTTGTACGTAGATAATTAATGTTTTTTTTTCCTAGTATTTAATTCTGGTATTCATTGAATGTAACGTGCGGATATATGACTTGATGAATGAATTATTTTTGATCATATATAAATCGACAAACGACAAAAAATAATTTTTCTTTGTTGCAAAAGTTTCCATAATAGATACAGTAAGGAAAATCATGGTTGATAGAATAATTCATGCCATAAAATTTTTTGTTTTGTCTATGAATCGATTGTTGTGTCATATCTCACATTGTGATGGTTTAAGTAGTAGAAATATCTTATACAACATGGGAAAAGTATTTATATTGTAGAATATGCGACACTTTGATGTGGTATATACTACGACGGTGAGAATAAATATCAAAAAGACCAAGATTATGAGAAATTGAATCTTTTACTATGTTTCCCCTTTGTATACTTTGTTCGCCACAATTTCAGATGACTATTTTCAATACCAGCTACGTATGTAGCATTTCCATTTTATGCTGTTTTTTTATCGGATGCAAATGAAAATCTTGCTTCAACAATAACAAATAATCCCAACTAATAAACAATCTATATATAAACCAACATTTCATAACAATTGAATTCACAGCTCTGTTTTTTATATTTTGAACTTTGTAAAAATAAGTATTCCTATTTGTTATGTGATCCTTGGATAGTAATGAATCACTACAATAGTCAAACAACTCAATATGATGCATGATAATGTGCTTACTATATGCAGATGTTTGTTGGAAACGATATGTTTATTGCCACAAATGTAATAATGATTTTTCATGAAACAACTTCCCTGGTAGGCGCTTACTTCGACTTGCATGCTTTCGTTTGTATTTCCACGTTCGTGAAACGACAGATGCTAATTCCGTACATTCTTCGGTACTTATGCTCCATATAATCATTGATGCACACACTGTTGTTTTCTTCTATAGTAATTTTCTTCCTGGGAACATAATACGAGAATTGAGATATCTTTCTGGTCATCATCGACCATTTGATGGCGGTCTGTCCCTCTGGCCGTTTTATCAGTCAAGCATTTTACTATCAGATATAGTTATTTTTTCTCTTGTTTTCTGAAACAGCAGTGCTTTATTCTATATGTGTATATAAATCTTCCATCTTTGCTGTCATTATATTTGTAGAGCATATTTCTTGCAGTTGTCATGTTTTCTCTCTAGTAATACAACAGTTTTTCCTCGGCATGCTTATTTTAGCCATCTGCCATGGTATGGAATGCCAATAATTCTAATAAAATACTATATATCAATCGTATTCCCTTTTTCTTTTTTGTATATCATCGACGTCCGACGAGCCATAATACTGTATTCTGAAGTGTCCCGCCCGCCATATACAAATATGTTTTTCTTTGATGAGACATACGAGATTCGAAAAGTGATTTCAATAATGTACTGAATTTGACAAAAGGTCTATTTTTTATACAAATATTGGAGTATGGCTATCTATTTCCATCATGTTATGTACGAAAAATACAATGATACATGTTTGTAACACATAACACAGGATCTAGCGGTTCAAGGTTCTGTCTTTTGAGTGCGTGCAAACATAAAAGTGTAGTTATGTTTTTGTGTTCAATCGCAATAATTATCCATATGAGCTACGAAGCCCTGTTGACACTATATGATACATGTCTTGTATAAGCCCAGGGATATTAGACAATCCTAGATCGAGATGTGATCGTTGATGTGAGTTGCTTCGATAGTTTTTTTTTACGGATTGTATAAACTACTCAAGGAGTACTTCATCTAACTTTATCCATTTTAGATTATATATATTTATAATGAGACACTTTTAACTTTTTACGTCATTGTTTCTTTTTTAAAGAGCAAGTCCAGTTGTTCAATACAACCATAATATATTACTATAAAGTGTATATCTTCTTCATCCTATACCTATTCCAAGTTTTGAGCCTATGCGAAGGTCTGATCACCGTTCTATGTTTAAATATTTTTGCCAAGCACCAGAATACGTTCCATTTCCCTTTTAATATGTGATTTATTATACTTTGACTTAGACAGAAAACAATTTATGTCAGAATTATGAATACCTTTTTATTATTATTCATACTGGCAAGCTCAACCTCTCCTCCAACCATCAAGACCACAAATACCCCAGTACTATAACTACTTTTACGTTATGTACCAATTATCGTTGTTTACAAAATAAAAAGCGTATAATAATTTATTATTTATTCATGTCTCTTGGAAAGAACATCCAGTTCCTTTTTAATAGCATCCGTAGCCTTTTTTTGTTCTTGAAGCACTTGCTTTAAAAGCTTAATCTTTTCTTTTTCCTATTAATAACCAAGCTCCACGGATTAGTTGGACGGATTTGAAAGGTGACACAAAGACAAGAAAAAAACTTACTGCTTGGCGTGCCCACATATTTTCTTGGGCTTTTTCTTTCTCACCCCACCCTTTTGCATGGGCTGTAGCACCTTCAGTACCACCATTGATATTTGAACGTTGCATCTTAATAGGCCTATTACGAACGACACGAGAAAGGGTACGAGAGGTGATACGTTGCATCATCATCATTATTTAGTTATTTTAGAGAGAAGTCGTGATGAAAAAAATAGAAAACAAAAAAGAGTGCATATAATTATTATAAAAAAATCCTCGGATCGTTTTTATTTATGCAATTTTTTTTCAAGAAAACCCAACTCCCCGGGACACTTGTTTCACCCAAATAAAAAAATTCCCATGGCGTAAATAACTGTAAAAACAATAGAAAACTTACAATAGTGTGCGTGTGTATGTGTATGTATTTGGTATAAAGAAGTGTATAATGAATAAGAAGAAGAAAAAGAAAGAAAAAAAAAGCTTGGTATTTTTTATTTTTTTTATTTTTTATAACTGCGATTGAACGGTTGTTTGATTAAAAAAAGCAAGGCTCATCACTCCCCAACACACTCGGTCTTGTGATCTTTTTTAGGTACGCTCAGAATCAAATTCAAGATGAAATTGAACAAAAGGTCGATAACTACTATCATTCACCGATTGAAGATCATGATCCAACAATTCTTCTCCATTATTTTCTTGGCGTTGTTTATTCGAACCATGCACACCTCCCAAATGACCATATTGTTCTACCAATGTTTGATCCACCTTGTTTTCATATTTTGCCTGTGCCTATACAAGTATTAAATGGGGGTGATTAAATAGACTATTCTATATTGGGCATGCAAAGCATAGAAGAAAGCTTACAGATATCGTCACAGCAACAAATTCAGCAGGAAGACCATAACGAAGTACGGATTCAACAAAAACACGTAATGCTTTGAGATGAACCCATGAAGTAAACACTTCACCAAAATTTGTTCTTGACAATCGAAATAGTTCTAATTGTTGTTCCTTTTCCACCGATTCTGCTTCTGATAATTCGGCTCTTTGAGACTTGAGTGCGTCTTCATCATACTTGAATTCGCGTACTATAAATCTAAACATTTCCATGATTAATATCATCCAACTATAACAACTATAACTGGGTCCCTTATTTCTTTTGGATTCATTTACTTTTCTTCTCGAGCTTTATGCGTGAATTCTTCCGTGACGCGTTGGAAAAGAGTGACCGAGAAAAGTCCATATTCATCATCTTCTGCAATTTTACTACAGAAAAGAGTGCACACACGTATTAGATTTATAGTCAGTAACAAAGATTTGCCCAGCATGGAGAGTAATCTTCCAACTTACACAGAGGAACGTGGGACAACCATTTGAGTCAATGTCTCATACTTGTTGAACCATTGTTTATAAGCAGATCTAACGGAAGAAAAAATTGTTTTATTTATGCAAATGTGTGATCAGCTGTCAAATTGAATAATCGTTGACATATTGATAATAATGTTGCTATTACCTTGGTACTGCAACAAAAAGGGTGGTCAAGTATTCCGAGTTAAGAACACAATGTTCCTTTCTCACAATACCATTCAAGTTTTTCACCGAAAGATTACCACTATATAAATAGATCACATACATGATAAGTTCCATGTTCAGTGCCATTATTTACACGCCACAATGATAGTTATTTACGTTTCTTTTCGTTGAAGTGTTGTTAAGGTATTCTTGCTTTGGGTGTACGCATTCAACTTGGTTTTCATCACATTGTCAATCGATGTCACTTCCTATAATCGATTGATCAATACGTTTTCCCCCTGTCATTATTTTCATTATCATCATCCTCTTCTTGCTCTATGTATACCTGATTTAAAGTCGCAGTAATTTCCTGCAATGATTTGTCTGTGCGATACTTCATTGAATTCCATTGGAATGTACTAATATATTCTTCGACTGGCTCTAAAAAAAATTAAGTGATGGTTTCATTTTGAGTGATCCTTCTCTCCTTGAAACTTTTCTTCTATTAAAAAAATGCCTTCTTTTTTTCTGACGTACTATCATTCGCCAGCATGTATTCTCGAACATGACCGTTCGTACTATCTGACTTGATCAAGTTGGCCAAAATATCTGCCAACTTGTTTACTGACTGTTCAAATGACGTATCATATTTGGCCAGGTCGTCCGATAATAACACGAGTGCATCCAATGTCCCAATCTTTTTTTTTTTTTTTTTGCAAGAGAGGTCAATTTAATTCATGTTCAAAAAAAAAAAAATCATGGGCGCGCGCGACCCGCTCCTTCATTACTATTCTAGAAATAGTTTTTTTTTTTACCTTGAATTCTGGAACGTTGAATGCATAAGTTAAAGCATACTCGCTGAGTTTGCCTCGAATATTCAAAAAGGTATTTTGCTTGTTACCCAAGGCAGGCACAGAAACAAAAAGGTATTTCATTCTTTTATCTTTTTTTTTTCAATGGTCGAAAAAAAAAGGGGAAGAAAAGAAAAGAGAAAAAAAAATAAAATAAAAAAAATGAAACAAGTGAGTTACGTGCGGTTCGAGGCGCACTCTATGCATTTTACATGTAGACACACATACACACACCCAACACACACAGGAAAGAGCACGGGACGTGACTTTATAATAAAAAGAGTGCGTTTGTTCCCTCCTTTGTTTCAAATGCCACTTGCCAAATGTGGCGTTATTCCTTTCAGCATTATCGTCTCATCCATCTATCATCGTCCGTTTTTTTGTAATATATATATATATATATATATATATATATATATGTTACTGAAATGTCATCCATTGAACACAATAGATCAGAGATGCTTGGTGGGTGGTGATAAATGGTCTTTATATATATATTGCTTTCAGATTTTTTTTAGATATAGAAACAAGTTATTAAGTGAAACTTTTTTTTTTGGAAACATACATATGAAATGAGTGAGGGAAAAATTACAAGGTGAAAAGAGGGGTGTATTATTGATTCTTTTATGCTGGTGGACATACGATTTTCTATAGAAATAAAACAAGTAAAATGTTAGTACCATAGATCATAAGAAATGGTCCATTCCTCTACGTTTATTATTTACCTTATAATCCTTGATATTGCCAGCGAATTTAGTAAGTACACCCTTATCACAAATCCAAATTTCATTACACACACTGTTAATAAATCGTTCGTCGTGAGAAACAGTAATCACACCACCCTTATATTGTTGTAAAGCATCTTGTAAAGCATCAATGGACTCCATATCCAAATGGTTAGTAGGCTAAAATGGCAATTAGTTCAGTTAGCGTCATATTTTTTTCCATCCTATAAAAAAAAACTATTATCCAACATCCTTTAACAATACAGCAGCAGTAACTTACTTCATCCAATACCAACACATGAGGTCTTTGCAAACTAAGAATAGCGAAAGCAACACGCGATTTTTGACCACCAGACAACGTCTTCATGACTTGCAAACCAACCATACCAGTAATACCAAAGGCACCCAAATGACGTCTATATTCTTCTTCATTTTTACCAGGGAATCGATCGGCCATGAAAGCCACAGGGGATTTTGTCAGATCCAGCTGATCAATATGATGCTGTGTAAAATAAGCAATACGCAAACGACCATTGCGATGCACTTCACCCGAATTGGGTTGGACTTGTTCTGTCAATAACTTGAGCATGGTAGATTTACCAGCACCGTTGGGACCTACCACGGCAATACGTGAATCCAAACGTAAATCAATATTGACGTTACGAATAATCACCTTCTTTTTAGGATCATAACCAAAGGTCACTTCATTCATTTGTAAAATAGGAGGTGAAATAGAATCTGGATCTGCAAATCGGAAAGTCACTTCTTTTTCATTCTGAGGAGGTTCCAATACGGGTAATTTTTCCAAAATCTTGATACGAGCTTGGGCTTGAGGAGCACGTTTCGCATTGTATCGCCAACGATCAATAAACTCTTGTAAATGTTTACGGTATTCCATTTGTGATTCGTATTCTCGAATAGCCGCCTTGAGACGTTCATCTTTCGTGGCATGGAAGTTGGTGAAGTTACCCTTGTAGTAATCTAACTTTTCAGAATGCATGTATAAAATATCGGTCGCGACTTCATCCAAGAATTCTACATTTGCATGAAAAAAAAAGATCAATCATTCCATTTTTAGTCAATGTGTGATTTTCCTCTCCCTTTTTTTTATCCCTCATATCCATGATTGATGAGTGATTTACCTCTGTCGTGAGAAACAACAAGTAAAGTATTTGTCCAAGTTTGCAAGTATTTTTCAAGCCATACAATGGCAGGAATCTAATAAACCAAAAGTACTCGTATTTAGTAAAAACACGAGTATTTCCTCTTCTATCATCCACTCTCATCCAAATCCATCTCTTTCTTACATCCAACATGTTATCCGGTTCATCAAGCATAAGAACATCAGGTTTACAGAACAAAGCACGAGCCAAAGAAATACGCATACGCCAACCACCAGAAAATTCACGTGTAGGTCGTTTTTGATCTGGCGATGGGAAACCAAGACCGGATAAAATGGCAGCAGCCCTAAAATAATAAACAATTCATCGGTGAGAAAAGTCCTTATTCCTCTTTTTCATTCCAGGTATACACAAAAAAAAAAAGAAGAAGCATACTTCGATTCAGCCTTGTCACTTTCAATATCTTCTAATTTAGTAAATACTTCTTTCAATTCTACTTCCAATTGGTCCTTTTGTGCAACTAAAGTCTTCTTTTCTTCTTCCTCTAATCCTTCTTCTTCTTGTTCAGTTTCAATTTGATTGATACGAGATGATAAATCACGTTCTTTTTCCAACAAATGTTCACGCCACACATCAGCTCTCAAGACCATTTCAATAGCAGGTGTATCATCACCAATGACCTAATCATAATTCCATAGTTAGTCAATCTTTCCTCCCATAAATTATCCCCTCCATATGTATATATATATATATATATATATAAAGAAAACTTACTTCTTGTTCGACGTACAATACGGAAACATGATGAGGCACATTAATTTCACGACGAGCAATGGCACGCAACAAAGTAGATTTACCAATACCGTTTTTACCCACCACACCATAACGACGACCAAATGCCAAGGTCAAACTAGCATCGGTCAAAATACGACGACCCGCAAACGAAATATCAAAGTTATCCACCTTGATATCCTTGACCTTACCCTTAGTCGAGGTGTAATCCAAAATAGGGTTATACAACTTGTATTCTTCTTGCAAAGCCTTTTGTTCATTCAACAATTTCGAAGCTTCATATTCAACCTTCATATTGGTCTTTTGTTGACGTTTAGCAATCTTGTTGGCCAATTTTTCTTCAGCTTTACGCAATTTCTTTTGATCCACTTGCGATTGTACACGTTTACCAGAGACATGATCCAAATCTACACCTTGTTGTCCAAGACGAGCAGTTGCTGATACACCAGATTGTTGACCAATCGTAATGACTTGTTCCAATTTACGACCTCCACTGGCATTGGTGGTGTTATTTTTATTATTTTTCATCAACATGCGCGTTAATTCGTCACAGAGTTTATTGATACTGTCTTCTTCACCTCCAGCATCCAATAAGATGGGTTTGACGAAATCAGTAATGGCATCTTCATCGTCGTTGCCTGTGAATTCAGTTTCGTTTAAATAACCTTCGACGTATTCAACGATCGCATCGTCTGCATCGGGAACAGCTTTTCGGATCAAGGCTTCCATGATGTTTAAAAAACTTTTGAAAATGGAAGTATGGTGTTCCTTGGTCACTGCTTTACCGCGTCGGGTGTCAGAAATTTTCTTTTTTTTTTTTGCAGTGCTGCGGCATCTTGTGCTGCTCAAACATCATCTTTTATATGCTGGGATTTAAAAAAACAAGATCTTGGCTAACAGTGCAGAGAAGTCATATACAATGAGATACACTCCCTGCCTTATTTAGTGACAACAAGGGCCAAAAAACTCATTTTCTCCCCTTTTCCGGCCCCTCTCTAACTCTGCATGAATAATCCAAGGTTTATGGTGGTAAGAGTTTTGCCATTGTAGACTATTATAGTAATTCTATTACTTAATTACATTTATTTAATAAGTGAGACCCTTCTAACTTATACTGGTGTGATAAAGTGAGAATATATCATACCAGGATGGGATCAGAATATAATACTAATGGAAAATCAAAGAAAATTCGTTAAAGATACCGCTTAAGAAAAAAAAAACAAAAAAGGGAGACTATTTTTTTCTTTCCAGAAAATGGGGATTATATAATTAGAAGGATGGATGATGAAAGATGATATATTTAACTCAATCCATTATTATTAATTATACTTGATTATAATTAGGAAGGATAAAGAGAAAAATCCCAAAAATAAGACAATAAATATGGTGTCAATAAAAAAGTAACTTAGTATAGATGCTTAATTAATGCTTTGAAGATCCATTGTGTTCAGATTTTGAAGACGACGACAACAACACTATCATCATAGAACCCATGTCGATCTGTTACAACTATCTCCTTTTTATGGGTTCATGAGAGAAAGGATGAATGATTACGTAGACAACACAAATTAGTTGTATTACTTTCTGTTTTCATGAACATTGGATGTATATTATGCAGCACCCTTGTGAAAATAATAATGATCCATTGAAAATAAGGGTATTTTTTTTTTCAAATCAGGTTAAAGATGTATAAGCATGAAAGAAAGTAGATTTATCTAAAAGTAGAATTCATAGGAAAACTTTGTAAGGTAAGCCGGGTCCAAAATAAACATTTTTTTTCTATGCAGTTTGCCGATCATTGACGTTTCACGGATATGTTCCGCTCCAATCATCGTGATGAAACGAAATGATGGCTCATAATAATAATAATTTATTTATTTATTTATTATTCTATTATTCTATTTTTCAATTGAGAGGATTACTTGTTATTTGTCATAATTGTAATAGTTAAAGAAGTATCATCTATTTAAATAGATGTACAATGCAATGGGAAAAAAAAGCATAATAACATATCAAGTTGAATGTTGTTGTTTACACATGTTCATAAATGGTTAAAAGCTTGTGTATGTGTGTATGTGTGTTTTATATTTATATATAAAAAAGTTAAAAGCCAGTTAAAATGGTAACACACGCGCGAAAAAAAAAGTGTTGATCGTTCAAAACTCATTTTTGTTTTCCTTAGTGAAGCACTATTCCGTGCTTATTATTCTTATTGATATCCAACAATAAAACAATTGTAAAGAAGAATGGTCACCGTACGGTACCCAAGTTACAACGTTTTTGTTAAAGTTTAATTGTTTGAACTTTACCCCAATCTTGATCAACACCGAGTGTAGTAGTGAGCCAGTAGTATAATAATAATAATAATAATAAATAAAGCATGTGTAAAATGTTGTGTAAAATAACAAAAACTAGAATGGTAACTGCATAACACTTTCTTTTCTCTTTTTTTCTCCTTTTTTTTTTATTACTCTTCTTTGTTTTTTTTTTTTTTTTTTTTCCTTCTTCTTCACCATTTGAATTCATTAAGGAAAACGATCGTTTTCAAAAGACTTTAGTTCTATATATCCCAAAACGTACAAAAAAAAAAACCTCCTTTTCCCCACCGTTTTTGTTACATATAAACATCCACCCCTTTTTTTTTCTTTATACCCAAACCCCCTTTCCTTCTTAAAAAATATAATGTATAAACGTCATTCATCTTCAGAACATAATGCCGATCGTCTTTGCGTTCAATTACGACAAGAACAACATAAAAGTAATCAACATGCAGCAAAGTTGTTTATTGAATCCACATTACAATTATCTTTGAGTTCCAACGACTTTCATAAAGAATTACAAGACGGTGTATTATTATGCAAGTAAGGATGTTTAAGATAATAATAATAATTAATTAGCCACCTTTGTTTTCTATCATATTATCATTGAATGAATGGTCATGCTGGGATTATTATATATTTATATATAAAACAACAAACAACAACATGATGCATGATAATATCTATAAATACAAAAGAAACGAATGTGGACTGCGGGGGATTGCTCCCTCTCTCTCTCTCTTATTTAATATAGACATAAAACTAAAATTGAATATATAGACTTGTAAATTCTTTAAAACCAGGTACTATCACGAGTATTGGATGCAAGAACATTCCATTTGTAAAGGTAAGCTGATTTCGCGCTTTTTGGTGGTGGTAGTGGTGGTATCATAGAAAAAAAAATGGGGCGTAAAAGGAGAATACTCTTATATATACAAGAGGAGTAAAGAAGGAAGAGGAAGGAGTCATAGTATTTATCAATAAGTGTATAATGATGTGGAAGGAGTTGTAGAAAAAAGAAAGTTTTTTTTTTTTGACATGACAACTTGATACAAGTGTGCGTAAAGAAGAAGGGAGTTAGAAGAAGTACTAAATGATTATATAAATATGTGTTCAATTAGATGGCCAACATTAGTTTGTTTCTTCAAGGGGCACGCGAGGTAAGAAAATACACTTGTTACTTTTTTGTATAATTACATATACTAACTAAACATTCCCCCCCCCAAATTTCTCTTATATATATATTTATTGAACTCTCTTTTTTATTTTATTTTTCCTCTTTTTTCTTTTTCTTTTACACACTCCCCCACACTTCTTTTTATATAAATATATATATATATATATTATACAGCTTGGATTACATAACTCTGAATTATTTCAAACCGTTGATTTATACGAAGCAAAAGATATGGGTGCTGTAAGTATAAGTATTTATATAAGCCAAATTGGATAGATACTGAAGAATTATATACATACATACATATATATATATATATATATATATATATACATACAGGTCGTGAATACAATTTTATCTTTGGCAAGATTAAATCTCAAAGTCAAACATTCTTCTTCTAATGAAGAACGACGTTCAAAACAAAATGGCAATAACAAATCACTCACTACACCACGATCTGATAAACGACGATCCTCCTTTCCACGATTATTAAAAGCCATGGATAACTATCATTCTCACGAACACCATCATAAAAAAGAAGCTTCCTCTTTACGTCAACAACGGTCCCCTTCTCATAAACAACACAATCATCATCATTCAGGTGAAGAAGCATCACGTAATGGATATCGACATGTAAAATCCATATTTGGCCAACAACCTAATGTGGATGCAACAAATCGAGTAACACGTACCACTGATATCAGTCGTATCAGCGAAAAAGCAGAAGCATTACGAAGGACCTATCGATCCAATATTCAACAACGACCTACACTGGATAGTGGATATAGTACTATGGCAGCACGCGGTCATCATGGTGAATCCAGACGACGGCGGCAACATCAAAGAGGGAGTACAATGACGGATTCCTCTTGTTCCTCTACAGAGGAGTACGAAGAGGAGGATCGAGAGGCGACAACGGAAACGATGAATACGATGATAACTATGGACACAGACGCTGAGGAGAACAAGGAGAATTATGTCAAGGAGAAGGAAAATATTCATCGAACATCCACTGGTTCCACTGATACCACTATGAGTGATCCAATTTCAATACACGTGGTCATGCAGGGTACGACGGCAAGTGATAAATACAATGAGGATGTTCACTATGTGAATCATATCCATGTCGATGATGATGATGAATTTGATACCTTACGATTATTACATGCTCCTTATCCAATACCTTCTCGATCGACACCTGCTACTTTACGCATCAAGAATAGTCAAAATACTTTACATTCCGCCGATGATGCGAATGAAAAACGTTGGGATCATTTGGTGGAAACCGAACCTAATCATTCTGATTCTTTACATCCTGATGCGAACACAAAAGCAAAAGAACCTACAACCACCAAGGTGGTTTTACGCGATGAACAAGGTCAACCCATGACATATTATGTAAGTATTTAGTTGATTTCTATTTTATATACATTTCTTATTTTACTAAATGGTATATTTAATTTCTATATAGCATCTTGGTAATTGTATTGGAAAAGGTCAATTTGGTGCCGTTTATAGGTAAATTTTTTACCATGGATGATTTCTCCTTCTCACTTTTATCTTTTCCCCTTCATCAAGGGAAAGAAAAAAAAAAGACGGATACTGATATATTTTATACACTATTATTATTATTATTATTATAGAGCATTGGATATCCAAACGGGTGAGATTGTAGCTATTAAACGCATCAAGATCGAAGATGTGGATGTAGATCATGAAATTATGGTAAATATAGGATACAAGATCTTTTACATTATTATAAATAATTTATATATATATATATATATATATACATAATAAGAGATACGAAAAAGCTTTAACCTTAAGTTTAATTCCCTTTTTTTCTTTTACTATAGCAAGAAGTAGAATTATTAAAAGATATGGATAATCCTAATATTGTTCGTTATCTTGGTTCCGTTCGAGACGAATCTCATTTAAACATTGTCTTGGAGTAAGTCTATTTTATTTATATTTGAAATTAAAGTATAAAGTGACTCAATTTATTTTCACTTCAAATAGATACATTGAAAATGGTTCCATTTTATCTACATTAAAAGCATTTGGCAGTTTACCTGAAAAACTAGTTGCTTCCTATACCCAAAAAATCCTTTCCGGATTAGCCTATCTTCATGAACACGAGGTAATAATTTTTATTTATTTATTTTATGACTATGAGGAGAGAGAAAGAGATTAAGAGAAAGGGAGAGACACAAAAAAAAAGAGATGAATGATAAGAAGAGGAAGAGGAGGCATATATATTGTTTGCCTCTGCCCACTTCTTCTACTTTTCTCCCTTTCCCCTTCCAATACTTGGAGCCTCCTTCTTTTATAATTATTATTATAATGATTCTTTATTTTTTTTTGGATAAAATCGTTAATTATTATTTACAAATTGAATACTATTAGGTGGCCCATTGTGATTTAAAAGCGGCCAATATTCTTACCACCAAAACGGGTGATGTCAAACTGACGGATTTTGGTGTCTCCTTGAATCTAAGGATCAAGCAAGATGATATGGGAGCACCTGCAGGTACACCCAATTGGATGGCTCCCGAAGTGATTGAGCTCAAAGGAGCTTCGACAAAATCCGATATCTGGTCCTTGGGTTGTACCATTGTTGAAATGATGACAGGAAAGCCACCTTATGCTGACATGATTGCCATGTCGGCCCTTTATCATATTGTTGAGGATGAAGAACCTCCTATCCCAGATCATCTTTCTGAGGTATGTATAAAATAGGGCCCATCAGGAAGAGGAGAGGATGTTGATGATGACGGGAGAAAAGAACTAACAATTCTATTTTATCTTATAGTCACTCCAAGACTTTTTAAATGCATGCTTTCAAAAAGATCCTGAACATCGTCCTAAAGCCTATGATTTAATGCAGCATCCTTGGGTGATCAATTCTACCACTACAACAACGACCACAACAACTTCTACCACAACAACAACAGCTTGCTCTGTACCTCCTTTGACACCTTCCACCTCTGCAGATGAATTGACAATTTCTGATACCACAAAAGATAAATCTTCTTCTTCCCCCAAATCAGATGATGATGATATTGATTTATCCATGATTTATGAATATATGCGGGCTAATCCTACCATGGATTTACAACGTGTACCTGCTCCTCATATTCGTAAACGAGAAATCATTGAACATCAATTCGTGAAATCCACCTTTGGTAAAGCCATTGCTTGTAAAGTATGTCTTGTCACTGTTAAGAAACATGCCGTTTTCTGTGAAGGTAAAAAAAAAAAAAAAAACTTTACTTTCTATTCGTATATAGTGTGTCCATCATATCCCAAACTCATTGATTTTTTATATGTTTAGCATGTGCATTAATTTGTCATGAAAAATGTCGTCAAAATGCTGCATCCTGCAGACCAATTTTCCCATCGACGCATCCAAAGGTATTTTACTACTTAATTCTAGTGAGATTATCATTTTGAAAACAACAAAAAAAGCTTATTTTTGTTTTCCTTTGTTTCAATAGCAACCCAAATCAAATCGTCGTGATTCTTTCCCTCTGGCTACTTCTGAACCTCGTCAACATAACAGCAAGTTGCAAAAGATGCTGGCATCTTGTGAGTAATAAAAAAAAATAATAATATTCACTGGGAAATGAATTTTTTATCACTCACATGGGTTTTCTTTCTTTTATTAGTGTACCTTTAAATTATTTTACTATTATTTTTATCATATAACTACAACAAATTATTACAGCACCAAATATACACACACTCATACAATTGAACATGACTATTGTATTGTACGTCGATCGATCGATACAAGTCAACTATTATTATCATGATACTACAACAACCTTTTTTTTATCCATACATCATTCTTATCTCATCCTCATCAAACCAACAATTTTATCACGATTTTTTTTATATCCCAACAACAAAAACAACCATCTCATATTCGACATATAATTTCATTCTTTCTTCGTTGTTATGATTTTTTTTGGCCCATTTCCCTTCTTCTTTAGGCGCAGGCGACAGCAAAGAAAAAAAAGATCATTTCAACAAGTGAGAGGATGCAATGATAATATGTGACAATGAAACGAATTTTCTATTTTTTTTTTTCTTACTCGTTTAAAACCATTATAAAAAACACATAATTATTCCCTTTTATTTTTTTTCCTTAATACAAAAAAAAAAACCACAGCCACTCATCCATCCAACCACACCATCATAGACTTTCACGAAACTTTCTCTTGTTCCACCTCCTCTTTTTATTACACGTCTTCTCCCTCTCTATCATACACATACGTTGAATATACTTTACATATTCAAGGATGACTTATTTCGATATTTTCTATAGAGATGACTATTATTATTATTATTATTTGTACCATATTTCCCTTATTGATTTTTTTTTTGTAAATTGTACACAGTTCCGTTATATTTTTTTTTCTTATTTTCTTTTTCTGAATATAAATCATTATCGTTTGTTCTTTTTTTCTCTCTCTCTCTCTCTCTCTCTAGCTATATATTATGAGCTAGTTGATATATTTACATCATTATATTTATTATTATTCTTATTATTATTTTACCATATATAAAAACATTACGTATTATTATTCAAATGGTATATAACAATCAATATATATATACAATGTTTATTAATGGGTTCTGTTGTTATTTATTTACAATTAATCTACTGCACGTATATAGAACCTTATCCACATGTCGTTCAGCATACTCAATCAATGGAAAAGTAATATTGTAACTATTTATTGTGATCAATTTCGTTCACCGTTCCTGTTTTCCCTTCATTCTTTTTTTTTTTTTTGTATCAATCGATGTACATAACCCTTGATTTGTGATATCCAAATCAACCAAAATCAGGCGTCATTAGCATTTCATCGTCCATATCTAGTATTTTTTCAAAATAAACAAAAGTGACTTGATCCCCTAGTTTTTGAAGAAGGCATTTGGTTGTTGAAAGAATGACACTATGTAATGATTCCAAAGAGATATCACTTAATTTTTTGATTTGTATCGCCAAGAACATTCAATAGATCATCAGTGATTTCATTGCATATTTTTTTAGGTAAAGTAAATCATCTCTTAGAATGAATGCGTGTACAGATCAATACTGATGAATAATCAAAAATAAATATAACAAACATTTCTTTTATTGTTTATAACAACAATCATTGTATTTTATTGGTATTGCTGTTATCATTAAAGGAAATAATATAAGGCACTGCTAATATGTGGTGATTAAGTATATGATAATGTATCCGTGGTCCGTACTTTTGGTCATTACTGTAATTCATTTTTTCTATTGAATAATCCATAAAATACCTTTAATAAATCCCTGTCTTCTTGAAAAAACAACACCATTTTCTTGGGCGTTATTATACTACCTTTTTTTTCGCAAGTAGATCTTGTATCAATTGCATTATGATTTAATGTACTGCGCATTTTTTTGTTTGATGATATAATTATAGGCACCACTATCATCATCTCAATATCAGAAACCTTCA